>PVIA01000674.1:0-380790 GCA_004024845.1 Tonatia bakeri | reverse complement strand
GCAAAGATCAGGGCACTGATCTTTAGATCAGTCCTGCCCCCCTCTCCTCCCCCCCCCCACACAAAAATCAGTCAGATTGTGCATTGCCTGAAAGGATCAAAGGAATGCTGTATATAGGACCTTTTTCTAAAATGGTAATTAACAACTCTGTTGAGGTATAATTACTTGTCATAAAATTCACCATTTAAGATCAATGGCTCTAAATACAGAGAGCTGTGCAACCATCACTACAAGCAAATTTAGAGCACTTCTGTCACCCCAAGGAGCTTGTGCTCATTTCAGGTGACTGCCCCTTCTGTTCCTCTTTCCAGCTGCTATGAATGCTGCTATGAATATTCACATGCATTTTGTGTAGATACGTCTTATTGCTCCTAGGGAGATGCCTAAGAGTGCAACTACTGGGTGTATTAGTTTCCTAGTCCTGCTGTAACAACTCACCACAAGCCAGTGGCTTAAAACAACACAAATTCATCTTAAAATTCTGGCGATCAGAAGTCAAAATGGGTCTTCCGGGCTAAAATGAAGGTGTCAGCAGAGCTTTGTTCCTCCAGGGACTCCAGGGGGTCACTGTTTCTTTCCTTTTCCAGCTGCCCACATTCCCGGACTCAAGGCTCTTGTGATTTACATTGGGCCCACCCAGATAATCTCATCTCAAAACCCTTGCTTTAATGGGCTGTGGAAGTCCTCTTTGCCATGGAGGGTGATGTGTTCAGACTCCGTGAACGAGAACACGAACTCCTTGGGGGAGATCTGTCCTATCACTTTGGGTCACATGGTGATGCTACAGTAAACATTTTGAGAAGTTGCTCTGCTGTGTTCCAAAGTAACTGCACCATTTTATGTTTCTACCAGCAATACATGAGGGTTCTACTTTCTGCACACCCTCACCAGCACTTACTATTGTACTTATTTTTCAGTGTATTTTATTGATTATGCTGTTACAGTTGTCCTATTTGTTCCCCCCTTCATCCCCCTCCACCCTGCACCCCGTCCCATCCGCATTCCCCCACATTAGTTCATGTCCATGGGTCATACATATTAAGTTCTTTGGCTTCTCCATTTCCTATACTGTTCTTAACCTCCTCTTGTCTATTTTGTACCTACCATTTATGCTTCTTATTCCCTCACTCTCCTCCCTCCCTTTCCCCACTGACAACCCTCAATATGATCTCCATTTCTGTGATTCTGTTCCTATTCTAGTTGTTTGCTTAGTTTGTCTGTTTTTTTTTTTTTTAGGTTCAGTTGTTGGTAGTTGTGAATTTGTCATTTTCCTCGTCATAGTTTTTATTCTTTTTCTTAGATAAGACTCTTTAACATTTCATATCATAAGGGCTTGGTGATGATGAATTCCTTTAACTTGACCTTATCTGTGGAGGACTTTGTCTGCCCTTCCATTCTAAATGTCAGCTTTGCTGGACAGCGTAATCTTGGATGTAGGTCCTTGACTTTCATGACCGTAAATACTTCCTTCCAACCCCTTCTTGCCTGCAAGGTTTCTTTTGAGAAATCAGCTGCTGTTGCCACCCGAGACTCGCCTGGGTCTCTGTCACGCTGCGTGTCCTCTCCACCAGGCTGCCCATCTCTGCCTCTCCTACCAGTCTGGATAAGTGTTTCTCCTTTAACTCCTTGGTTGCTGTGTTACAGAAACAAGCCCCCTCCCCCAGGATCTTTTTTTTTTTTTACCCTGGTTCTTTGCCCACCATCAACTGTGGCTCTCAATGCCAGAGTTTGGTAAAAAAGAAAGGAACTATTTATTCAAAAGCTATACAGGTTAAGAATAATGGCAAAATGTCACTGTTAAATCCCAAAGTCCCCTTAAAACACCCCCAAACACACACCCGTGTGGATATTTTGTAACCCCGTTTCTGACTACTCCCACCACCAACTACACCTGCCAGTAGTCTGGTTTCTTCTGCCTTCCTCCACTGCCATTGTTAGCCCAGGCAAGCATGGCCCCATGACACAGAAGCCAGCTCCAAGCCGCTCTCGCAGGTGCAGGAAGCACCACCCCCCGCACACACATATCACAACATGGGTTACAGTTGTACCCATCTTCCTGGCTCCATGCAGGCACAGGTCTTAATATTATTAAAACACTGTCTGAGTTACCCTGTTACAATCCCTCTTTCAGATAAAACCCTTTATATTCTCATGAAGGACCATGGGCTAAAGTTTCATCTTCTTGTAGCTACTTCCAGTTGGACATGGCTGCCATCCTACCTACCCTTGAGTCCAGGGATCCCTAAAAGGAGGTGTGTGGCATAGGGGGTGGCCTTCCCACGAGGGGAAGGACCTTGCAGAATCCAGGTCAGTTGGCTGTTACCAGGAAGGGGCAGGCTTGATGTCCAAAGGCTGGCATTTCTGGACATTTGGCATCCTTGTCATATTCTGGAGTTGACAGATTTGGCAAGAGAGTTAGAAGGCACAATTAAACCATAACCACTAAATGATAAGGCAAGGACCTTCAATGTCCTACATTAGGAAAAGAACAGCTTATCTGGAGGAAGGTATTCAAGGCATGCTACACCTGTCCAATGCCCTTTTATCCACTATACTTAGCTTGGGCTGAGGGGAATGCTTTAGGATTTCCACCCCTTCAGATTTCTGGGAACTTTCTGTCCAAGCCGTGAGAGCAGAAAAGGGAAAATCAGTTTTAAAGTGAAGTCCACAGACTGCCCCAACCCTTCACCAACCCAACCCAACCACTTAGTTCAGCCAAACCTTTGAGTCTCAGTGGGTGATGATGAAGATGGGCTTCTTACGTGAGGCCTATATTGCACCCAGTCACTCAGATAATGAGGTCATAGGCACACACCCTATGAAAACAGAAGGAAAAACACACGTTAGTTCACACAACAAGCCACAAGCTATTCTCTGAGTCTGCAAGACTGTCTTTGGGAAGACATCAGGTTGCAAGGACCTTTGTGCCTATAAACTGAACATCTCAGTGATATTACAAACCCAGTTTCAACTTCCAAATTAAAACAAACTTTGAAGACAGTTAGCTGCACTAGTTCCATGTCCTACACTGAGCACTGTGATTTTCCTTGAACCACAATTTTTCTCCCTAAGATTACCCTCATTGTCATTAAAGGGACTATTTTGAGTCCAGTTTTTAATTTTGCCTGTTTGTTTACATAAACACACCAAGAGCAGCCTGGATCACCCGTGATCTTTAAGTCCGCTTTGCTGGTACTCACACAGGGAACATTTAGATTGACTTTTTAGTCTGCTCTTCAGGGCTCAGAAGCTGAACCACACACCTGCCATCTGGCTTTGCCTATACCAGTTGTTTCCCTCAAGACTTTGAGGCTTCTATTGTTCCTGCAGTTTTCTTTTTAGCCATCTTTTCAGAAAAGCAACCTTTGTTCCTTCCCTGGAAAGACTGCCATGAAACACAGAGCCACCCAAGGTACCAGGTTTTTTCTCGTGGGCATTTGCTAGTTTCACACATCAATTCCAGCTCCTCAGGGCTCTCTGGTGACATCCAGAACCCAGACATGCCTCCTTCAGGTGTGACATTCCAGGCCAAGTCTTGCTTAACAAAACCACCGTTAATGACTGGTCTTAGTGGTTTTGTGCAAAGAAATCTTATGTCATCACTCAGTCCATCAGAATGCCAAACTCTGGAGGGATCAGTAGGGAGAAAAATACAAAGTGTGAAGGAAAATCCTTGTCCTTCTGATATCCACCAAGATGGCATCTCCATACTAACACCATATAATTTCTTTCCACAACTTTCACAAACTTCTACAACCTTCTTCATTTCCATATCTCATATTTTCCCTTATTCACTTTCCTACATAGTGTGAAGTTTTAACTTTCCCTGGGAAACCTCAACGACCTTTTCAGAGAAGATACAGAGCAAAATTCAAAACACAGACAGAGTTCCAGAAAAACCACACCCAGGCAGAGGCATTCTCTCACACCAGCGCATCCGCTGCTGCCCTGGAAGAGACACACTCTTTTCCTTCAGGCCGAAGTACTCTTCAGCCCTGAATGACCCTTCCTGGGTCTAGGGTGGCAAAGATATTCTCCCCGAGCGGTGACAGGTGACCTTTCCTAAATCTTCAGATACAGAGGATTTCTAATTAGAAACAGAGCAAAATTCGGAGAGAGGGAAGATGGCAGAGGAGTGAATGGAAGTCATGCCGACCTCCTCCCAAGGCCAATGTGGAGTTACAACTCAGTTGTGGAGAAACCGCACAGAACAAACAACTGAACAATAGCCAGAGAGAAGCTGTACAAACTCAGACAGACAGAAGAACCAGCTTCGGCACAACCTGTTTGGTAAGGAGTGTGGTGGAGACTCCAGAGGGCTGTCTGGGCGCCCACAGGTGGCAGCACCAGAGGGATAATTAAGTGGCAGATTGGATCCCCCTGAGAAGAATGGGGTCTAAACTCTAAGCTGGGGTCCCCAGCCTAGAGCACCAGAGCCCAAAAAGTATACAGATAACAACCAGCAGTGAAAAGTGGCAAGGTTACAGAGACAAGGTTCCTGGAGATGCAAGAGCCATTTAAAGGGCCAACACATGTATTTTCACTTGCAGCCACTTACCCTGGGCTCAGGCAAAGGCAGGGGCAGAGTGGGCTGGTGACGCCTGAGGAGAGACTAAGGACCGAAGCTTGGGGGAGAGAACTAAGAAAGTAGCCACCGGGATCTGGGGCTGAGCCAACCCCCATATGCAGCAGCCATCCTGCTCAGGCAGACCACTCCCCTCTGAGCAGCAGCAGCAGCAGCCTGAGGGGAAACAATAGCCCCCACCACAGGAGGGATTCAGCCCCACCCAATGGTGCTTAAACCTGACTGCTGAGTGCAGATCGACCAGATAACAATTGAAGAGCCAGCCAGGGACAGCAGATCCCTGGAAGTATTGAGCAGGCTGCCTAAGGTCAGATGGGGTCAACATCTGACATCACCAGAGGCAGATCTAGAAATAAAAAAACAGTGGTAAATACAAGGGGATACTGAGATAAAAGCCACTGTGGTCCTCTTCATGATTTGCAATATTTTCTTTCCTGCATGGCTCTTGAACATTCATTTCTTGTCCAGCAAGTTTACACATATTAAGCCACTAGATTTTATATTATAGTGGATTTCAAATCACATATTTTGCCTCTCCCTCCTCTTAGCCCATTTTACCTTCTTTTTTCCTCACATTATTTTCATTTCAAATTTTGCTTTCTCTCTAGGTACGGCTTGTTTCCATTCTGCACTCTTACTGTTTTTCCCCTGTCCAGACACACAAAGCCAATTTTCTTGAAAAGGATCATCTCACATCCTTTTCCCCTGCTCTTAAAATACTCACATTCTCTCTCCACTTCGACAATCTTTGCTAGTTGGTCATGGGTAGGGTAGTTGTTATTGCACTGATTTTTCAATTTTATCTCTAGAGCTTCATTAATTCTCTATCTCAAATATCAAATTTTACTGGCTCCCTCTCATTTTTTTATCTCAAATTTTAATCTTGCCATCTTAGCCTGTTTTTTTCCTTTTCCTTCTTTGTCTTTCTTCTCTTTCTCTTTCATCCTGCCCTTTTATTTTTCTTTATTCTTTTTTTCTTTTACTGTACATGCCAGATTTTACTTTTTCCCTCACTTAGCCTGGTTTTTGTTCCTCACTCTTAGTATTCCCCCTCCCTCTATCATTTCAAAATCACTTCCCTTCCCTCTAAACATCTCTTAGACTTTTCTTTGTTTCTTTTTTCCCTCCTATTCCCATACCACCTATATTAATTTTAGCTCATTTGTTGTTGATAGTACTGTGGTGGATCTTTCTCTCCAATTTGGCTCCTATATTTTTATTAATTATTTACTATTTTTCCTTCTTTTTTCTTTCTCCCTCTCACTTTATTTTATATTACTTTAATTTCTATTACTTAATATGCTTCCTTTATCATACTCCATTCCACATTCTTCATTCCCTTTTTTATTCATGAGGGAAATTTTACCTTCTCTTTCCACTGCTCTAACTCCCAACTCTTACTAGTGCTTCTCCCTCTACCCTCTCAAAATCATTTTTCTTTCAATAGGTCATCCAATATCTGCTTTCCTTTCTTATAATAGCCTTAATCATGTTATACCCTTATTAATACTGGTTCATTTACTATTGATAGTGGGATTGTGGGGGGAAGTTATATTTGCAGGTGTGGGCTTGCTTCCTGGGCTTTGTGGTTTTGTTCTGGGAGCACCAGCACAACAGCCCACAAATGTGGTGGGTGGAGTGACCCTCAGTCAACCAGCTTGAGGGAAGGACCCACCAAAGAAAGACCCAACAACAATCAAAACCCAGTTATAGCCAGAGAACCAGCATACAAGGCATAAAGGGCATCCCAAGAGCATGCAGTTCAGGTGATCAAGGAGACTGCACCACTGAATCTCACAGTCCTCTTACCATAGAAATTCATACCACAAAGTCAAAAAATCAAAAGAGATCAATTTAAAAAGCAGGAGCAAACAAGAAGTGTCTCACAAATAATGGGAAGACAAAGAAACAACCCCCAATCAAAATAAAAGGGGGATTCCTCAGAAAGAATACTAAATGAAACAGAGGCAAGTCAATTATCAGAGACTGAGTTCAAAACAATGGTTATAGGGAAGCCCAATGAGTTCGGTGTGAATTACCGAAAACTACAAGGAACTTACTGCAAACTATACCAGCATAAAAAAGGACATAGAAGCAATCAACAAGGGCCAAGAGGAAATGAAGAATACCATTTCTGAACTGAAGAACACAGCAGAAGGAATCAAAAGCAGGCTCGATGAAGCAGAGGATTAAATCAGTGACCTGAAGGACAAGGTAGGAAAAAAACACCCAGAAAGAGCAAGAACAGGAAAAGAGACTCAGAAAGAATGAAGGTAAGGGAAATGCAGGACAACATGAAATGTAACAATATCTGTATAATAGGGATGCCAGAGGGAGAAGAGCAAGAGATAGAAAACCTATTTGAAAAAGTAATGAAGGAAAACTTCCCTAATTTGATGAGAGAAAAAGTCACACAAATCTAGGAAACAGAAAGTCCCAATCAAGAGGAACCCAAAGAGGCCCACTCCAAGACACATCATAATTAAAATTTCAAAATTCCAAGACAAAGAGAGAATATTAAAGGCAGCAAGAGAAAAAAAGGAAGTAACACACAAGGGAGCCCCAATAAGGCTAACAGCTGATTTCTCAATGGAAACACTTCACCCTGGCTGGCGTAGCTCAGTGGATTGAGCGCGGGCTGCAAACCAAAGCATTGCAGGTTCAATTTCCAGCCAGGACACATGCCTGGGTTGCAGGCCATGGCCCCCAGCAACCACACATTGATCTCTCTCTCTCTCCCTTCCCTCTCTAAAAATAAATTAATTTAAAAAAAAAGAAACACTTCAAGCCAGAACAGAATGGCAAGAAATATTCCAAGTAATGAGAACCAGAGGCCTGCAACCAAGACCACTTTACCCAGCAGGGCTCTCAATTAAAATGAAAGGCCAAATAAGAAGCTTCCCAGACAAAAGAAGCCTCAAAGAATATGCCTCCTCCAAGCCAGCTCTGCAGGAGATGCTGAAGTGGCGGCTTAAAGAAGATGATAAAGAGTGAGAGACAGAGGAACAACTGTACAAAGGGAGTAAAATGGCATTGAATAAGTATCTATCAATAATAACCTTAAATGTATGAGGATTAAATGCTCCAATCAAAAGACATAGGGTAGCTGAATGGATAAGAAAACATGACCCATACACATGCTGCCTACAACACACCCGCCTCAGAACAAAAGACCTACACAGACTGAAAGTGAAAGGTTGGAAAAAATATTCCAAGCAAAGGGACAGGAAAGAAAAGCCAGGGTAGCAATACTTATGTCTGACAAAATAGACTTGAAAACAAAGGCCATAAAAAGAGTCCTAGAAGGACACTTCATAATACTTAAGGAAGAATCCATCAAGAAAACATAAACATTATAAACATATATGCACCCAACATAGGAGTACCCAAATATGTAAGGAAAATCTTGGAGGACTTCAAGAAAGATATAGACAGCAACATAATTATACTAGGTAATTTTAACACCCCAATGTCAAAAATGGATAGATCTTCCAAACAAAATATCAACAAGGATATTGCAGCATTGAACAATGCCCTAGATCAAATGGACTTAACTGACATATGTGTGTGTATGCATGCATGTATACTTATTATGTGTCATATATATGACACACATATGTGTGTGTATATAACCTTTCATCCCAAAGAAGCAAAATATACATTCTTTATTACATATCAAGCATCTTCTCAGACCACAAGGGCCTGAAACTAGAAACTGACCTCAAGGAAAAAACTCAAACACTCAAACTCATGGAGATTGAACAGCATGCTATTAAACAACAAATGGGTTAAGAATGAGATCAAGGAAGAAATAAAAAGTTTCTGGAAACAAATGAAAATGAACTCACAACAATGAAAACTTATGGGACACAGCAAAGGCAGTCCTGAGAGGCAAGTTCATAATAATACAGGCCTACCTAAAAATGATAGAAACATTTCAAATAAACAACCTACCCCTACATCTACAAGAACTAGAAGAACAACAACAAACACAGCCCAGAGCAAGTAAAAGAAGGAAATAACCAAGATCAGAGAAGAATTAAATGACATGGAGACTAAAAGAACAAGTCTAAGGATCAATAAATCCAGGACCTGGTTCTCTAAAAAGATAAACAAAATTGACAAGACTTTAAGCAGACTCATCAAGAAAAAAAGAGAGGACCCAAACCAACAAAATCAGAAATGAAAGAGAGATTACAACTGATACCACAGAAATACAAAGGATTGTAAGAAACTACCATGAAGAACTATATGTCAAGAAACTTGAAAACCTAGGTGAAATGGACAAATTTCTAGAAAAATATAATCTTCCAAAATTGAAAAAAGAAACAGAAAACCTGAACAGACTGAAATAACAGACTGAAACAGCTGACAAAACTGAAGTAGTAATAAAAACACTGCTGCACACAAAAGCCCTGGACTGGCTTCACATGAGAATTTTACAAAACATTTATGAGCTAACCTTTATCCTTCACAGACTATTCCAAAAAATCCAAGAAGAGGGAAGACTCCCAGACTCTTTTGATGAGGCCATCATCATCCTAATCCCCAAACCAGACAAAGACACAACAATGAAAACTACGGGCCAATATCACTGATGAACATAGCCACTAAAATCCTCAACAAAATACTAGCAAACCACATCCAGTAATACATCAAAAAGATCATACACCATGATCAAGTGGGATTCATCCCAGGAATGAAAGGATGGTACAATATTTGCAAATCAATAAACATAATACATCACATAAACAAAATAAAATACAAAAATCACATGATCATATCAATAGATGCAGGAAAAGCATTTGATAAGGTACAGCACCCATTTATGATAAAAAAGCTCAGCAAAGTGGGAGTAGAGGAAGCATACCTCAACATAATAAAGACCAGATATGAAAAACCTACAACAAACATCATACTCAACAAACAAAAACTAAAAACTTTCCCAATAAGATCAGGAACAAGACAAGGATGTACACTTTCACCACTTCTATTCAACATGGTATTAGAAGTCCTAGCCACAGCGATCAGACAAGAAGAAATAAAAGGCACATAAATTGGAAAGGAGGAGGTAAAACTGTCACTGTTTACAGATGACATAATAGTGTACAAAGAAAACCCTATAGACTCCACCAGAAAACTTGACCAAGGAAGTGAAAGATACAGCAAAATACAAAGTCAATATTCAGAAATTGAAGGCATTTTTGAACACCAACAATGAAATATCAGAAACAGAAATCACACACACAAAAAATCCCATTTGATTTCTAGCAACAAGAAAACTGAATTACCTAGGAATAAACCAAGGAAGCAAAAGACCTGTACTCAGAAAACTACACATCACTGAAGAAATTAAGACACAAATAAAGGGAAGCATGTATCATGTTCATGGATTGAAAGAATTAACATCATGAAAATGTCTATACTACCCAAAGCAATTTATAGATTCAATGCAATCCGTATTAAAATATCAATGACATATTTCAGAGATATAGAATACACATTTCAAAAATTTATATGGAACCATAAATGACCCTGAATAGCCTCAGCAATTTTGAGAAAAAAGAATAAAGTAGGAGGGACCACCAAACCTGACATCAAACTACATTACAATGCCACAGTAATCAGAACAGTCTGGTGCTAGAATCAGGAGACACATAGATTAGTGAAACAGAATAGAGAGCTCTGACATAAACCCAAGTCTCTATGGTAAATTAATATTTGACAAAGGGGGCAGAAGCATAAAATGGAGTAAAAAGAACCTCTTCAGCAAATGGTGTTGGGACATTTGGACAACTACTTGCAAAAAAAATAAAACTCAACCACCAACTTACACCATACACAAAAATAAACTCAAGATGGATAAAAGCCTTAAATATAAGTTGTGATATTCCACACAGCAGTATTTTCACCGATATGTCCCCTAGAGCAAGGGACATAAAGGAAGGAACAAATGGGACTTCATCAAATTAAAAAGCTTCAAAAAAACATTAGCAAAATGAAAAGGGAACCAACTGTATCAGAAAATATATTTGCCAATGATATCTCAGACAAGGATTTGATCTCCAAAATATGTAAAAAACTCACATGACTCCACACCAGGAAGACAAACAACCCAATTAAAAAATGGGCAAAGGACCTGAACAGATGCTTCTCCAAGGAGGACATACAGAAGATCCAGAGACACATGAAAGGATGCTCAGCATCACTAGCCATCAGAGAGATGCATATGAAAACCACAATGAGATATCACTTCACATGGATCAGAAAGGCTATCATAAACAAGTCAACAAACAACAAGTGCTAATGAGGTTGCAGAGAAAAGGGAACCCTAGTACATTCTTGGTAGGAATGCAGACTGGTACAGCCACTGTGAAAAACAGTATGGAATTTCCTCAACAAACTAAAAATGGAATTGTCTTTTGACCCAGCAATTCCACTGCTGGGATTATACCCTAGGAATCCTGAAACACCAATCCAAAAGATCCTGTGCACCCCAATGTTCATAGCAGCACAATTTACAACAGCCAAGTGCTAGAAGCAGCCCAAGTGCCCGTTAGTAAATGAATGGATCAAAAAACTATGGCACATTTACACAATGGGATTCTACACAGCAGAAAGAAAGGAGCTCCTGCCCTTCACAACAGCACGGATAGAATTGGAGAGAATTATGCTAAGCAAAGTGAGCCAGGAGGTAAAAGACAAATACCATATGATCTCTCACCTATAAGTAGAACCTAATCAACAAAACAAACAAGCAAGCAAAGCCTAACTATAGACATTGAGATCAAGAACAAACTGACAGTAATCAGAGGGGAGGGGAGAGGGAAATAATGGGGGAAAGAAAGGGAAGGGTCAGCAATGAGCATGTATAAAGGACCCATGGACTAAGCCAAAAGGGGATAGGACTGAGGGTGGGAGTTGGGGGTGGGTGTTGTGGGGGAAAGTGGTGATGGGAAAATGGAGACAACTGTATTCAAATGTAAATTTAAAAAATGATTAAAAAGAAAAAGAACAAAAGGGTAAACAATTTTTTAAAAAAGAAACAGCAAAATTCAAATCACATCCTGATAAAATCAGAAAACTAGTTGAGGTTTCCGTTCCTCTGGGTTTAAAACTTTCACAAACTTTATACATATTTTTACCCATCCAGATTTAACCATAATTCACTTTTAATCCCTCTTCTCTTTCACACTGGGAGGGACTCCATTCAAACTCAGTATCTGGCAGCTAAAAGTTCCTAGGTTTGCAGGGACATCCTGCAGCTTCCTGAAGCTTAGGCCTTGCAAACACCCTATTACTCAGATGGTCACCCTCAGACCCCTGTTCATGACCTTCAGAACCAAAGCCATCCCTGTCAGAACTAGTTGCAGAGAACCCAAATGATGCACTGCCTACACAGCAGCAACACAAAGCACCAGTCTGAAGAGTGCATGTAGCCCACCACCTTGCCTAGTTCCAAGCTGGCGGAACCCACGTGTCCCATAGCCAAGATGGCGGACTGGCCGTGTGCAGCGTCCAAAATGGCAGCACCCACACATGCTGGGTCGTCCAAGATGGCAACACCCATGCACGGCCCATCCTCCACCGTGGAGCACTCGCCTGACTCATCCTCCATTGTACCTACAATGGAGGCACACCCACGTGGCTTGCTGTCTGATCCCCAGTACCCATGCAGGCTCGGCTCACAGAGCCCAGGGGTTCCCTTTTCTCTCAAACCCGCTCCTTTACACTGTTCTGGCGTACCTGGCAACCAGCACCGTGAGCTGGGTGCAGGGCAGTTCCCTGAGACTGGGATGTCCTCCCAGCCAGGCTCTAGGGGTCAGTCTGCCCCACGTGCTGGAGCCTGAATACAGGTTCCCTCAGTTTCATCTGGGCTCCCCGAAACTGTAAGGGAGCAAACGGGGGCAACCTGGAAGCACCACATTAACCAAACTATTATCCACAACTCCATTATTCCAAAACAGTGTACAGAAACAAATTTTCGGACAACCCATCTCACTTCTCCAATCCCTTCCCAGATTCCACAGTCTCACTCTCCCACACCTGAGGGGGCTGGTCTGCTGCGGGCAATTCTCAGCCCCACGCTGGAGCCAGATACTGTTACGGACACAAGCCTCCCCGCCGGGGTCTTTTTTACCATGGTTCTTTGCTCGCCACCGTGTTAGGAACTGTGACTGTCAATGCCAGAGTTTGGTAAAAAGGAACGGAAGTATTTATTCAAAAGTTATACAGGTTTAGAATAATGGTGGAATGTCACCATTAAATCCCACAGTTCCTTTAACACACACACACACACACACACACACACGCACGCACGCACACACGCAGTCCTGCCTCCCCCTGCCAAACCAGGTGTACCGGATCTCAGGAAAAGAAAATAGAAGTCTGTAGGCCTGCTAGACTGTTCTTCATCCCAAACCGCATCCTCTTGGTGAGCTGGGGAATCCTTCTGCATCCTTCCAAACCGCTAAGAGAGAGCTCCGCATGGCAGCCGCATTCTGCTTTCTTGCTTCCTAAGCCGCATGGTCAAGGGAACCCCTCTCCTCTCCAAAACCACGTGGTTAAGTTCCAGGACAGCTGCCCACCTAAGTTTAAATACCAGCGCGGATCTTCCTCTATAACCCATTTCCGACTCCTCCCACAATGGGCTACACCTGCCAGTAGTCTGGTTTCCTCTACCTTTCTCAGCTGCCATTGTTAATCCAGGCAAGCATGGCCCGTGATGTGTTGCAGAAGCCGCCTACCAGCTGCTCTCGCAGACTTAAGAAGCCACCGCCCTCAACATCACAAGGGTCAGAGTCACAACCATCTTCCTGGCTCTGTGCAGGCAGTGTTTGTTTTAAGTGTATTTTATTGATTATGCTATTACAGTTGTTCCATTTTTTTTCTTCCCATTATCTACCCTCTGCCCTGCACTCCCCCACCCTCTGGCACTCCCCTCCCCCTTAGTTCGTGTCCCTGTGTTATACGTATGAGTTCTTTGGCTTCTCTATTTCCTATACTATTCTTAACCTCCCCCTATTTTATTCCTACCAGTTATGCTATTTATTTCCTGTACATTTCCCCCGCCGCATTCTCTCCCTTCCCCACCCCACTGATAACCCTCCATGTGATCTCCATTTCTGTGATTCTGTTCCTGTTCTAGTTGTTGTTGTTGCTTAGTCTAGTTGTTGCTTAATTTTTGCCTTTGGTTCAGTTGTTCATAACTGTGAATTTGTTGTCATGTTACTGTTCATAGATTTTGATCTTCTATTTCTTAGATAAGTCCCTCTAACATTTTATATAATAAGGGCTTGGTGATGATGAACTCCTTTAACTTGATCTTATCTGGGAAGCACTTTATCTGCCACTGCATTCTAAATGATAGCTTTGCTGGATAGAGTAATCTTGGATGTAGGTCTTTGCCTTTCATGACTTGGAATACTTCTTTCCAGCCCCTTCTTGCCTGCAAGATTTCTTTTGAGAAATCAGCTGATAGCTTTATGGCAACTCCTTTGTAGGTAACTGTCTCCTTTTCTCTTGCTGCTTCTAAGATTCTCTCCTTATCTTTGATCTTGGGTAACTTAATTATGATGTGCCTTGCTGTGTGCTTCCTTGGGTCCAACTTCTTTGGGACTCTGACTTCCTGGACTTCCTGGAAGTCTATTTCCTTTGCCAGATTGGGGAAGTTCTCCTTCATTATTTGTTCAAATAAGTTTTCAATGTCTTTGTCTTCCTCTTCTCCTTCTGGCACCCCTATGATTTGGATGTTGGAACATTTAAAGTGTCCTGGAGGAGCCTAAGCCTCTCCTCCTTTTTTTGAATTTTTGTTTCTTCATTCTGTTCCAGTTAAATGTTTATTTCTTCCTTCTGTTCCAAATCGTTTATTTGAGTCCCAGTTTCCTTCCCTTCACTGTTGGTTTCCTGTGTATTTTCCTTTATTTCACTTTGTATACCCTTCCTTTCTTCCTTTATTATATGACCGAGCTCAATCATTTCTGTGACCATCCTGATTATCAGTGTTTTGAACTCTGCATCAGATAGGTTATCTATCTCCTCATTGGTTAGTTAGCTCTTTTTCTGCAGTTTTGATCTGTTCTTTCATTTGGGCCATATTTCTTTGTCTTGGTGCACCCGTTATGTTACAATGGGCAGAGCCTTACGTATTTGCCAGGGCAGGGCAACCCTCTTTGCTGCGTTGTGGCACTGGCTGTTGGGGAGAGGTCAAAGAGGGAACAATGCTGCTTGCTTGCTCAGCTCTAGCCTCACTTTCCAGCCAACTCTCCTGTGAGACTGAGAGTTTCTCCCACCTTCGCAACCCCCACAGGATTCTACATCCAGAGCTTTTAAGTCTTTAGTTTCCCAGTCAGCCAGCCAGCCCCTACCTCCCCTGCACAGCCCCCCGCCTTGCTGCTGGTCTTCTCCACCCAGTTGGCCATCTCCCCCCCTCCTATATCATTCTGGACAAATGTTTTTTTAACTCTTTGGTTGTTGGAGTTCCATGCAGTTCAACTTTCTGGCAGTGTTGGTTGTTTATTGTTTTTAAATTGGTTGTAATCCTTCTTTTGGTTGTACAAGGAAATGAAGCATTTCCACCTATGCCTCCATCTGAGCTGGAACTCAGGCACAGGTTTTAATACTATTAAGACCCTGGCCAAGTTACCCACCCCATTACAGTCGGAGTTCTATGCAGTTTGATATCTGGCAGTTCTGGGGTTTTTTTGTTTTTAAATTTGTTGTTGTCCTGTTTTTGGTTGTGCAAGGAAGCAAAGCATATCTACCTACACTTCCATCTTGGCCATAAGTTGCACTGCTAAAGTCATATTTTTTATTATAGCCATCTCACTGGGAAGGGGTGGTCTCTCACAATGGTTTTGACTGGCATTTCTCTACTGATGGATGATGTGGAGGATTTTTTTATGGGCAGGATCTTTTGTACCCATTTGGTCAGTCTCAATCAGGAACTGGAGGAACTGCAGAGATAAAACGCATCTCTAACTTTCTCAGTGTCCTGTCTTTCCCCTTCTCATTCCTCCGTCTTATGGACCTTGCCCAATTCCGTGATGCCTGTGAGCCAGGCATGGAGTCATAGAACCCTGGAGTACACAGGCTGCCTCCCCCAGCAGCATGTCATGTGTCTTGTAATTAGGCTCACTCCTGCAAAGTCAAGTCCTTTCCCAGGCTCCCAGTTTGGAAAACTTGGGACCTTGACTCTAGTTTGATGACACCCCCCCCAATAAACGATCCTCTAGGATGGAGTGATGAGATAGCCTAGAAGCTATCCTGACCTCCCAGAGCCTCTACAAGCCAGAGAGTGACAGATGCTCTATCCAGCTGTGATGGATCCCTTATCTGTAGAAACACAAGTCCCCTCACCACTGAAGGCACAGTGGAAGCGCTCACCCACACTACACACGAGAAAGTCCCTGTTCAGGATAATTTCTCCCCGCCCCTTTGCAAACCTATTCTGAGGCCCTTCCAGCTTCTAGAATGCAGGTCCGACTCACTGGGAGCATTCAGGCAGTTCTGGCCCCAGAATGATACATGTCAATGCTTGGGAGATGTCATTTCCAATCAGGCCTCTCAGGCCTCAGCCACGGGGGAGGCAGACTCTCCACCTGCCACCAGCCACTTCCCATCCCTTTCTCCCCCTCCACTGTGGCCCCTGTCCCTACCTCCTTTAAGGCTGGACCTCAGTCTTCCTAAGGCTTTTTAGGGAGCCCTGAGGATCTCACATTCAGCAAGAAAAATGCAACCCCAGTCTTAAGTGGATTACACGCTCCAGTTTGAGGAGGGGATCACATGAGACCATGAAGGAAGGGCCATCTGGTCAGGCCTGCTTCCTCAATGCCACCAACTGTCCACACATTCAACAGTTGCCCTTTGGCAGCTGTCAGTACCAAATGACTGTGTGTGGGGGGTGGGGAGCTCCCTTTTCACACCAACACCACTGCCCCCCACTTCCAGCCACAGTTGAGTCCTGTTAAGCCTGAGTGATTTTTCATATCAATCTACTGGAAACTAGAAAAGACTTTTGCCCTTTCAAACATTAAAATACCATTCCAAACTAGCTAGAAAACAGAACTGTTAAAAACTAACAAGAAAATGTGGTTTAATAATGTTTTTATTACCCAAAAATAGCAACAATGTGTTAACATTTAATGACAGAGATTTAAACAAAATCTACCCTATAGAAATGCCCTGGCTGGTGTGGCTCAGTGGACTGAGTGCCAGCCTGCGAACTAAACAGTCACTGGTTTGATTCCCAGGCAGGGCACATGCCTTGGTTGCAGGCCAGGTCCCCAACAGGGGTGCTTGAGAGGCAACCACACATGGATGTTTCTCTCCCTCTCTTTCCCCCTCCCTTCCCCTCTCTAAAATAAATAAATAAAATCTTTAAAAAATAAAAAGAAATCAGGATTATCATCATAATAAAGGTGAAAACTAATTAATTAGGACACAAAAATGGATAAAACAGATAAGTAAATTCAAGAGCTGTTTCTTTTGGGGAACAAAAAGCAAAGAAAAAATCTCTGGAAAATCTAGTTATTCACAAAAATAAGGCAACACAAAATAATTACACTCATCCTGAGTTTGAAAAGGATTTAATTTTGACATGAAGATTTAGAAATCATTAACAAAGACCATAAACTGTTGTGTGCTAATGAATATGAAAATCTTAGTGAAATACACAGTTCTTCCCTCTGCCAAGCCCCCCCACCATGCCAGGCGTTCGCTCACACCCCTAAAGCTTCAGCGGCCCTAGGACAGGAAATTCTGCTGAGAACAAGTACACTGATCTACACTTCAGGCTTGGCAGAGCTGTCTGACCCCTTTCTCTATCTAAAAATGCAGAAAGTTCAGCCTAGCCTGCAAACTGCAGGGCACAATGTCCCATTTCTTTCAAGTAGTGTTGACCTTGTCTGTATTCAAGCTAAACTGCAGCCCCACTTTTAGCCCTGTAAGAAAGCCTATGTGGAAAAAAAAATAGCTTGGAGCATGCAGAGACTGGAGCGCAGAGAGCCCCATGTTTAGCCTGGAAAGTAGTGAACTAAAGACTCTGTTATAGGAGAAAGTGAAGTGGTGGGGAGTGGAGGGAGGGAGGGAGAATGGAATGAGTGGAGAGAAGATAATACATGTTCCATGGGAAAAGTAAAATAACTTTGTACCAGACTAATCTGTTACATATTTTTTTGTCTAGTCCCAACTTTTCCAAGTTTTAGTTGCATAACTTCTGATTTATCTTTTCTGTAAATTGGAGATAATCACCACTTAGCTTACAGAATTATTAGGAAGAAATAAGGTAACACCTGTGGGAGTGTTTTTGCAAAGAGCAAAACCCAATACCATGGTAGTGCAGGGACAGGGTCTCACTGCTTACTTGAGGATGAGATAGGACAATACATGACATTCAGTTTTCAAATGCAGCAGTCTTCTCTCATCTGTCACAGTCCTCCTTTGTCTATTTAGACACACCTGAAGCTGCACATGGGCTGCTCCAAGTTGAACACCTGTGGTAAATCAGAAGGTCCGGTTGTTCCAGCCAAGTTGGGTGGATTCCTGTGCTGAGTAATCCCACAAGGATGTAAATAAACAACACAAGACCCTGTCTACTCCCATTGGGTACCCAGATTTCTTGATCACCAAGACTCTCGGGCAAGAGCTTGGGTGGGGGTAGAGATCTGGAGAGCTGATCTTGAACTAAGAAACAAATATTTGAAAACCGCATGAGGACTCAGACCCATTTGGGGAAACACGGAGCCCACGAGGCCATCAGGAAGCAGCTCAGCCCAAGTAAGACTAGGAACCTTCTGATCTGTTTTTAAGTTGGTGAGGAAAACCCACTCCTCTGCCTCTCCTAGCAAATACTTAGTAAAATCAACGTTGATCATCAGTGCTTTGGGGAACAGATGTTCTTCAGAGAGCCGTGCAGAGAAGGCTTGAGTCTGACCTCATAAGCAGCAAGATCAGAGACTGCACTTGGAGATGGGAATTCTTGATACTGCCGATGACGGCAGTGCTTAGGGTCAGGATAAAGGGTCATTTCACAGCACTGAAAGAAGGAGAGATTAGTCTACAACTGATGTGGTTAACCATTTGGGGAAAACTATAAACTGGTCACCCATTTGCAGTGAAAAATCGATCCTTACTTTCTACTAAAATGCATTGAGATAAAATACAGATTTAAATGTAAAAAAAAATCATAGTAGATTATATAGGTGAGTATTCACACCATCTTTACATGTAAAGAGCCTTTAAAGGTACAACACAAAAAATCAGAAACCACAGAAAAAGAGATTAATAAGGCTAAAGATTACATATAAGTGTACATTTCTGTAAAGTAACAACAGTAAAACAATAACAGAGAATACATAAAAGGCAAATTGAACTTGCAAGAAAAATATTTTTCACACACCAAATTATTTTGAAAATACATAAAGATTTCCTACATTGAAAAATGAAATTCCAACAGAGCAAAATGGATAAAGAACCAAAACAGGCATTTTATAAATGAAGTGATTAATTAATTAAGACCATTAATTTGGGAGGAAAAGAGATTCAAGTTTAAAAGTGTTTAAGAAATATAAACCAAAACAAGGGAGTATCATTTTGTTTACTAGATTGAAAAAGATACAAAATAATTATAATTCCTAATGCTGTTGATTGTGAGGAAACTGCTCCCATTAACCAAGGATGAGAATGTAAATTGGCACAAATTATCTGATGGAAATACTTTGCCCAGAAATGTGACTTTCAGGAATTTATCTATCCAAAGAAGGGAGTAGAATTTTTAATAATAGAGAATAATGCTGAACTCCCTGAAACACCAAAAATAAAAAGTAGGTTCAATAAATAATAGTACATATATACAGTGTTAAAATACATAATACTTATTGTTTTTTAAAAATGCTCATATTATGTATTATGATATATTATGAAATAGTTTATAGGCCATGATCCTATTTTTATGTTATACTACTATATTATACTATATTTGTACACACACACAAAATCTGAAAGAATTTATGACTTCAAGTTCTTTTGTTTGCAAGAAACTAAGGCTGATGTAAGCCAACTTAATAAAAGAAAAAAGAGAGAGAATGAATTTATTGGGAAAACACTAGAATATCTCATGAAATTGTAGGAAGCATTGTACCTCCTAGATATGGTCAGATAAAAAAATAAGACCACCAGGATCTTTCTTAATAAATGGATTCAAGGAACTTCTTCCTCTATAGCTTTGAAGGAATAATTCCCACCTAGACTCTGTGTCTGTACAGTTTAAATGTAGAACTTTAAGAAGAGAGTTTCTCCTTGCCCCAGTGTGGGCCAGGAATGACTGTTTGGATTAATAAACTGTGGCCAAGCGGGTACAGCCAAGGGGTACTGACGTGGCGACCGGAGGTCTTTTGCTGTGGATCAGGGGCCATGGCCAGACAGAGAGACTCTTTGAGAGCTGGGCAGGTGCTCTAAGAGATGCCACTATGAGAGTAAATGTGGAAATGTGAGAATGGGTGTTCTCTGGGGATGAGATGGCGGATGCCTTTTTGTTTTGGTTCGTATCATTCAAGAATGGTTTCGTTGCAAGTGACAGAGACTCGACTCTAACCATCTTAAGCAGAAAGTGAATAGTACCAAAGGCTAATCGGTGACACCGTGACAGCAGGGTGCAGCTGGCCTCAGGAACAGCTGGAAACAGAATCCTGGACACCCTTCCAGGACCGGGGCTCCCTTCCAGTTGTGTCTGATTTTCCATACAACAGGGAGTGTGGCCACAACAGGCATCGTCGCATCTCCCAGTTTCACTGTCGGAAGGAGACTGCTGTTTACTCTGTGTGGTTCCGAATTTTAAAACCCCGGAGAAAACTGGCTTAACTCAGGTGAGGATCTACTGGCTCATTTCCTGTTTTGTCCACACTACCTGGCACGTGGCACAGCTTCGATAAGCCCATTAAATGGTGGGCATGAGGGAAATGGAGATGCTAGCCAGGCTTCGTGGTTAAGAACGTGACCATTAGAATTCAACTGTCTGGTTTGAATCCCAGCTCCACCGCTGACTGACTGGGTGACTATGGGCAAGTTATTTTAACCTGCAGTGCCTCAGCTTCCCCATCCACAAAAATGGAGAACATGTCGACACCTAGTTTATAGGGCTAATTGTGGAAACTAAGTAAAATACACTGATCAGTGAGCAAAAATACAGTGCTCAGTGATCATTGATTAGTATCATTATCGTCTTCTTCAACCACACTGCATTATGGTTTCAAACTCACTTTCACTATCTTTGCAGTTAGAAGTGACTTCTTTCTAATGACAGGGTCAGTTTCATATTTCAGAATTCCTGCCAGTTAATCCATCTGTTTCTCCAGTGAGCAGGGCAAGGACATATTCTCGACCTCACTGCGATGCGGAGAGATAACTGCGGACTCCGTCTTTGCGGGGGCCCATGTCCTCACAGAGCCTGCGCTGCAAGGAGAGTTGGTCGGTTGCCCGGAACATCACCAGGAATGCTCCGGCCAGGCTTCCAGGCACCATGAGCTGGGAGAAGGTGACAGCTACATTCAGGGAGCACAGGCCCAGTCCTGCAAAATCTGGGACGTCGTGGGGACAACCCAGTCATGCTCACTTATGGCTGCTACCTCACCTACATGCGGGGAGACCTGAAAGGATTTGGCTTCTCTCTCTAAATATAAAGGTTGAAACAAATTTCCCCATCTCCGGGTTTGTAAGTATCAGCTAAGAGACTGAAAAACACATCTTGTACCTGGGAGAATATGTGAGTTTGAAAGTAATAGTTTTTATGTGGTCTTTCTAATTTCTCTGTCTACAAGGATGGACTATGGTTTTGGAGCCAACCCCACACTCTAGATAGGTGTGGCTTTGAAGGTGTCAAGTGGAATCCGGATTAAGAAGAAATTTTGCTTGCTTTCTATTCGTGGAATAAACTTTAATATTTTATATAAAGCTCCTAATTTTTAGAACAGCTTCAAATATGCTGGGCACATTATATTTTCCAAAGATGGCTGCACCAATGTCTCTCCCAACCCACGTGCTCTGATTGTAGAAATGTGCAAGCGACAAGTTTCAGTCCAAAGCTGCTGACTGCATCCCAGTAACTGTTGACCTTTAAGTTATGACCCAAAGTTCACACTATAACACTTAAGGTCATGTTGCATGTTATTCTACATCAGCATAGTATTGAAAGCACAGTTGAATTTCCTGGGTTTGAGTCTTGGTTTACCACTAATTGTAGCACCTTGGATTAGTGACTCAACCATTCTAACCCTCTGTCTTTTTATTTGTAATATGGGGATAATAATAGTTCCTAATTCACAGAGTTGTTGCTAATGTATTAATACATATACAATTATAATAATTCTAAAAACATCATACACTTAATGTATGCTAGCTGGTGTTATTATTCTAGGTGTTGTTCAAGTGGCTGATAAAAGAAGGAAGGAAAGAAGAAACTGAGAAATAATATAATCCAAGTACCAACCTAACTTTCTTTATTCAGATTAATAAGCAAAGACAAGGAATTGTCGGCTGACACACTCTCCTGCTGTCCACTCTGCTGTACATTTTTTTGGTCAGCCATGTTCTAACACCTTGTAGCAGGACTGAGGGACCTGGAGGGACCTGGCCTGGTCCCCATACTTTCTGGAAGCTGAGGTTTGGAAGTTCATATGTATGTGTGGAGAGGAGAGAGGGAGACATTGCAGAGAAAGCTAAACCTAAGAGAGAAAGGGCCCAGTTCGGGATATTAGTTGTCCCCAGGGACAAGCCATATATGTTATAATTTCTCTAGGATCTGGGCCCCTCTAACCTCAGTCTTGACTCAGGAAGGACAGCAACACTCAGGCAGCCCCTATAAAGTGACTGGTGCCCAGGGACACACAGGCTGAGGATGGCGGACCAGGCCTGCACTGTGGAAGAGAAGAGGGAGAAGACAGGATGTCCTTTAGGGTCCTTCAACCTTCCTGCCTCATTCAGTGAGGGAGAGGCAGGGGCTGCCTCCCCCTCCTCCCAGTTTCTGACTGAGTCTATATTCTTTTTTTTAAATTATATTTTATTGATTATGTTCCTCTAGTTGTCCCAATATTTCCCCCTCTGACCCCTTCCACTCAGTACCCCCCACTCCCTCAGGTCATCCCCCCACCATTGTTCATGTCCAAGGGTCATGCGTGTAAGTTCTTTGGCTTCTCCGTATCCTATACTGTACTTTACATGCCCCTGTCTATTTTATATCTACCAATTTGTACTTCTTAATCCCCTCCCTCTTCACCCACTCCCCTACCCCCACTCCCATCTACAGCTATCAAAACACTCTCCATATCCATGATTCTGTCTCTGTTCTTCTTGTTTGCTTAGTTTGTTTTTTAGATTCAGTTGTTGATAGATTTGTATTTATTGCCATTTTATTGTTCATAGTTATGATCTTTTTATTAACTTGGTATTTATTTAACATTTTTGTTGTTAAAATATAATAAACAACTATTTATTGTTGTTCAAGTAGTTTTCTACCTTTACCCACGCCCCTCCCCACCACCCCAGCCCTCCCCACCTCCTTCCCCTGTTTCTGCCCCCCCCTTGTTATTGTCCATGTGTCCTTTATAAATTGTTCCTGTAAGCCCTCCACCCTTTTCCCCCATTATACCCTCCCCTCTCCCCTCTGGTCACTGTAGCCTGTTCTCAATTTCAATGTCCTTTTCTTAAATAATCCCCTTTAACATTTCATGTAATAATGGTTTGGTGATAGTGAACTCTTTTAGTTTTTCACTTGTTTGGGAAGCTCTTTATCTTAATGATGTGCCACACTTACCTCGCACACCCTGACTCTGAGCGCCCCAGCACGTGAAGACAATCTGATGGTCAAATGCTTAGTCTGGATTTAATGCTAAAAATGAAACACTTGGGGGCTTGGGGCACGAGTAGAGATGGGGAAGAGAAAGAAATATAATTTCTCAAGTGTCTACTAGAAGTCAGGAAAAGAGCTGGGCCCTTTTGCATGACCTCATGTAGCCCTCAGTCATGACTCTGAATTTACTATTTTTACTTATTTCCACACAAAACAAAGAAATGAAGTTCAGTATCAGAATTGGAATTTGAATCCGGTGCTGGTTCTGAGGCTCATGATTTTCTGAGTACGGGACCCAGACTGTTATGATGAGAAATACAAATGTCGGTCTCCATGATCCCAATCACGCCCGAACCATGGGCCAGAGAAAGGAGAGAATGTAGGACAGTAGATGCCAAGGCAGGACTTGAGTTTACAATAACAGGATGTGCTGAGTGCAGCAGGCTTCTCTGATTGCCTACTGTCCCTCAACTGCTCTCGTTTTGCCTGTTTACAACTCAGGAAATGAAGTGAGATGGAGGGGATGTGGGGAAAATTGACAAACAAGCACATTCTACAAGTTTCTCTCAACAGTACGGTCTTCTCACATTTTGTTATCAGCAGGATAGTGAAAATGTCAAGGTTGCGGCGAAGAGTGTGCCGACCGCTTCTCTGGGGCCCTAGGAGACTGAGTGGCTGCACAGGAAGAGAAATACAGTCATGGATGATGATGGCTCAGCGATGCAAGCAGAACCTGAGGCCCCAGCAGCTCCCGCCCCCAGTTAACCCCTGTCATTCAGGGGCTCCCACAGGCTCACGGACTTCAGTGGTAGATGTATTTGGTTCCACCGTGCCCCTCAGAGACTCCTTGTGAGAGATATGTACCCAGAGACAACCGTAAAGGAGCACCACATGGTAGTGTTCGCCCACTTTACTTGTCAGGGTGATTTGAGACTTCTCCAAATGGTGACAGGGTCCTGCCAGGTCAAGGCCTTAAATAATCCAAATCAGTCTTCTTTCCCAGCCTCAATTCAGAGTACCAGAATGTTCCACCAAAACACCCAGTATGGCTTCAGCATAATCACAGAAACATAGATTTGAAAGGAGAAAATAAGTGTAGCATTCAACTTTAAACCTGTATTCTAAAGTCACACCACACACCTATTGCATGCTATTACTCCAAATGGTTTACCTTGTGGAATAACAGCACACTCTGTGCACCATCTTAGGGGAAGTTGTGGTTTTCCATCATTTTGGTGTGAAAAGTCATTTCTAGCTCAAAGTTCCTTATTTTCTTGTTACAACGGACCTTGGACACGTTGCATCCTTAGCCTTGGTGACTTGGTTCAGTAGGCATGGTTCCTCCTTGGGGGTAAACCCCGGATGCATATTTTTTCCTACCATTGGTGACACTTAGTACATTCACAATACTTTGCAACCATCACCACTGTCTACTTGCAGAACGTGTTTATTGCCCCAAAAGGAAGCCTTATATCCATTGAGCAGTTGCTCCATATTCTCCTTTCCCCCCACACCCTGGCAGCCACTCATCTGCTGCCTGTAACCATGGATTTGCCTATTCTGGATATTTTATATATATGGAATCATGCAGAATATATATTGTTAAGAGCTCAGGCTTGCCCATCTGAGAGAGAGGTCTTGGCCTGTGAGGTCCCAGGTCAACCAAGGCTCCCCTGGCTCACTGTCCCCATCATAGCCCAGCCCACCTTGACTAACTCCAATGAGTGACTTCCTCAGATGAAGAAAGGTATTTGATTAGGCTGCTTCTTTAGTGATTCCATGAGTTGAAATCCCCATTTCCCTCTTCCTTAGGCCTATCCTGACCCAACCTGGCCTTATGCATCAAAGCCAACAGTTCCAATATGGTGGTGGGGCCCTTCTGCTATAAGGATTAAGCTCTTTGACAGTATTTACTGCCAAAGAAGTAGGTGCAATTTCTTGAGAAATGAGTATAGGTTGGGAAGAGGGTCTAGGAGAGAAGCGGGAGGAACTCCAGCAGAAGAGACTGGATACAGGCATCCCTGAGAAAAGAGACTCGGAAAGAGCGGTCAAAGATGCAATAGAAAAACCCAGGACTGCGAGATGTCACAAAGGCTAAAGGAATGCAGGTTTCCAGCAGCCCTACTGTCCATCAGTAGATGAGTGGATAAAACAACTATGGGACATTTACACAATGAAATTCTACTCAGCTATAAAAAAATAAAAAAACTTTTCCCTTTGTGGCAGCATGAATGGACCTGGAGAATATTATACTAAGTGAAATAAGCCAGTCAGAGAAAGACAAATACCATATGATTTCACTCACATGTGGAATCTAATGAACAAATTGAACTAACAAGGAAAATGGGGACAGACTCATAGATGGAGAACAGATGACAGCTATTGGTGGGGGAAGGAAGGTGGAGGGATTGAGCAAAAAGGAAAAAGGACTCATGGACATGCACAATGGTGTGGTGATTGCTGCGGGGAGGGGAGCTTAAGAGGACTAAATGGTAATGGTAAAAAAAAATACAATAAAGATTAAGCAAACAAACAAACAAAAAGCATGTTTCCAAAAGAAGAGAGGAGCCAACATACTTCGAATAAGCTGATGTCTAAATACGCAGATGTCACAAGAGCAATTCTGGTAGTGAGACTCCCAAGCTAGAAACCCAATTGCTGCGAGTTATGGGCAAAACGGAGGTGAGGGGGTGGAGACAGCTAGAGTAATTCATACTGTCAAGCAGTTTGGCTGGAGAGGAGAGAAGATAGAGTGGGTTGCATCCAGAAAGGAGCATGGGGCCTGAGGAGGGTTGTTCAGGGTGGTTTGTTTCCGCTTTGCGGCATGGAAGAAAAGGGCATGTTTGAATGTCGATAGGGGGTCTCCCACGGAGCAGAGATTTAAGTTGCAGGACAGAAGCAAACCACATACTGTGGTGTCTCAGGAGGCAGAGGATGGAGCCAGGACGAGGATCCTCTGAGAGTGGACCTGATGCAGCCTAAGAGTCTGGGGAGAAACCACCAGGCACACTGTCTGTCGAAGCCATTTGGAAGCACAGAGAGCCCTGGCAGGGACAGTGCGGGGGAGGAGAAAATGGCAGGTGGAAGGTTCCTCCCTGCCTGGCCCATCCTTGTCCTCACATCAAAACGATTTCCCATATGTGGTCTTACAGGAGTAACCGGTGCAGAGCCCGCCTGGCTCCTGTCAGCAGACGTCCCTCAGGGACTCCCTCGCAGCTGTCCTAGAAGCAGACAAAGCCTCTGTGTGAGAGCCGTGGGAAGGGACAGTCATGAGTGGAAAAGAAGGATTAGGGCAAGAGTCAGAAAAA
This sequence comes from Tonatia bakeri, assembly GCA_004024845.1. Lineage (NCBI taxonomy): Eukaryota > Metazoa > Chordata > Mammalia > Chiroptera > Phyllostomidae > Tonatia > Tonatia bakeri. The sequence goes on along the minus strand of PVIA01000674.1, from coordinate 354,056 downwards.
AGGATCCCCTACTCCCAAACTGTGGTTCCTGCCCCTCCTAGTAAGGCGACCTCCCTTGGAAGGAGCAGGCTCTGAGAGGCAGGCCGACTGAGCAGACAAAGGAAGTAACCAAAGTAAGTACACAGAGCGTGTTTCACAGAAAGAAGAAGGAACGACATCTCAGCTGTTTAAAACAAAGGAATCTGGAGGCTTTGGGATGATTCATCACCTAGTCTCCGCAGGATGTACCTACTAAGATTTGTCTGGCCTCTCCAGGAGAGTTGACTCCGTTTCTAGTACGATTGCACAAAAGCCAAGGCCAAGCCACAGCAAAGAGGAAATTGTAACATCTCCTTTTGCAAAATCACATAATCAGCCACGGCACTGGTGACCAGGTCCCCAAGGCCAGACCACTCAGAAAGGTGTGCGTGGGAGGTGGGCTGGTCATCTGCCAGCAGCATCAGCTGAAGCATTCATGAGTTCTGCCCAGGCCCCTCTGCTTAAAGCCCCTCCACTCACCCTGGCATTTACAGTCCAATCTGATTCAATTCAGACTCTCTCCTCCTCTCCCCTTGGGGGTTCCTACCACAGCCCTGGCCATGTGACTATGATGTGATTATGAGGACTGAGGTGTGGATCAAGGGAATGCCACTAGTTCTCAGGACTGGTCATAACCCTTAGTAGACTGAGAAAATGTGGAGGTGAAGTGCTTGTTTTCAAAGCCAGAGTCTTATCTCGCCCCCAGTGTGATTGCCACAGACGTGGGTTTCAGAGATTTTGCATTCCTACCACGCTTCAGGCTCTAGGTTGGACTGCAAACGGCACTAAAGTGACTGATTCCTAAAACATCACTATCTTGTTTAATCCTCACATTTCTGGGGCACAGAGACTATTACTGGAATTTTTCAGATGATAAAACTGAGGCCCAAAGATGTTACCATGCCCAGAGAGGAGTCGAAATCAGAGCCTGGGTCAAGTTGGTTCTTGTCCAATATGACTTAGCTGTGTGCACTAAAAAAACTCACAAAAATATACACAAATTACCATGATGTAATCATGCCTATTAGAGTCTAGTGGGGCTTTAGGGAATGGAGAGATCACATCTAAACTTTTTAATTTGGGAGCAGCGGTTCAACTGGCTGAGGAGAACCAGTGAGGACATTTGAAAGCAAGTTCGTTCTGAAAAATCTTGTGAGGTGGACTTGCAGGTTGGAAAAACAAAGGCAGACTTCCAAGGGTGGAAAGGAGGGTGAACGGTTAAGTTGGGACCTAATGGGAGGGTTTGGATACCTGCGGATGGAGGAGACCACTGGCTGTCACTCCCAAAACAGGCTCAGAAAACAAAGGTCGCGGCTGGCAGACAGAAAGTTCTACCAGGAAGGCCTCAGAGATAAAGAATGATAGGAATGAATTTGTGTGTGCAGGAAAAGAGCACACTGCTTTCTTTAGTTTACGTAAAATAAAGGTAGGTGTGACCTGAGCCCTCATTCCATTCAGCGGGTGGGAGATTTAATTTCAGAGATTGAGAAGCTCTCTTCCCACCTCCCACCCCAGTCCCCACTCCTAGAGTTAGTGATCAGGCGTTGTGAGGAGAAGCAGAACATTCAGGAGACATCGCTGGTCATTGGCGAACATCAGGGGCCAGCAGACGTTTCCTGTCAAGGACCAAAAAGCAACTATTTCAGGCTTTGCAGGCGAGGTGGGTCTCTGCCACAACGACTCAGCTCGGCCGTGGCTGCTTGCAAGCAGCTGTAAATGATAGGCAAACGAATGAGCTTGCTTGTGTTCCAATAAGACCTCATGCATGGATCCTGAAACTTGAATTTCATATCATTTTCACATGTTGCAAAGCATTGTTCTCCCTTGGATTGTTTTCAAACATTTAGAAATCTGAAAACCATTCTTAGCTCACAGGTCACGCAAAAACAGATGGGGGACCTGGTTGGACTTGGGAGCCAACTCCTTGTCTCCGTGGTCTCCACCACGATGCCTGCCAGCCAAGCCCACGCAGATCTCTGAAACTGGGCAACACTGTTGCTCCACGGAAATCTGTGCTACAGCTGAGAGCCCCTGCACCCGGAGTCCAAGAACATTTCCCTGTACTGAACATGGAACTGTCATCTCATGTGTCATCTTCCTGTGGTTCCGTGGAGGACGGGCCACAGAGCCCCACCACTTGTCACAACAATGGGCATTCGCTCCTTTTCTTGGGGAAAAATCCTTGCTCTTTCACTGCCAGGCACTCTCCCCCTCCAAGCCACTCTGTAGCTCCCTCTCCTAGCAGTGTGCTCAAATCCCTCAGGATAAAAGGGGAAAAGCAGGAGGGGAGCGGCCTGCCAACTACATCTCCTTTAGGCCCTGCAGCAAGGGATCACAGAGTGGCCACCTCTGGAATGCTGAATAACCTGTACAGTAAACAAACACAAATATCTCACTAAACTATCCTGCCTGGGACCAGAGCTTCCTAGTTCAGCAGCCAGTTCAGGCCTCAACATTCCAAGCTTGGAGGGTATTATGTTGGGTGTCCTCAAACAACTCTGAAGGGAAGTCCAGGTTCTGGTGACAAAGAGGGGAAGTACACAGTTTAACCTTCCTCAGGACACCAGGCTCCACTTAAGGTGACTCACTGTCTTGGTTTACAAATGGTTGATTATTTTGCTCAACCACTGTTTCCTTCCAGCTGCCCCTCCAGGAAGGTTTCCAGCATATCTGTGGCACAAAGAACATCTACCAGCCAATTGCCACGTGTCTTACACAAGCCTCTTTCACTTCTGCTTTGGGTGGATTGCTTAAGGTCTGGGAAACTGTAGACACAATTACAGGACTAGGAGGTCAAATGCCACTTTGGTCATGACAATGTCTCCAATCCCTCAGCCCAAAGAGGCCTTTTCCATCTGACTTCAAAGCTCACACTCAGAACAGTGCCTGTTTTCCGTGTCATCGTACCCTCGGCCTATGTTGGGCATCTGTGGTGACAGCACTGGCTTCAAGTGTGGTTCCTGCAGCCACCTGCTCCCGAGGAGGATGGCCAGGCTCACTGGAAGAGAATGTTCTCTGCGCAAGGAAATTTGAGATCGGAAAAGTCATCCTCGGGGGTAGAGATTGGGCAGACACCCGAGCCTCGGAAATGCAGTAGTGCTGGGAAATTGCTCTTGCGGATTTCACCAAAGGCAGGTATCTACCACCCAGGCTTGAACGTTATTCTATCAGGTGGAAACAGAAACCATCACCCAGGCTGACTTCTTGCTCCTCACCTGTGCATCCATCAACCTGTGACAACAACATCATTTCTCATGCCCACACGTATTCAGGAGAGTCACCAAGGCTTTGTTATATGGATAAATGAAACGTGCTCTCAGGGATGTAGCCAGCATTTGTCAAATTTTTGCCACAGCTCCAGAGAGAATATGTATGTGTTTCTAATGCTTGCCCAAGGATACATTATTGATTTTTGAGAGAGTGATGGAGGGGGAAGAGTGAGAGACAGACAGATAGACAGACAGACAGAAACATTGATGTGAGGGAGAAACATCAATCAGTTGCCTCCTATACACATCCCCACCGGGAATCGAACCCACAACCTTTTGGTGTACAGGACAGTGCTCCAAACAACTGAGCCACCTAACAGGGTGAGAAAATATATTTTATAAAATAGTCTTATCATTTCACAGAGCTGTATTAAGCCCCCTGACTTTACTTTTTTTTTTTAACTTGACAAAATGATTCTTAAATTCAAGATGGCTGCCACACATCTGCTTTCCAGATAGGAAGAGGGGAAAACTGAGGCCACAACCTCAATCACACATTTTGTCAGCAAAGTAAAAGCTTTCCCAGAAACCCCCCTAGTTCATCTCACTTCCGCCGGATTGACTGCAACTGTATCCTCTGTCCTCCCAGGGCAGCGAAAGAGGTTGGAAACTTGCATGTGCATCTCCTCCAGCCTCTGAGGAAGAGGAGGAGGAGGATTTGGATGGCTGTAGAAGGAGTCAGCCTGAAATTCTGCTGCAAATAGCTACACAGCTCTGAAAAAAAAAAGCACTGAAGGGGACAGCTAGATCTGTTTTCTGCTAAAATATATTATAAAACCACAAGAATAAAATCAGATGGATACACACAAGATTTAAAAGAGACTCATAGAAGAATTAGCCTAGAAACAGGCCCTAGGATATTTAACAACCCAATATATGTTTTTTTTTAATTTTTAAAAAGATTTTATTTATTTATTTTTAGAGAGGGAAGGGAGGGAGGGAGAGAGAGAGAGAGAAACATCAATGTGTGGTTGCTGGGGGCCGTGGCCTGCAACCCAGGCATGTGTCCTGGCTGGGAATCGAACCTGTGATGCTTCGGTTCGCAGCCCGCGCTCAATCCACTGAGCTATGCCAGCCAGGTATATGGTTTTTTTTTTTAATTAAAAAGTTTGCTGATCTCTGGGTTGATGATGAAATACTCCAGCTACTTGGCAAACTGGGGAGACTGAATCAGCCACAACTCTTGTTGGATGGAAAATTAACCCAGCAGAGGAGAACTCGCTGTCTACCAAATTGACAGATCACATCTCCCTGAAGCTGGCAGAGTGCAAGCAAAAAACATGCCTGCACTAGCATCCAGGTGTGACTGAAGTTGCATTTTGAAGATCCTCGTAGCTATGACTTTTACCTCTGCCGGAACAAGGTAGAGTTTCCCGAGGAGACTGACGTAGGAGCTAGGAACTGTGGGATCTGCAGAGAGAGCTGTCCACAGAAGGGAGTGCGAAGAGGGATTCTGTAAGGGAAAGAGGGCTCTGCGTGCCACACCTGCTTCTGGAGGTGGTCCAGACTTGCCCCTTACGTTATACAGGAGGAATGAGTCAAACTGAAGAATGTCTCAGTTTCTGCTCTTTGATAGTGAATTCACTCCTTACTAATAGCCCTTTGATTATCCCATCATGGGCCAGCATGCGTTTGGTCTGTGGAGAATTGTGACCATAACGTTCTAGAAGAGGAGGGGCCTGTCACTGTTAGGCTACTTGGTCGAACTCTGGCAGATCTTGAAAGTGCATCAGTCCCCTTTACTGGATGATGATGATGATGGTACAAATGATAGCAGCTAACATGTAAGAGCACTTGGCATGTGCCAGGAGTTAAGGATTTAATTCTCAAACATAATTTAATCCTCAAAACCATCCTTCAGAATTCTGCCATTGCCACCCCTGATTTTTCTCCAGATGTATTAGCCAAGGTGTGGAACCAACCATCCAAGGCCATCCGACTCATTTGTGATAGACTCAGGAGGCAGATGTCGGTGCAGAGACCCCAGAGCTGTACCCCTTACCTTGTCCCGCTTCCTTCGGCAGAGCCACAGCCGTACCAGACTGACTGCTTGCAGTGAGAGACCCGAGACCGACAGCAGCAGTGGTGGTCCTTCCAGAGTGAGCGAGCGAGCATGAGGCTAAACATCCTAAATTCCTGCCCTGGAGCTCTTGGGCAGTGGTTTCAAAACTTGGCTGCACATTAGAATTTTCTAAGGAGTTTTTTTTTTTTTTAACTCTCAATGCCCAGGTGGCCCTCCATACCAATTAAATCAAAGTCACATGAGGCCTGAGCACCAGTGTTTTTTAAAGCTTCCCAGATGGTTTCAATGTGCAGCAGAGATTGTAAACCACTGGTCCGTGGCTTCTGAATCAGTGGACAATGCAATGCTGTTTTCTAAGATGGATACGTAAGCTTTGGCCACACCAAGCAGAGACAGCTGACCAAGACTCCATGTGATAGAGAGTATTCCCTGTAAGCTGATATACTTAGGATACCCTTCAAAGGAAATTCTGTTGATACCTGGATTTGAGCTATTTTCTAAGGTGTTTCTAACATGGGCAAGAATCAGAAAGGCACAAGAGTGTCCGAATAATGGGGTGCTTTGGGCACTGAGCAGGGAAAAAATGTTTAATTATCACAGGAACTGAAAGAGGAGTTACTTCTCATATAGAGTTCAATATGAGAATTTAATTACTAAAATCAAGGAATTTAATTCACTTAATAGTGTCCTAGGAGGTGAACTCCTTGAAGGCTGTTTAAACCAAACTACCCAGAGACACTGTAAAATTAACTGCACTATCGATTGTTTTGACACACTAGCACTAGCACAAACACATACTCACACTCACCCCAAAGCTTGCAGCACTGAAAATATATTTACCAGGAAACAAAATGAAACGCACTGCAATTTGAAAAATAGAACAGTAGGGTGTCACCCTGACTTTTGAGGAGCAAACAGAAATATGTACGTGTGTTTGATTTTTACTCCCCGGGGTCAGTCGTTGTGCGATCTCTCACCCAGAGGGCAAGAAGTCGAGTTTATCTGTCACCATCAGTTAGTCACAGGTGAGGCCTACGTAGAAACGTTGACATGCGTGTTTACCACGGACACGTTTCTGGACTTTCGTTTAATCGGTATGTCTCTTTCAGTGCCTGCAGCAATTAATTTACTTAGTGCAGCTTTACGGTATCCGGTAGGGGAAATCCTTTTCTTTTGCAAGCCTTCCACAATCATTTATTTTCCCAAACGATCTTTTAAATGATTTGCTCATGGACTTTCCTGAAGTGAAACGATCTGTAAGGACTTGTAAGGAAAATGATGGCGGGAGTGAATGTTAACCCCCACACCTTTTACCAGCAGAAAAGGAGGAATGAAAAAGAACTGAAAATAAGGAAAAGTATTGTAAGTATGCTGTAGCTCTGAAAGCTGCATTACACTATACACTCTGAGGAATGCAGTCAGACACAACGCCATTTGGAACAAACGGAGACAGTCTCATGACTTATCACCAATCTCCAGCTCTGGAGCACAGCGCGGGGTTGCAGGTCAAAGAGGAGGAAATTCCTACGGCTCCCCCACCAGTATGAGGTCCAGGGTCACGGACAAGCAGCTGGAAGAATGAGAAACACTCCCCCTGGAGCCCACTGACTCATCGCTGGTTGCCGGAGGGTGACGTGTGAAGAAGCACTGCCCTGCCCAGCACACCAGGTCTTCTCCGTCACCGTTTCCTGTCCCTCCGGGGCAGTGTCTAAGGCAAAGCCTCTCACATACAGAACCACGGTGGCCTGTTTCGTGGATGGATCACGGGAAAGGCCGTCCGTCCCTTTGCAAGAGGGCTCTGTCTCCTATGAAACAAAGCCACACCACGTGATGAACCTGAAGTCCAGTCTCCCTCAGAGTCTGCCACTAGGTTGTCTGTCCTTGTCTTTGTTCATAGTAGGTCTTCAGGGGTGACTGAGGGAGAGTGACCGCATTGGAGGCCACTGTGGACCATAAACTCTCCTGTAACAACCTGTCCAACCATAACGATAGAAATTCCCCAGAATGCACCTAACCTTGGAGCACGGGCCCTGTGTTCCCAGTCACCCGCAGAGGCCAACACTGACCCCACTGCTAGGCGGGGCCGCTCGAAGTATTGCTGAAGTCCTCCTGATTGTCATTAGAGCCAGTGGCACTTTCCTTGGACACTCCGAGTCCACAAGTGAAATTCTGTTCATATGGCGTTTGATGTTTAGAAACCAGTAAAAGCCCTTTGTCACATGCTCCAGTTTATAAAAGAAAAGTGCAGCTGGCTAAGTTTTAAAGATATATCTTTTATGCACACATACAATGCTTTCACTGTACACTGACAAAGACAAAGGGAACCGTGAAGTGATGAGACTGATCAATGTTCTTTTGTAGTTCATGAACACATTTGGAAGGCAATCTCCAAAGGGGACCTTTAAGGATTTTTTTAAAAAACACTAACAACATCACTGAAATAAACGTTTACTACTAACTGAACACTAACAAAACACTAACAACATCACTGAAATAAACGTTTCCAAGTAACTACTCAGAAGGAGAAATCTAATTAAGATGAATATTTAGTATGCTTTTTGCAAGGGGAGGGGAAGCTCTCATTAGAGTCACAATTTGTGTAGCAGCTCTTCTTTCTAAATGTTATTTTGAAAAGCTTACTAAGCAAATCTTTCCCTGCCTACCTCCTGTGCCCTCCAACACCCGCCCGGTCCAGTGCGCCGTCCGCTCCTTCATTTTCACTTTGGTAACATCTCCTCCACATCGGACCTCCTCTAGCCCCTCGGCCGCAGTCTTGACTGTCTCTTTCAAATTTTATGCCTTCATTCACAGGTTTATGGCTCCCAGCCCCATTCTGGACTTTCCCTCCCAGTCTTCTCCACCTTACAAAACCATACTAACCCTTCAGGGTCCAGCTCGAACTCCCCCTGAGGAGCCCGTGCTGGCCTCCTGCACTCCAGCTGGCCTCCTGCTTATCACTCTGAATCACCGTGTAGCGTAGAAACTCTATGGCCCGAGAAGTTCAGGGTCCACATGAAAGCAGATGACATCAGTTCATTTCCGTCAGGCAAGAGTTCAATTTGCTCATAAGGAATGATAACATTAACCTTCATGGTAAACATTAATGTTATTTTTAAATGTTAGAATTTAACATTAATGTTAAAAAATAACATTAACAACAAATGGGACTGAACTTTACACTTCCGATCTCTTTCCTCTGAAAATGTGTTAGGAAGCTTCCTGGGGACACTCAAAGTAGAAGGCACACATGAAGTCCTCCTCTGGGTTTAAAAAATAAAACCAGCTGGCTGGTGTGGCTCAGTGAATTGAGTGCCAGCCTGCAAACCAAAAAGTTGCTGGTTCAATTCCCAGTCAGGACACATGCCTGGGTTGTGGGCCAGGTCCCCTGTTGGGAGCACATGAGAGGCAACCACACATTGATGTTTTTCTCCCTCTCTTTCTCTCTCCCTTCCCCTCTCTCTACAAACAAATAATATCTTAAAAAAAAAAACTATGACTCAGAGAGAAATGATCATTTGGAAGCCATCGATGAGACAAGAGTAGCATTAGCAAGAAAATAAAATAGCGCTATCTGGAAGTAGAAAGGTTGAGGATGCCTGCTGCATGAGCCAGGATGAGAATCATCCCTAGCTTTCTGATAGCACGAATTTTAGGCAGCTATCTGATGTTCACCTGGCTTCCTACTCTGATGTTCCCACGGAGAACATCTGTTGCTCCATTTTGCTCATGCTAGAAAATTCAAATGCAGGTATGAGTGCCAGAGAAAAATATCAGCTGACTTGCTGTGAATTGTCTGATCATTTTTCCCCCTTGCAGGAAGATCTTACAGTTTTTATTTTTGATGTGTGAGACTTTTATGTAGTAAACCTATTAACTGTTTATTTAGCCACATTTGTTGAAGTAAATAAGTACCCGAATGGTTAGGTAGTTGTTCCCACACTTCCCCAACAATCCATCATCCCCACTAGTTTGAAATTGCCACCAAGGCTCCATACTTAGCAGGGAGGACCACCCGTGATGCATTTCTTCAAGTGACAGACAGGCTCTGAGGATGCGCTCAAGGGTGGACCCAGAGCAACTCCGAGCCAATTGGACAATGACATTCAGGGAACCAGTAACTTAAAAAAACAACTGATCAACCTGTGGGGATTCATTAAGACTTTTGCTAGGATAATTTTTTTTAAACTGCACACTTTGAACTTAGAGTATGTGACACAGGCGTTGAACTTCGAGCATCTCCAAGGTACAATATAACTCAGTCTAACTTAAGCTATGATTGTTCCTGTTGTGCATCAAATTCCACCCCTTTGTGTTAGAGATGGTTCAATTTTTTTCAAAAAGCTTCCCTCTCACTCTAATGTTGTAGGTGGTCTACAACAAAGCCAACCCCAGCGAGCGCCGCTTTGGGATCCTTCCCAACTGCAACCACACCTACTGTCTCAAGTGCATCCGCAGGTGGAGGAGTGATGGGGAATTTTCGATCAACGTCGTAAAGTCCTGCCCCGAATGCCGGATCATGTCTGACTTCGTTGTTCCAAGTGAGCACTGGGTGGAGGAGAGAGAAGAGAAGCTCCCGACACGACCAGCCAGACAAGCCAACCATCAGGGGCCGAAGCGGCAGCCGCAGAAGTGGCAGCAGGCTCCCCAGCACCAGTCCCCGCGGAGGCGGGGACCCAAGGAGGCAACGACCACTGGACTAAACAAGTCACCTGCAGGTTTTTCATTCACTAAATTTTATTAAAATTTAGATGTAAATGACTCTAGTGACCTATCACCACCCTCAGAATTAGATGGGAATTCACTGAGGTCAGAATAATGGGGCTTCTCAGCTGAAACGCTTGAAAATTCAGTCTAGCTGGGCAGCCTCTCCTCTGGCCTTGATTCTCAGGCTCTCCTTTCACTTAGAAAGTGTCTGCTCAAAATAGGTTCTTTTTTCTGTTGCTCAGACCAAACCAGTTATTTTCCTCTCACTTACCAGAATACAGCGTGATGTTTGACCAAGCAAACCATTATGCAAAGCAGAAACCAGGTAGCAAAAAGGGTAAGTCAGGCCCTGAACCGCATGGCTCAGTGGGTTGGGCTGCGTTGGGGTTGCCCCACAAAGCAAAAAGCCGCTGGTTCAGTCGGAGGTCAGGGCACACGGCAGGGCTGCGGGCCTCGTCCTCAGTTGGGGGCATGCGAGAGGCAACTGATTGGTGTTTTTCTCCCTCTCTTTCCTCTCTCTAAAAATAAATAAATAAAACCTTCGTGAAAACACAACGAGTAAGTCCATTTGGAAACTGCATCCGAGTTTGCAAAAGTGCAGGCTAAGACTCTAGAGGCGGTAGGTACAGGGGGTATGTTCTTGGAAAATAGCCCCAAGAAAAATATTAAGATTTTGAGGGGAACTTAACCAAGTAATTCTTTAGTTTATGTACAATAAATACATAAGCATGAATAAATATATAATAAAAGCTGAGAACACGCTGAGAATTAACAGAAAAAAAAAAAACGGTAGCCTTTACTCGGCATATAAAAAGTCTATCTTAGGCGGTGCCCAGGGCTGTGAGCTGGCGCTTCCGTGTCCTCCTTGTTCCTTCCCTCCTCTCCCGCCTTCTCCTGCCCACAGCAAACCTTCTGATCCGGAAGCTCCAGTGTCATTGCTGTCTGGATGAGCAGTCATGGCGGAGGCTGCAGCTCCCGACACGACCAGCCAGACAAGCCAACCATCAGGGGCCGAAGCGGCAGCCGCAGAAGTGGCAGCAGGCTCCCCAGCACCAGTCCCCGCGGAGGCGGGGACCCAAGGAGGCAACGACGACTGGACTAAACAAGTCACCTGCAGGTTTTTCATGCACGGTATTTGTAGGGAAGGCGATAACTGCCGCTATTCGCACGACCTCTCCGACTGTGCTCCCCGTGTGGTGTGCAAGTATTTCCAGAAAGGATACTGCATTTACCGAGAGCACTGCAGGTATGAACACAGCGAACCGCTGGAACAGGAAAAAACAGCTGCTACGGATCGAAACGCAAACTCGTTTCTTGCCGCTGTCTCAAGTATCTCATCAGTGGTTGGACTGATCGCTGAAGCGAATCCGGGCGAGGCTGAGTCAAGAAATTCAAACTTGGCCACCGCAGGAGCAGGTTCAGAAGACTGGGTGAATGCCGCTGAGTTTGTTCCTGGGCAGCCGTACCGCGGCCGCATTGCTCCTGCTCGCACTGCAGCACCCCTGCAGACTTCCGTGACCAACGAAGACTCGCAGGAGCGGCCGCTGTGCCTTTATGCAGCAGCCGGAGAGTGCCGCTATGGAGACAACTGTATGGATCTCCATGGAGACATCTGTGATCTGTGTGGACTGCAGGCCCTCCATCCCACGGACGCTGCCCAGAGGTCACAACACATCAAATCTTGCATCAAGACCCACGAGAAGAACATGGAGTTCTCGTTTGCTGTCCAACGCAGTAAGGACAAGGTGTGTGGGATCTGCACGGAGGTGGTCTACAACAAAGCCAACCCCAGCGAGCGCCGCTTTGGGATCCTTCCCAACTGCAGCCACACCTACTGTCTCAAGTGCATCCGCAGGTGGAGGAGTGATGGGGAATTTTCGATCAACGTCGTAAAGTCCTGCCCCGAATGCCGGATCATGTCTGACTTCGTTGTTCCAAGTGAGCACTGGGTGGAGGAGAGAGAAGAGAAGCAGAAACTCATCCAGCAGTACAAGGAGGCGATGAACAACAAGGCATGCAGGTATTTCGATGAGGGGCGTGGGAGCTGCCCGTTTGCAGGGAACTGTTTTTACAAGCATGCGTACCCTGATGGCTGTAGAGAGGAGCCACAGCAGAATGTGGGAATATCAAGCAGATACTGGCCCTAACAAAGGAACCACTTCTGGGAGCTCATTGAGGAAAGAGAGAACAGCGGCTCCTTTGACTACGATGAAGAGGTGGTCACCTCTGAGCTGGGAGAGATGTTGCTTATGCTTTTGGCTGCAGATGGGGACAATGACTTGATGGGCTCTGAAGACAAGTGGGACTTGTATCAGGAAGAGCTGGCAGACTTTTAGGACTGGACTCTAGAGCAGCTGTGCGTGCGATGTGGCCTGGCCTGCAGCACCCCACGCAGGCTGCCCCTGAAGCAGCGCAGCCGAGTGTGTGGCTCTCGCCCAGGCAGCCTGGCCACTCCAGGTGCTGTGGTAATGACTTTTACTCAGGGCCTGTCTTCTTGATCCCTCACCTTTTGCAAAGGGTATGTTGTTTCCTCTGGTTAAAAAATTACAAAAATAAACTTTAGTTAGTTTTTCATAACATGAATTTAATGGTCAGGTAGTAAATGTAGGTTTGTTGGGTCGTCTGTTTTCAACCAGATTCACACAGTTGGAGAGTATTGTTTGTGGACTTTCCCACATTGATTTTGAGGACTTGGGGTTCAAAAGCCACACCGTTGGCCCTGCTTTGGCTTCCAAGAATAGGCATGATGGGTAATGGCTCTGGGCTGTAGCAAGTAGCCTTCTGCTACAGACTTAAAAGGTTTCTGCTGAAATGTGCTCAGCTGTTTTTATGTCTGTTCCCTACCCTGCAGCCCCCACCCTAATGCGCTTGTTCTGTGCTTGCTGTTTTAGGTCTTTTGTTTAATTGTTACAAGCTACTAGGTAACCATGAAGAATTATTTACTTTCATTTAATTGGTTAAATTAAATTAACCCCAAAAACCTGGTTGATTTAATTTAATATGAATTAGCAACTAACAATAGACTTCTTAAGGAAAAAACATTTTTGTTTAAAAAATACTTTGATAGTTCTGCCTGGATAGAGCAGTTGGTTAGGGCATGGTTGGGGCATCTTCCTGATATGCAGAGTTTTACGCTTGGTCTCTGGTATGGGACCCTACCGAAGATCAACCAGTAAATGCATGCACCAATGGAGCTTCAGTTTTGGGTGGTGTCTCTTCCTTCCTCTTTCTCTCTTCCCCCCTCTCCTTTCCTGCTCTGTAAAAAAAATAATAATAAAATAAGAAACTTTCTAAAGTATATTTTATTGATTATGCTATTATAGTTGTTGTATTTTTTCTCCCCCTTTTCCCCTCCCCCTTTTCCCTCTCCTTTCCTGCTCTGTAAAAAAAAAAAATAATAAAATAATAAAATAAGAAACTTTCTAAAGTATATTTTATTGATTATGCTATTATAGTTGTTGTATTTTTTCTCCCCCTTTTCCCCTCCACCCTGCACCACCTCTCCCTCAAACATTGCCCCCCTTAGTTCATGTCCATGGGTTGTGCATAGAAGTTCTTTGGCTTCTTCATTTCCTGTACTATTCTTAACCTTCCCCTTGTCTGTTTTGTACCTACCATTTATGCTTCTTATTCCCTGTACCTTTACCCCGTTCTCCCTTTGCTCCATCCCTGCTGATAACTCTCCAAGTGATCTCCATTTCTGTGATTCTGTTCCTGTTCTAGTTGTTTGATTTGTTTTTGTTTTTTTAGATTCAGTTGTTAATTGTGATTGTTGTCATTTTACTGTTCATAGTTTTTTTATCTTCTTTTTCTTAAATAAGTCCCTTTAACATTTCATATAATAAGGGCTTGGTGATGGTGAAGTCCTTTTACTTTACCTTATCTGGGAAGCACTTTATCTGCCCTTCCATTCTAAATTAGCTTTGCTGGATGGAGTAATCTCGGATATAGGTCCTTGCTTTTCATGACTTTGAATACTTCTTTCCAGCCCCTTCTTACATGCAAGGTTTTTGTTTTTTGAGAAATCAGCTGATAGTCTTATGGGAACTCCTTTCCCATAAGGAGACAGTAGGTAACTGTCTCCTTTTCTCTTGCTGCTTTTAAGATTCTCTCCTTATCTTTAATCTTGGGTATTTAATTATGATGTGTCTTGGTGTGACCTCCTTGGGTCTAACTTCTTTGGGGCTTTTTGTGCTTCCTGGACTTCACCAGACTGGGGAAGTTCTCCTTCATTACTTTTTCAAATGTTTTCAATTTCTTGCTCTTCCTCTTCTTCTGACACTCCTATGTTTCAGATGTTGAAATGTTTCAAGCTGTCCCAGAGATTCCTAAGCCTATCCTCATTTTTTTTTTGAATTCTTGTTTCTTCCTTCTGTTCTGGTTGAATGTTTATTTCTTCCTTTTGTTCCAATTTTTTTATTTGAGTCCTGATTTCCTTCCCTTCTCTGTTGGTTCCCTGCATATTTTCCTTTATTTCACTTTGTATAGCCTTCACTTCTTCATTTTGTGGCTGTGCTCAACCGTTTCTGTGAGCATCCTGTTTACCAGTGTTTGAACTCTGTTTCTTATAGGTTGGCTATCTCCTCATTGCTTTTTTTTCTTAGTTCTTTGAGCTGTTCTTTCATTTGGGCCATATTTCTTTACCTCATTGCACCTGTTTCGTTGTAAGGGGCAGAGCCTTAGGCATTCGCCAGGGTGGATAACCCACATCACTGCTGCTATGGTGGTGTGTCGGGGAGGGGTCGGAGAGGGAACGGTGCCACTTGCTGGGCTCTTGTCCCACTTTCAGTCACTTCCCCTGCTACCCACAAGCAAGTTGGGCCCTTCTGGTGCTGATTCCAAGGTAGGTAGATTTGTGTACGTCCTAGGACCCTGTGGGTCCCTCCAACATGCTCTCCTGTGAGACTGGGAGTTTCTCCTGCCACTGCAACCCCCACAGGTTTTTACATCCAGAGATTTTTGAGACTTTATTTTCCCTGTGCTGGAACCCTGGGGTGTGTTGTCTCGCCCCCTGGTTGTTCCTTCTGACTTATTCGAACATGAATATAGGACCATCCAGTCCGCCAGACGCCACCTTGAGGCATGCCCTATCCACTCCAGCTGCCTGCCTCCGCTGCTCCCACTGGTCTGCTCAAATGTTTCCACTTTAACTCCTTGGTTTTCAGACTTCCATAAAGCTTGATTTTTTTTAAAGTAAGAAACTTTAAAACTACTTTGATAAACTTTTGGGTAAATATGGATACTTAGAGCATAGATGAGAAAATTAGTAAAAAATGAAGACATAGAGAATTGTTCCATATTTCAGGAATTTAGTGTATTTGACAAAGAATGAAGATAGGAAGGGATAGAAGGGAACTTCGAAGAACAGGAATAACTGATATGCACAATTAACTGTTTGCATTATTTAAATATAATACCATCTGTAGCCAGCAGAATAATGGCCATCAAAGACATCCACATACTAACCCAAGCACCTGAAAATAAATTACCTTGAATGGCAAAAGGAACTTAGTAGGTGTGATAAAATTAAGAATTCTGAGATCGAGCGATTATCCTGGATTTTCAGGTAAGCCCAATATAATCACAAGGCTTACAAGTGAAAGGAGCAGGGTCAGGAGGGTCAGAGTCAGAGAAAGATTTGAATATGCCACATTGTTGACTTTGAGGATGGAGGGAAGGCCAGCATGAAGGAGCATAGACAGCCTCTAGAAGCTGGGAACAGCAAAGAAATGGATTCTCCCTGGAGCTTTCAAAAGGAACGCACCTCTGCCAATGCCTTGGCTTGACTCCAATGAGACTCATGATGGACTTCTGACTTCCTGAACTCTATAGTAATAAACGTGCAAAATAATAATAAATGTGTGGGGGTATAAGCCACCAAGTTTGTGGCAATGTGTTACAGTATCAATAGGAAACCAATACACTCTCCATGCACATTGTCTAAATAACCAATGTCCTTAATAAGACCATGAGTGGAAATCATGAAAAGGACCTGAGTCCCACGAGCAGGTCAATGCGGGTGGAACAGGGGCCATTGACTGAACTAGAAGTTGATCATGGGAATGTCACATGGCCACCTCTACCCCCATGGCATTTTCAGAAATCTTGTAAGCTCGAACTGGCTGCTTCATCAGTTTGGGAATGGAGAATTAAACCAGTCTTGTCCACATCTTAAGTGTCTTGGGCTTAGACTGAGAAGGAAGCCAAGCAGTACCTATCGGATTTTGATTCCATACATGTGTAATGGGGCATTAAAAGGAACACTTTCTTTTTCTTGTGAAATTTTATTTTTATGTTTTTGAATAATATACTTACATTTTAATATTCAAAACAAAATAAGCACTCAAAAAACTCTCACCCTATTTAACTCCACCCCTTTCTCCTGTGATCAATTTGTAGCCATTTTCATTAATTCATTGTTCTTATTCCAGTGTTTCTTTATGTAAAGCTGCCTAAATATTTTCATTTCCCCTCTTTCTTACACAAAAGATAGCATACCATATACACTATCCTCCACCTTGCTTTCCTCATTAAAACAGTACATCTTATATAATATTCTGTATCAATGCAGAGTTCTCCCTCATTCCTTTTTTACAGCTGTGTGGTATTCCATTGTGTGCATGGGAGTATCATAGTTTAACTCGTTTCCTCCTGAGAGGCATTTGAGTGATATTGGGACTTTTGCTATTGTAAAGCATGTCACAATGAATAGCGCTGACCGTGAGTCATTTTGGACATGTGCAGGGGAACCCTTAGACCAGGTCCCAGAAGAGAGACTGCTGGTTTGAAGGACAAAGGCACCTGGACGAAGGCAATGTAAATATTGCCAGATTCCCCTTCACAGAAGTTGGGTCATTCTGTGCTCTCACTAACAATGTCTGAGTGCTTGTGTCCCCATGGCCTCAAAAAAAAAGGGTGTGTTTTTAAACTTCTAGATTTCCCCAAAATTGACAGATGAAAAATGATATCTCCCTAATTTGCATTTTTCTTAAAAGTGAGGTTGAGCATCTTTTCTTGTGTTTAAGAGCCATTTGCTTTTCTTTCTGTGAACTACATTTTCATATCTTTTGACCCCGAATTAGATTCCTTTTGCTTTGTCTTGACCAATCTTCTAAAAAAACTGAGAAGAAAACAATCGGTTGCAAATATTCCCGTATTCTAAAATGACAGACCCTGAACCCAATACCCAGGATGTGGTTTAAATTGAAAAGGCCAAAAGAAGTTGTTCTTTAGAGAAAGCTATTGGCGTGCTGAGCACTTTTCCCCTCCCCCCCCCACCATGATAGGGGTCAGGGGTCCTCAGTGCAATCCTAGAAAAAGGAGCTCCAAGGGGACCTCCACTTAGAGAATTTGACTTGTGTCCCCTAAAGCTTCAGCAGACACAGTGGCCCAGTATCTCATTCCAAGGTTAAGAAACCCATGTGTCAAGAAGCCGAGGCTGTCGGGCCAACCAAAAGTGGGAACCATGTTGTAGCAAGCTGTGCTTCCACCAAGGGCAGGACAAAGGGTCTAATGAGTAAGAAAGTTGGTCTGCAACTGGAGCTATCCATGGGGCAACTGCCCACTTGGCATGGCAAGGGCCTGGGGGTTCCCGTGGGCCAGGCAGATGCCCTGAAGACAGCACCACGAGAGGAGCCGTCCCGGTGGGAAAACACCGGTAAGGACAGCAGTAGAGGCTGTGGGGCACGTTTTCAGGAGCAGAAGCTGAAGTAGTAACTGACAATAACAAAATATAACAAAATGTAAAATAGGGTAACAAAATATAAAATATAAGACATACGCAACAAAGAGTAAGCCCGAGTCACCTTGAAGGCTGGAGACTAGAACACTCTAGACACAGACGCACACAAAAACTAAGTGGAAACACACATCACGTTTTGGGACAGGGACACTCTTTATTCAACACACCCCCAAGAAATATATTAAGGTTTTTGAGGGAAACTTAACCAAATAATTCTTTATGTGTAATAAATATGTACACATTAATAAATATATGATAAAAGCTGAGAACACTTTGAGAGTTAACAGAAAAAAGGGATAACTTACTTTTACTTGGTATTAAAAAAACTCTATTTCACAGTTACAGCAGGTGTTACTGGCACAGAAACAGATCAATAGAACGAAAAGGAAAGCTCAGAAATAGACTTTAGTATCTAATTTAGTATATGATTCAAATCACTAAGGGAAAAACTAACAGTCAATGAATATTCATAGGACAACGGGCCAAGCCATGTAGCAATAATAATTAAAAGAGTCCCACAACCTTATTCCTTATACTAAAATAAACTTCAGATGGATTAAAGATTTACATTTTTTTAAACTTCTGCATTATATTTCTTACTTTGAGATTGGAAGTTCTGAGCATGGCACCAAGGACAAAAACCGTAAGGAGAAGACTGACACATTTCACTATACAAATGTAAAGTGTTAATGTGGCAGTGCGTGCTACAGACAAGGGGAGGGAAATGATACAGCTAAGAGTGAAAATCGCTAGGCTACCAAGGGCCTTTTCAAATCAGTAAAAAGACAAAAATGCCAAGTACTGAGAAAAAAGGCAATTCACCAAGACAGAATTAAAAAGGACCAGTCAACATGCAAAATAGTCAGAGAAGTGAAAATACAACACGGACACATCAGTTTTCACCTGCCAGATTAATGAAGATTAAAGATACCAAAATGTCCAGTTGTACTGGGGCTTTCTGCAGGTGAGAGCATAAACTTGTATAAACAAACTTCCTGTGAGATTCCGATGACAATACACAGTCAATATAAAATGTAAACAGTGGTTTTCATTACGGCAGTGTCACCTCTAGGAGATTAGCCTAGGTAAGAACTGCACGCAAGTATGCAGAATTGTAATAGGACAGTAAATGTCTGGGAACACTCGAAATGCACAGGAGAGTGGGGGGTTAAGTGAATTATGGTGCAAACTTTCAATGCAATCATTATACCATGAAAAATGTGTCCCGGGTATGTTGATGAATCAGAGAAACATATTACAAAACTATATGCATAGTTTGTCCCCATTTTGGAAAAAAGGAAAGAAGGAAGAGGGGGAGCAGGTGTGCCAAAGAAGCACAGATAGGGGTACAGTCACACACACGCACATCACCAAAACGATTCATTCTTTCTTTCTTTTTGAAACAACGAGCACACACTCCTTTTTATTTGATATGTTTCATTGTATCACCAGCCCACAGGCTTGGGAACAGGAAAAGCCACACCCTTGTTCCTCTCCCGCTTCCACTGTTTTTTTCTTAGATAAATACAGGGTCTGGCACAAATAATGCCTTTTTATTACAAAACCTTTTATTACAGAATCATAACCATGTAATTCTGTAACATAACAATATCATACCTAAGCATACCCTATGACATTTTAGGTGAAATGTTCAAATAAAACCTATACATTATCACACCCACACTCAATCAGGCATTACTTCTGCTGGACCCTATAGAATGAAAACACAGAAGGAGGTTTAGAAAATCAGAATGTGAGCTTAGCAATAAAAAAGGAGCACTTCAAATTCTTATATTTTTATTTATTTTCTTTAAAATTAACTTTATTCAAAGTTAATATGGAATTTTGAGATAATTACTTTGGCTCTGGTCTTAAGTACCCAGCTGCAAGTTCAGGTCTTCAGTCAGAGGGGGACTATGACCTACTTCCCCTAATTAACCTCCATCTATTGTTTGGTGGTTTGTGATGGGGGGACGTACTTTATTGTGAAAAGACAGGTATAAAATGACATGTGCTATAATATAGTTAAAGGCACTAGTTAAGATAGATAGATAAATAGATAGATAGATAGATAGATAGATAGATGGATAGATGGATACATACATAGATAGATACATAGATAGATAGAAAGACAGATAGGAAGGATAGGTAAAGGCCTGACACTCCCAAGAACCAGAAGGGCTGTCTAAACATCAGCTCAAGGCCTATCAAATCCCAGGAATGGGAACTAGACTTGCAGCCAGAAGTCTTGGACCCCCAATTCAAGTCACGCATCTGTCTGAACCCACTTCTCCAGTCTAAAATGGGGAAACAGTCACCCCTGCCATTCCCACTACACCACACAGAACTGTTGTGAGAATGAAATGAAAGAACACGCACAAACAAAAACAATGGTGGAGAGAAATAAAAACCATGGGCACACACAATCACACCCACAATCAGCCAGGGAACAATCTGCTCCGTATCTGGGCAAGCCCCCAGTTTTGATTCCCAGGAGAGAAGGGAGCTAAGACCGGATCTGAGTCCTCACGTCTACACACTGTCCCCAGGGCAGCTGGTAGGGGAGACCCTTCTGCGTCCCCACCTCAGGACCCAGCTTTAGTTAGTGGCGCTCGCTGCCCCCCTCTGGGTGCAGCCTGACCTGTCCTCTGTCAGAAGGCCCCGTGTTCTCCCAGAAAGACCCATGGTGAAGCCCCTGAGGTGCCCTCTCCACCTAACCAGGAATCTACTTGGGAAAAAAAAAACAAAATGGCATGGTGGTAAAGCTGCCAGGTGAATTTAGGAAAATTAAAGCTGCTTTCATATTTAGGAGAAAACTATTAGGACAGAACTGCAGAAAAATAGCACATCCTTTTCGCAAATGCTCAGCCCCTGCTTCTGTTAAGGATTAACACTGAGTGACTCTGTGTTATAATTTGAAACAATTAGAGGAAGTTGACAAAGACCATGTTTTTGCTCTTTTTGTACTTTTGCAGGAACTGTTTTTGTATTTCTGCACTGCATTCAAAAGTACATTTTACTTCATAGTCAGTTATTTTAACTAGAAATTTTTGATGATAAGCAAGTGGGATTTCTTTTCCTTTTTTTCAATGACAATTACGCTAAGTTTCCACGTGGACAACTGTAGCTTATTTGGCAGTCAATCCCAGAGCTGCAAATTAGGGAGGGCACAGCTATGGAAACATATGGTGTTTATGAACTGGTAAAAAAAAAAAAAAGGAGGAGGGGTAGCAGGAGGAGTACAGGGGAAAGTTTAGATTCTCTCTTGAGATCGAGGAGGCTTTGAGGAAAATCCTTACTCATCAGAGATCCTACCCTATACTATTACAATAATGCATGATGAGTCCAAATTTAATTCGAGCTGTGAAAATAGTACAGGTTTGAATTGTTGCACATAAAAATGAAAGGTAGGAAGCTATTCGCATGAGTCTGTTGTGAGCTCTACTCTATAATTCACTCGAGATGAGAGCAAGAATGGCTCTGAATGTTGATCCTAAGTTGTAGTCTGAGGTAGCACTTCAGAGGACAAAGGACAATTATTCCCAATACTGCCTAATACTGGCAGGGGCCAGGGGCTGACAGCTGGCACTGAGCCCCTAAGTGTTGCTTTCACCTCTCTGACTCTTCCCAACTGAATGGGTGTGCTTTGGGCGGAAACCCCCAGTGCGGAGCAACTTCACAGACAGTTTCTGCCTGTGGTCTCCTCCTCTGCTTACAAGCCCAGGGTCCTCAAATCTGCCCCTCACCAATGCCCTGCCCACCACATTGGAAAGGCTGTCCCTCTTCCTCAGGACCACGACGTTGCCTGAGCCCAGGGCCACGTTCTTATATGTGCGCCTGGAGGTTGTACAACATGACTGTGCTCCTGTTGCCTCCCCCATGCTTTTTCTTCTCCAGGCCTAGGAGGGGAGGGAGGAGGAAAATCTGTACTTAGAGAAATCACAAGCCTCTGCCTTTCTTTTTCATTTGCTACTGAGCCTGGGAGTTACACTGTCGGGTAGGAAGGAAAGTTAAAGAATACTCATTCAGGCTTTAAAAGCCAAAGCTACTACACTGCACCTGCCAATTCAGCACAGTGATGGGGGCCCAGGATGGCTTACACCCAGTGGGTCAGGGCTTGTGATAGGGCACATTATAGTTACTGAGGCTGTAGATGAAAGGACTGATCGTGTCACCCACATTGTTCCCCCCGTTCCTGTAAACACCTGGGTTCTACCATGGGCTCGAGGTTGTTTCAGCCCGGTATTACCACGTCCACTGAATCTAACCGGAAGCACAAAGAGTTTTTACAAGACCCTCATTAATAAAAAGACTAACCAAGGCTGTTATAAATATTCATATGCCAGAGAAGAACTGTCTAAATTCACAGACAATTTTTACTGGGATGAACACTTACATCTTTTGAATACTTTAGACTAGTGGAACTGTACCAAACAGACGTGGTGGGGAACTTCCTGGAGTGGCCAGGCTGGTATATTTCTTAACTAGCTGTCAATTAATTTTAGAAAAAGGCTTCCTCTAAAGTGTTCGACAAGTTTGCCTGTGTCAAGGATCGCTATCTTTTTCGGTGCCCTCCTTCAAAAAGTCAAATTTGAACCTAAACTTAAGTCTATCTCATTGCTTATTTTAAGGGAATAGATTCTGAATTATTTCACAGAGATGCTACAAAATAAGACTCAGAGACCCTCTTGCATTCAATGTCCGGAGGCGCTGTCTCTTAGATATCACTCAGAAGAAGATGCAGGCCCAGCCCACGTGATCAGTAGCCCATGGTCAATATTCCATTGTGTATCAAGGGTCTCAAGTTCATAGACACAGAACTGGTCATGTAGCAGGGAAGAAGTCAGCAATTCCTGAGTTTCCTCCTTTTGGGGGGTTCCACAGAGACAGCCCCATCTTGAATCCAGGAATGGGGCCAAGCTGGTTACGAGGAAAGTCTGCAGGCCCCGCCACACACCTGGGTAGAAGGTGCTGTGTGCAAGCACCTGAGAAGCTGTCATAACATCTGCCCCGACAGCAGTGCATCTGCCACATGTAGCACCCATTTGCAATCTAGACATGGAGGAGGAAAAGAGAGGCCATTGGCACACTTTGGTTTTCCCGCAGTGCATCTCTCAGAGTAACCTATGCCCATCCTGAGAAGCTGCACGAGAGATCAGCCATGATGACTCTGTGAGTGGCCAGGGCAGCCATCACCGGCCTCGCTCCTCTCCCGAGAGAGGAGCGCATCCCCCCAACCCTAAGGTGCAGTGACTCATGCCTTCGGCCTGCTGAGCATCTACTGAGCCCAGAATGCCCTCCGCCCGCATCACTTTGATCCTCCTCAATGCCAGCTGTTCCTCCTGACTCCAACTCCACCCCCCGCCGCTCCACTCATTTCTCAAGAGCAGTCTCACATACCACGCTGCTAAGAAGGAGAGGAACGCGAGGACAATCACAACAGCCATGGAGCCCAGCCCAACGCCTGCCATCTGCTGCAGCGTGAGCGACGAATCTGCGGGAAAAACCACACACTGAGAGACGCCGGCCACCTGGGCTCGCTCTGTTTTAACCCCAAGTTTGGCCCCATTCAACAAACCATCCCCCAAATGCCCAGAATGCCTCTTGCCCCCTGGGTCTGCCCTGAGGATATAGGGCCTAGTACAACTCAGCCCCAGGGTATTTCTAAAAAGGAAGCATAAAAGCAGGACACATGCAAGATGCACGGAGTGAAAAAAACTGATCTTGCCTAGCGTACAAATGCGGCAGCACCGTGTTGCTTTTGTTGGTCTTCTCTCAGGTCAATTACACTTGACTGACTTTTATGGGCAGTTTTCCTTTGCATTGAGGGAGAAGTCATTCTGACATCACTTGAATGTTTCCCTTAAAAAGTGACAGTTAGCTGCAGTAGGTGAATACAGCCAACAAATCCTCTCTGTTGCATAGTTATGTCACTTTCCCTACACATAGGCAAGAACGGTACCTCCCAGCTCTGCTCAGCAGGTTACCATGAGGATAAAATACAAAAACTGATGGAAAAGACCTTTGAAAGACATAAATATTTCTATTTGGAATGCATCACATGCCAACTGTGGGGGATCCTGGTTATAAATGTGAAAATACCCATGTTTGAGTTGCACATTTGGGCCCAGTGACTTGAGTCAGAGTTTCATGCTCTAAACGAATGGCCTTGTTTTAATTTGCAGACACTTACTTAACATGTACTATGTGTCAGACACTGTTCTAATTACCTTTCTTAAGCGCCCAGCGGGTACTCTAATAATAGGAACAGGTATTATAATAATAGCACACTGAGTATCATCATTATTATTACCACATTACAGTTAAGGAACTGAGGCATAGAATGGTTAAGCAACTTGCCCAGGGTCACCCAGCTAGCAAAGGACAGAGCCAGAATTCCAACCAAAACTGTCTGGCTCCAGAGTCTTTGCTTTTGACCACAGCACCATGCCTTCCCCCTGCGTATCTGACTGCTCTGTCTGCAGCAGAGTGGGCCCCACCCTCCTGCAAGTCAGGGGTGCAGGCCCTGACCTGTGCTCCACAGGCCAATGGGATGGGGCCTCGGGCTGCAGTAGTTCGAATTCCT
Source organism: Tonatia bakeri (assembly GCA_004024845.1). NCBI lineage: Eukaryota > Metazoa > Chordata > Mammalia > Chiroptera > Phyllostomidae > Tonatia > Tonatia bakeri. The sequence continues at coordinate 329,715 of PVIA01000674.1, read as the reverse complement.
CTTCGGAAGAATAAAAGTCTGTGTGACATGGTGCTACCAGACATTAAAGAGATATTAAGGGCTGACTCTGCATGTATAGAATTAAAAATAAAAGTATCACCAAGCCATGAAATAGATGTAAGAAAGTGAAACCAAGTTCAAATTTGACAGATGATTTGCTGGGCTGCCACTGTTGACATATCAAATTATTTCATTATTTTGTACCCCCTTTTACCCTTTGGATAATCCAGCACTGCTTTGGAACAGCTGAAAACAGCAAGCGAAGATCTGTTACCAGGAAAGGCAAGGGACTTGAGAGGAAAAACAGTAGCCCCTTGACTTGAGATCCTTAAAACTCAGATGACTTGTTTCCTGGCAGTGAATGAGGCATGTTTGAGAGTAGTTCAAGGTACTTAACATTTTCGTCATCCAATCTGCACTGTTCAACACAGTAGTCAGTAACCACAGTGTGGATATTTAAATCTAAATTCATCAAAATGAAAATTCAGTTTCTTCGTCATACTGTTTTAAACACCCAATTTCTAGTACACATTTCAAATCAGTAGTCAGGCTAGTGGCAATGATATCAGAGCTCACAGCCTTAAAATCATTCCACGGCTGCAGACAGTTCCGTGGAGCGGCACCACCCAGATCTCCACCAGCAGGGTAAGAGCGGTGTGGGCCTACTATAGATGCAGCTCAGTCACTGTCCCCAGCAAAAGCAGCCATGGACTAGACCTCTTGCTAAAGAACCCTGCAAGACTCCTTATCTCAGAAAGTGTTGTCAGGAGACTTTGTAGGCAAACGTGGCTTGTATAGTTTGGCTACATTTCGTATTCAGAAGAAAAAGACCTTGACATTTTAAGAAACTGTATTTTTTATAAAATGAAAGGAGGCACTGTGTGGTTAAATTAGAAATTGGAGAAAAATAAATGAGGAAGTGACTTCAATCGGTAAATATTAATACAGTAGAGTATCGCAGAGGAATGGATACATTGGAACAAAATAGAAAGGCATTATTGAATTCACGTTCCATTGCTACTTCATAAAGTACCATAAACTTAGTGACTGGCACCCACTTATGAGCTCACAATTCTGTGGGTCGGTAGTTCAGCCACGTTGTGACCAAGTCCTCTGCTCAGGGTCTTACAAGGCTGCAATCAAGATGTCAGATGGGCTGCGTTTCTCTCTCAGAGCTCTGGGGAAGAATTTGTTTCCCAACTCCTTCAGGTTATGGCCTAAAGTCAGTTCCTTGCCATGGTAGGACTGAGACCCTCTAAGAAAAGACAAGTGGACTAGTTGCTCTGAAGTATGGCAGAATGGCTAAAGAGAAGAAGAGATAGAAATCCTGTCCGTGGAGCAAATGTAAAAGCTTCAGGACAAAGAGGTGAAAGTTCAGGTCAAGATGGAGGTCTAGGTGGAAACGCTTCACTTCCTCGCACAACCAAAAGAAGGATAACAATCAATTTAAAAACAAAAAACTAACCAGAACAGCCAGAAATCAAACTGCATGGAAGTCGACAACCAAGGAGTAAAAGAAACATTCACGCAGGCTGTTAGAGGGAGCAGAGACTAGGCAGCCGCATGGAGGAGAGGACAGGCAGCTTGGCGGCAGGCCACGTGGGCGAGGCAGGGGTTGGTCGACCTGGGTAGGCCAGCATTTGCTCAGGGATAAGCCAGGAAGAACAACTGGGGAGCGAGACAGACAGAGAGACCCAGGATTTCAGCACAGGAAATTAAAGACTCAAAACTCCTGGGTGTAAGAACCTGTGGAAATTGCATTGGCGGGAGAAACTCCCAGTCCGTTAGAGAGAGGCACGGGGTCCTAGAACATACACAAACACGCTTACCTGGGAATCAGCACTTGAAAGGGCAGACTTGAATCTTAAAAGCGAGAGAAGTGATGGAATGTGGGGTGAGAACCGAACAAGCAGCTTCGTCCCCTCTCGGACCCCTCCCCCACACACAGCGCCACAGCGTAGTGACGTGGGTCACCCAGCCCTGGAGAATACCTAACGCTCCACCCCTTACAACACAACAGGTGTGCCCAGACAAAGAAAGATGATCCAAATGAAAGAACAGATCAAAACTCCAGAAAAAGGACTAAGCAATGAAGAGATGGACAACCTCTAAGAAGCAGAGTTCAAAACACTGGTAATCAGATGCTCAAAGAAATGATTGAAAATTCGGTCGCAAAATAAAGGAAGAAGTGAAGGCTATGCAAAGTGAAACAAAGGAAAATATGCAGGGAACCAACAGAGAAGGGAAGGAAACCAGGACTCAAATCAACAATTTGGAACAAAAGAGGAAATAAACATTCAACCAGAACAGAAGGAAGAAATAAGAATTCAAAAAAATAAGAAGAGGCTTAGGAAACTCTGGGACAACTTGAAACATTTCAACATCCAAAACGGGTGTCAGAAGAAGAGGAAGAGCAAGAAATTGAAAACATTTGAAAAAGTAATGAAGGAGAACTTCCCCAGTCTGGTGAAGTCCAGGAAGCACAAAGAGCCCCAAAGAAGTTAGACCCAAGGAGGTCACACCAAGATATATCATAATTAAATACCCAAGATTAAAGATAAAGAGAGAATCTTAAAAGCAGCAAGAGAAAAGGAGACAGTTACCTACAAAGGAGTTTCCATAAAACTGCCAACTGATTTCTCAAAAGAAACCTTACAGGCACGAAGGGGCAGGAAAGAAATATTTGAAGTCATGAAAAGCAAGGACCTACATCCAAGATGACTTTATCTAGAAAAGCTTTCATTTAGAATGGAAGGGCAGATAAAGTGCTTCCCAGATAATGTCGAGTTAAAGGAGTTCACCATCACCAAAGCCTTATTATATGAAATGTTAAAGGGACTTATTTGAGAAAAAGAAAATAAAAAATATGAACAGTAAAATGACACCAAACTCACAACTATCAACAACCAAACCTAAAAAAACAAGCTAAGCCAACAACTAGAATAGGAACAGAATCACAGAAATGGAGATCACATAGAGGGTTATCAGTGCAGGAGGGAGAATGGGTGGAATAGGTACAGGGAATAAGAAGTATAATTAGTAGGTACAAAATAGACAGGGGGAGGTTAAGAATAGTATAGGAAAAAGAACTTATATGTATGACCCATGGACATGAACTGAGAGGCATGGGGAATGCTGGAGGGTGGGGCGGGGGTGCAGGGAGGAGGGAACTAAAGGGGAGAAAAAATGGGACAACTGTAATAGCATAATCAATAAAATATACTTTAAAATAATAAAATATTATCCACAAAGAAAAAAAGAAAAGCTTCAGGAAGAAGATGGCACTTAACCTTGAAGAACAGGTGAGATTTCAATAGGGCATACGGCAGTGCAGGTGGAAGTATGCGTGTAATCATATGAGCAAAAACATTAAGGAGAAAAGGCAGGGGCCATATGCAGCAAAGAGCTGGGGTACAAGTTTGCATGCAGAAGAATCAGAGATGCAATTAGAAAGGTACATTGGTGTCATACTGAGGCCTTGGAAACAGGATGAAAAAGTAATGCAGAACTGTGGAAAACTGTCACAGGAAATACTAAAATCAGAGAGGCATGCCCAAGGTGCAAAATGTGGGCTGAAAGAGAAAACGCAGTCACTGACTCAGAGGTTTCTGCCTACAACTGAAGAATGTTCCCTGATTATAGCTTATTATCATTTCACACATACCAAATGACCTCACTTTGTGACTCAAGAAATCACAGACTCATAGCACTTTGTGGCTGGAAGGGATCTCAGGGATCTCGGACAAGCGCACTGAGCCAAGTTAAATATAATTTCAAAGACATTCATCTGATTAGTAGCAGATCTCAGGCAAGAGAGCCCAGGCCTTTGAATTTCCCATCAAACCAACTGCTGTTTCCCTGGTAATATTCACAAAGCTCCTTTAGGGTCACTTTGCAGAAGGTAAACACCATAATTCATGACGGGGCAAGGTCAAGAATGGGGCTGTTGCTTGGCATGAGTGGAATGGAACAATTCCTCTTATTCACAGAAGAAACTGCCGGAGGTTAGTACACAGCCCAGGTTAATTATGTACATAGGAAAACATATGCTAGAATTCCCTTCAGAATTCTGACATAACCATGGGTGTTCTGTTACCTCCCGGCTTTCCAGTCATTTGAATTCAAAGGCTCAAACTTGCTCTCAATGTTGGTTCTTAATTTGAGAGTGCGGAAAAAGGCACTTAGATATTTCCAAGGCAAAATCCTTCCTGTTTAACTTAATCACAGCAGAGTGCAGCCAGCTCTTTGGCCACTTCTCTCCAGTTGGAGTGTCTGTCAATCATACCAAACCATTGCAGAAAGCAGTGAAATCTGGAAGCGATTGTTTCTGGGTCTGCCTGGGATACTTGCACAGCCCCATTCTTCTGAAAAACCAACTCTTTTCTCTGTGGCAACTCCATTCTCACCCTTTGAGCTTTAGAAAACAGACCAGCAGAAAAATTTCCCAATGTTGGAATGTGTGGCTGTTTCTTCTGCCCTCATTATACCCAAGAAAGGGAGCTCAGCCTGTCTGCACATGGAAAGCCAACAGCACACGTCTCTGTTAGGAGAGGTGTTCACTCACTATGCTAAGTGAGTAAGTCAGACGAAGGAAGACAAATACTATAGGACCTCACTTACATGTGGAATCCAACAAAGGCACCAAAATAGAGAATAGAATGGCAGTTGCTAGGGGCTGAGGGGTCAGGGAAATGGAGAAATGTTGATGTAAGGGAATAAACTTCCTATTGTAAGATGAGTAAGTTCTGAGGACCTAGTGACTGTCGTTAACAATTTTGTATTATAAACTGGAAAGTTTCTAGGAGAGTAGATCTTAAATGTTCTCTCTCTCACACACACACACAGATATATATAATGAGATGTTGGCAGTGTTAAGTAACCATATTGGGGTCCTCATTTCACAATATGCATGTATACCAAATGACCACATTATATACTTTAAACATATACAATGCCACGCTAATTACATGCCAGTTCTATCTCAGTGGGGCTGGAGATACAAGAAAGAAGGGAGAAGCCCTGGTGGTCTGACAGTACGTCATCAGAGAAGGCTGGTGGTCAGGTAACACGCCTTCCCAGCTGAAAAATCAGGTCCTCCACCCAAGATGAAATTGGAGTGAGTAGAGATAAAAAGCGGGGAAATAAGATTAGGGAATACGCAGACAAAAAAGAAAGAAGCCTAATCCCCCAGGTCCCTCTCAAACATTTCCTGCTGAGCACCCTGTACTGACAGGGTAAGGACTCCCCCACTGTAACGTGCCATTTATTGGAATCCTGGAAGCCAGGTTACATCAGGTCTTCCTCACCACCCCAGCCTATTGTGTTATGCTGCTCTGAGTAAGGCAAGGAATGTAAGGAGTTAAACTGAGACTGTGAGCTAAGGGCAGAATTCCTCAGCCTGTTGCTGGGACTCATAAACCACAAGGAAAAGGTCCAGATTCAAAGGTCATAAACTTGACAAGATTTCTGGTATTAGCTACAAACTAATAGAATTCTGGGAATCAAATCCGCTGGCTGGCTGCCTTTTGGTTTAAAGAAAGATAGCCACTTCCAGGGAAATCCCAGCCCGGAAACCAAGGCTGGGCGTTGCTCAATCCCTGAGGCAATTCCCCTGCAGGGAGAGCTGTGTGGGGGGGGTGGGGAGCAGAAGGTTTAAACTGCACAGCACTCACAGAGCGCCTCCCGGCCACATCGCTCCAGTGTGGCTTTGAAGGAAATGGACAAGGGAACTCTCCCATGGGGCAGAAAGACCGAGGCAGCCCAACTGACTGACCGAGGGACCCATTCTGCTGCGAGGGCAGGAGAGGCTTGCTTTTGCTGTCCAGCATGACGTGGTCATTGTTACAAGCCCCCTGCCCAGTGCACCGTACTCTAGCTCTTCCTCCTTTCTAAGTGAGAGCACGTACTGTTTTTCTCTTCAGATTACGTACTGTGGTTTGAGAATGGCTGAAGTAGCCACTTAGTCATGGATTACTCAGCAGATCCTGAGAAGCACATCTGGATTAGGTCAAGAGGAACGGACCATGCCCAGGAATCTTGGTTTGGAGCTGGGTGTAGTAACAGGCCCACCTTTGAGTTATCTTCCACTGGGGCTCTATTTTTGGTTATATGGAGGGCAATTCTATTTTCTTACTGGAAGATATCTTTCCTAATAGTATATATGTATGTGTGTTACATGCTAAGCAGACAAATGGTTGAAAGTGGGGGAATGTTGCAGCTCTTTGTTTTGGCCTGCCAACATGTCTTTCTATGCCTCTTTTCCTGAAGGGGATCATGTCCCCCATTCACTGCAACCCTGGTAGGGCTGTCAGTCACACTGGTCTGCCTCCAACCAGCCATATGAATAAGCCCCAAACCCAAGGAGAGTGGATCATAGTCCCCTATCACCTATTAGCAGTGATGCATCCAACAGATAGTCACGTAACTTAAGAGAGAAGACTCTTTCTCTGAATTGAAAAACTTTCTGTTCCTACTCAGGTTGCTAAGCTGGGGCAGCGGGTACACCTCCCTCCCCATGACATGGCTTATAGTCGAAGAAAATGAGGCCCACTCACACTTAGAAGCAGAGCAGAGATAAGAGACAGAAAGGGAGAATCCTACTCATGGTGTCAAGTCCGAAGTCCCAGTTCCTGGGGCCCTGGGAATGCTGCTCTTGTAGGGATTCCATAAGCTCCCAGCCCCCAACCCGCATCCTTTTCAGCTATGGCTTTGCTTAAACTAATACAAGATGGATTTCTGTCCCCTGTGATAATCTCAAAAGAAATCTCATTAACATAACTTGGTGCTGCGAATTGGACATAGAAATGAGGAGAGCACTCGAGGCAGAAAATGGTTTTACCTTTCACCTGAGCCCAGACCGCGCAGGAGCATCTTCTTACCTAGGAAGGAAAACGGCAACATGTTTAACGAGACGGCACACGCTGCTCGTTGGAACAGCGCACTTCAGCCCTCCGAGTTTCAGGGTTTTAGCCCTTCATTTGGACTACAGCGTTTTCAACGTCTGGTCTAGCTCCAATGTATTCCCACTTAGCCACATGATCACCAAGTGGTCAGTGGACTGGCAAATGTGACCCCAGGGCGCACTCCCACAGCTTTCCACGGATCTCAGGAAGCACGTGCTGTGGGGCACCAATGGGCACAGCAGGAAGTTTCACTGCCCTCGCCAGCTCTGAGCAACTGGCATCAACTGCCTGGAGAATGATGTTGATAAAGATTCTGTGGGCCTACCCAGGTTCAGCAGGAAGCTTTGATGCATGTGATAGACAAGGTTATGAGAACTCCTGGCATAGAGTAAGACTTCACCTATCTAGGTAATACTTATCTGGTTACCATATTTACCAAAACTGTAGCCAAGAACCAGGGACAAAGCAAAAAGAATACATATAAAAGCTCATCCGTGGTCGAAGAGACTCACAGACTCACTGGAATGGAATGCCTTCTCCTCTTCTCCCTGACTGTTGTTATTTTATGCATACTTGTCTGTTAGGAATGCTGAGATTACTATCTATGATAAAATGCGGCAAAATATTCCCCAGAGGAAACTGAAGAGCAGGGATTAGAAAAAGATTTTCCAACTTCAATTGAGATTCTCTTTCAAATGACAGTCTTGGGCATTTTTTTCTTTTATTTAAAAAAATTACACAAAATATTTACACCAAAAAATTCTGAGGAAAGTTTAAAATGCCTACAAGGTTTTGACGGTGATGAAATTTTGCCTAATGCTAAGGGCATTGAGTCCATCTGACAAAAGATAATATGTAAGAGTAACCAGTGCAGGACGTATTTCAAGAAAATGGAGAAAAAAAAAAGGCCACACACAGCAAGGCAGTTACTAGGGAACTGTGTGTAGTAAAAGAGAAATTGGCAGGGACAGGTGAAGAAGGGAGCTCATTAAAATGAAGTGCCCTGATGAGATCTGCATTTTATAAAACCCATTCTGGCAGCAGTACGGAGAAAGGTGATAGGCAGAACACAGGACCAGAAGATGAGTTAGAAAACTGACACTCAGACAACAGATGCCGAAGGCTAAACAATGCTAATGAAGAAAGGGAAGTGATTTTAAAGAGCATTAAGGTCATAGAATTGACATAATATGTCCATGATGATGGACGGGATAAGAAAACAAGAAAAAGGGAAAAGACAATTATTCTCACATTTCTGTCTTAGCAACTGGGAGCATGGTAATACTATTGGTTGGGACAGATACACAAAGGGGGGAAAATGAAGGACTTGGAAAACGAACTTCCTGATTTCAAATTTTACTTACAAAGCTACAGTAATCAAAACATTGTGGTTTTGTGGGAAGAAAACATAGAGGAAAAGCTTCATGAAATTGGATTTGGCAGTGATTTCTTGGATATGATACCGAAGGCAAGGGCCAAAAAAAAAACCATTGCATTTCATAAAAATCAAGAATTTCTGTGCCTCAAAGGACAGTATCAAAAGATTAAAAACTCGACCTACAGATAGAAGAAAAATATTTTCAAATCATATATCTCATAAGGGATTAATATCCAGAATGCACAGAGCTCCTAAAACTCAACGAAGAAATAATTCAATTAAAAATGGATAAAGGACTTAACCATTTTTCCAAAGAAGATATACAAATTGTCAAAAGCATATGAAAAGATACTTAACAGTGCTAATTGTCAGGGAAATGCAAACCCAAACCACAATGAGACAGCACCTCATGTCCATTAGGACGGCCATTGTCAACAGCAAACAGCAAGTGCTGGAGAGGACGTGGGGAAAATGACAGCCTTGTGAACCCTTGGTGGGAATGGAAAATGATGCAGCTGCTGTGGAAAACAGCATGGCAGTTCTTCCAAAAAAATTTTTAAATGGAATTACCATGTGATGTGGAAATTCCACTTCTGGGCATTTATCAAAGTATTCTGAAAGCAGGGACTCAGAGACATTTTGCACACCCATGTTCATGGCAGCGTTATTTGTAATAGCCAATAAATGGAAGCAGCCCAAGTGTTCATCCACAGATGAGTGAGTAAGCAAGGTTTAGTGCTCACATCCAATGACATATTTTCTGCCTTAAAAAGGAAGGAAATTCTGGCACATGCACAACATGGATGAACCTTAAAGACATTGAGTTAAGTGAAATATGACAATCACACAAAAAGACAAATCCTACAGATTCCGCTTATATGAGGTACCTGGAGAAGTCAAGTTCATACAGACAGGAAATAGAAGGGCAGGGCGTTGTTGGGGGACAGGGGTTGTTCAATGGCTAGAGAGTTTCAGTTTTGCAAGATGAAGAGAGTTCTAGAGGTTGGTTGCATTGTGATATAAACATACTTAGTACTACTGAACTGTATACTTAACGTTATTAAGATGGTAAATTTTATGTTATGTGTATTTTACCACAATTAGAAATATTTCACTACTATAACGTTCTGGAATTAGATGGGTGTAATGGTTGCACAACCTTGGGAATACACTACAAAGCCACAGAATTGCATGCTTTAAATGGGTAAATTACATGGTGTGTGAATTGTATCTCAATAATGCTGTTTTTAAAAGAAAAATAAATAAGTCACTACTGATTTTAATATGACTGTAACACTAAAGTGTTTGAAACCCAGGGGGGAACTAATTGCAATTCAAGCACACAAGTCCACATAAAAATATTTTTCAAAGCCCCTCTGTCTCCTTTGGCATCCCAAAGAACAAGCACGTGCTCTATGCAGCTGTATGAAGAAGAGGTAACAATAACGTTACAGGAAAGTTTCCCATACACTAGAATTTTTATCATAACCTCCCATTTTATTCCCTCTGTCGTAGACTGAATGTTTATGTGCCCCAAAATTCATAGGTGGAGCCCTAACCCCAATGTGATGATATTTATAGAGGTAGGGCCTTGAGAGGTAATTAAGTTCTGGCGAGGGCATGAGGGTGGGGCCCCGTGGTGGGATTAGCATCCCCGTAAGGTGAGGAAGCCACCAGAGCTCATGCACCCTCCATCATATGAAGACACAGCAAGAAGACAGCTGTCTGCAAGCCTGGAAGAGAGCCCTCATCAGGGAACCGAAGTGGCCTGCACCTTAATCTTGGACTTCCCAACCTCCAGAACCGTGAGAAATACGTGTCTGTTGTTGAAGCCACCCAGTCTATGGCACTGTCGAATGGCAGCCACGCCTGGTCTGAGACTCTTCCAGACCAAAGTCTCCGCCTGCGACAGCAGCTCCCTGACAACCTCCGGGCTGTACTCAGACTGTACCTTAGTGCTGCGTCTACGCCACCCAGGACCTCCAGGTAGTTCTCCAGCACAAAGCCCTTATCTAAGCCATAAACACCTTTTGAACAAGTTCAGAGCACTATATTCTGGGCTTTAACCTTCTAATTTTTAATTCCTATATTACTGTCACAAAACACTATCAGACCTCTTTGCTACTTGGACATATTCTTAAAAGCAAACATTAGTTTAACATCAAACATGATAATGGCACATTAGACTTATGTCCTAAACAGAATTTAATGGAGTGTCTCAGTTTTAAATATGTGATGAATCTTATACTCAAAATGGCTCAAATTCATCAGTCAAGAGACGTTTCTATTCTGTTAATATACTCTTTCCAGTTTTGGTGACCAATCCACATGAATTTCCACAAAACTTACAGAGTTCTCCTAGGGAAACCAACCAATGGTTATTTCAAAAGATCTTCCATCCCTGACTGACTGATCCAGCTCTTGCTAATCTGCTTGTCCAGCTCATTATATTTATTTATTATGTGGTGAGTGTTAGGTTCTATGTTTCCTGAAGGGAAATTGCTGGAAGAACATAGCCCTGCTAAGGACAGGGGAGAGGAGGGCCTATCCACTAGCCATGGAAGTGATGGAAGGACTGAGCTGCATCTGCCCTTCTCTCCTGTTTTCAGGAGGATGAGGCGAGGCAGCAGCCTGGCTAGAGGACAGGGAAGTGACAGAGAGATCTAGCGATTCCTCTCCAACTTGGGTTTCAGCAGCGTACCAGAATGAGGGCATCTGTGAAGCTCAAGAGGAAGAACCCAAACCAGGTCAGTCCCAGTGCAGATCCAGCCCGGTCCCCCAGGAAGTTCAGACCATCCCCTTCCAGAAAGGTTTCACCTGCCTGTCCTTTATAAAGGCAAAGGATTCAAAACATTCCTATGGTTATTGTGTGCAGTGTCCATTTCGAATGATGGAAAAATGAATATTCAAATTTCATGTGAGGAAGAAAAGAGAGTTCATAAGAGCTTTTAAAGAAATGTACCTTATTCCATTCGCTTACGATTCGTAATATAATGCAATAATCATTCCCTATTTTCAAGGGTGCATTATAATATTTCCCATAATACAGCCTGTCTCCAACAGATATCTCCATGGCCTCCTCTGGAACAGCTCTGGCCAGTAGTTCTGCAGCCACGTATCCATTGGCATCAGAAGCATTGCTAAAGAACGAGGCAGCCCCTTGGGAATCACAGGAAAACGTGCTTTGGAGAGCCAGGGGAACCACTAACACCTGATAGGAACTGGAAGGAAAAAGAAATGTCTATCAGACTCTGGCATGTGGGACTCATTCATTCATTTACTCATATTTATTGAGTGGTTGTAATGAGATGAGCACTTTTCTAAGCACTGGAGATACAATACTGGACCAAAACAAAAAAGCCCTTGCCCGTGTGGGATTTAGTCTGACAGCTCCAGCAGTCAAGGAACTCCAGTTTTAAACCTACAGTGTTATTGCCAGATGACCCAGGGGGAGGGATGTCTTCAAGTTCTGGCTGCTGGGCACCAAGGACATCCTCTTTAGCTGAGAGAAGTTGTCGCACAACTTCTGCCTGCCCTGGGCATGCATGCATGCCATAATGGTGATCTAATCGTGGTTTTCAGGTGGGCAAATAAAGCCCAGCTGTGGAAAGGGTTTAGCAGTCACGTGGAGGCTGGCTGCCCACAAGAGTTCATGTACTAAGCCTCCAGGAGATCACATGGTAGCCTAACATGGAACTCATGTGATTAACATTCCCCGCAGTTCACAGAGTGATACTGAAGTTCATGTGAGATCAATGAGAAGCATGGAGTGCAAGGTCATCACGGGGTAATCCAGTCTGACGACATTCTGAAATAGCCAGAAGGGCAAACTGTCACATGTATATTGTGAAACTTCCCTGACTGTGGACACAGACACATACTGGCAATCAGGTGTCACTGTGTCATGTGTTTTCTTATTTATCCCACCAAATAGAAAACCTGTCAGTGAAAGGAAGCCAAAGAATAAAATTTCACTGAGCATGAATCAGGCCTTCCTTTTTATTACCATCTACTCAGGACGTAGCTCCTGCCTCTGCCTTTAGTCATTGTCTAAACATCTACTTTCCCAATCAGGCTTGACAGCAGGAGTCTGAGTGATTCACTCCTGTATCTTTGCAAGTCCTTACACAGGCCTCTGGCTGTGACCGACTCCCCACTAATGTTCCCTGGGTTAAAATTTCAGTGAAGAGGAAAAATATGCATCAACGCAGATACGATTAGGAGGATTTCCAAAGCTCCTTCTGCCACATACTCCTGTTTTACCAGTAAATGTACCCTTCCTGCTCCACACACCTAATGTTCGCTGAAGGCCCACAGGTCACTGGGTTAAGCAAAGGGAGCCCTCCCCCACAGCATGTGTTGGACTTGGAAGGTCTCCATTCTGAGCATCACAGGTGTCCTTGGGGCCCTGATTTCCACAAAGTCTGGGTTCACTTTTGGCAAAGGTTTTCTAGGAAAGGGACAAAGTAAAGCCTGCAGGACAATGAGTTGTCACTGCCATCACCAGCAAACATTTACTAAGCACACAGTGTCTATAAGGGATGACCTATGACAACATTCTTTCCTGGGGCTCGAAGGTGTCCCTATGATTCATGCTGTGGGGAAGAAAGTAAATGTTGCTGCAGCCCATCCTGTCCATGAGCATATCTGCAAACCCCTCTCATCTTCCCAGGTAAGTGGTAGTGTTCAAGTGCAAAGCCAAGGCTCACTTGAACTATTTGACTCTGTACATCGCCCACGAAAGGCACTATTCACGTGGCAGAAAGCAGTCTCCCCAGTTAGTGTGACGATCACCTGAATTGCTGGATAATTATACAGATTTTTAGCCCCCATCCCAGACCCACTGAATCCAAATCTCCCAGAGTGAACTCTGAGACTTTGTCTTGCTGATAAAGCAGCCCAGGTGATTCCTGTCATCTCCCAAGTGTGGGAGACACTGTCATTGAAAGAGCCCAGGAACAGGCCCTCGTCCACCCAAGTTCTCTAAGCAAAGGATGAGAGCCTCGGTCCAGAGCCCCTACTTTACTGTGTGCCCCAGGCCACTGCCTTTTATCAATAATGCACAAAGCGGACCCATGCCTGCCTCACACACTGGCCATGCTGCTACCCCCAGTTCAAATCAGATATAGTAGACAGGCCGAGGAAACCACCCCACCTGCCTGCTGGTCATTAGCCCTGATGATGTTTTAGGGAAGCAGTCATGGCTGTCGGAAACGTGGATATTCTAGAAGGACTTTTCCCCTCTTTCTCACCACCACCCTCCCTTGAATGACTCACAGCTCTCCACTTCCTGTTTTGGAGGCTCAGGTCTGCATAAGCCCCAAGGGCTGACTGTCATTTGGCTTTTCTTTTTGCCTTATGTCATTATTTGACCCAAGTATCACATGTGCTCTTGCAAATCCCCTCAGGAAGTGATATCACAACTTCTGTTCTCTTTATAGCAACAGAATCACAGTGCATTCCAGGCACTTGTCAGGAATCAAGAAACAACAATTTAGGCCATATCCATTCCTGGAAAGACCTTTGAGCATTTACTGAACTTAAACTAATGGAAAGACAAAAAAAAAAAAAAAACAGCCCTAAGTTTCATTATAAATGGACACACAGATAATATCTCCAGATGTTCTTTTTACAGTATCTCACACTTGGTTCTACCTTGACTGAACTGAACGGTCGTCAGACTGACGGGGTCAAGAGAGATACAGTAACAGCGGTTAGTCAAAGGCGGCAAGGTCACTGCTACCTCCTTGACTTACTCCCGTCAGCAAGCTGCTCATCTCTACAGGCAAACCTCTCTTTTCCTCTCTAAAAAAGGGAATGATTCTGCTTCTGCAATTCCGCCACGACCTTTGTAAATAAAGTGCTCAACTGAATACAGCGTCGTCCTTCAAACTACTACTGCCCATCCTGCTATCCTGCTACTGTCTGGGATCCCAGAAGCAGCCACTAACTATGTGGAATTTTGCCCATAACTCAATATGTGAATGACGTAAAAGAATGATCCAAATGACCATTTTGGAAGCCACCTGTCCTTAAATAAAGGAAAATATATTCTGTTTTTGGTCACTGGGATGATGCTCCTGATCCAGCGTCACTACCAGGTACACATGGAGATGGGAGAGTGAAGGATAACGTCTGGCACATCACAGACGCTGATGAGCAAAGACACGGATTTGCATTCTAGAGCTAAGCCACCCAAATGCTGGTCTCTGGTCCTTTAGAAGTCTCTCTCTCTTTGTTTGGAAAGGTGGTGGTTGAAATTAAGGGTCCAGTCTGTGCCCGACTATTCAAGTGCTACCACCCAAAGATTCCAAAACACTCCATGAGGACTGTTGGGCAACCGTGGGAAAGGGGCTGCTACTGACCTGATGGGCCCGTTGTTCTCCTGGGTCTTCCTCAATTTCAGGCGTGGGAGGGACCCTCCGTGTACGGTGAAAAAATCTACTTCCGGAAGGGGAGGCTCTGAAAACACACGGAAAAGAAGAAAAGAGTATGGTAGGATAAGTACAAGTACAAAGAAGGCGGTCCTTATGGGGCCATCGAAAGGAAAGCTGTGATGGAAGGAGTGACGAGCATGTTCCAATACACACTACAATGGAGACGGGTCTTGGAAACATGACGCTAAGGGAAGTAAGCCAGACACTAAAGGACAAATATTGTACGATCCCACTTTTGTGAAATATCTATACTAGGCAAATCCATAGACACAGGAAATAGGTTAGAGGTTGCCAAGGATTGAGGGGGTGGGTAGGGAATGTGGAGTTATTGCTTAACGGTCAACAAAGTTTCAGTTTGGGGTGATAAAAACATCTTAGAAATAGGTAATGGTGATAACACTGTAAATGTACTTAATACCAATAAATCATGTACTGAAAAATAGTTGAAATGGTACATTTTTAAAAAATATATTTGATTGATTATGCTATTACAGTTGTCCCAATTTTCCCCTTTGCCCCCCTCCACCCAGTACCCACATTCCCACCAGCAATCCTCTCCCCCTTAGTTCATGTCCATGGGTCATGCGTATAAGTTCTTCGACTTCTCCATTTCCTATACTGTTCTTAACATACCCCTGTCTATTTTGTACCTACCAATTTATACTTCTTAATCCCTGCACCCTTTCCCCGATCCTCCCCATTCCCCCTCCCAGCTGATAACCCTCCACATGATAACCCTCCATATAATCTCCATTTCTGTGTGCCTGTTCCTGTTCTGCTTGTTTGCTTAGTTTGTTTTTCAGATTTAGTTGTTAATAGTTGTGAATTTGTTGCCATTTTACTGTTCACAGTTTTGATCTTCTTTTTCATATAGAATGCCCTTTAGCATTTCATATAATAATGGCTTGGTGATGATGAAACTCATTTAGTTTTACCTTATCTAGGAAGCACTTTATCTGCCCTTCCAGTCTAAATGGTAGCTTTGCTGGATACAGTAATCTAGGTGGTAGGTCCTTGCTTTTCATCACTTTGAATACTTCTTGCCAGTCCCTTCTAGCCTGCAAGTCAGCTGATAGTCTTATGGGAACTGCTTTGTAGATAACACTCTATTTTTCTCTTGCTGCTTTTAAGATCTCTATCTTTTACCTTTGGCATTTTAATCATGATGTGTATTGGTGTGGTCCTCTTTGAGTCCATTTTGTTTGGGACTCTCTTTGTTTCCTGGACTTGCATGTCTATTTCCTTCACCAAATTAGGGAAGTTTTCTTTCATCATTTTTTCAAAGAAGTTTTCAATTTCTTGTTTTTCCTCTTATTCTTATGGCACCCCTATGATCTGGATGTTGGCATGTTTGGAAGTGTCCCAGACTCTATCCTTGTTTTTTTGAATTCTTGTTTCTTTTTTCTGTTATGGTTGAATGTTTAATTCTTTCTCATGTTCCAAATCATTGATTTCAATCCTGGCTTCCTTCTCTTCACTGTTGGTTCTCTGTAGATTTTTCTTTATTTCACTTAGTGTAACCTTCATTTCTTCCTTTATGTTGTTGCCGTACTCAGTGAGTTTTTTGAGCATCCTGATCACCAGTGTTTTGAACTCTGCATCTGATAGGTTGGCTATCTCCATTTCATTTAGTTCTTTTTCTGGGGTTTTGTTCTGTTCTTTCATTTGGGCCATATTTTTGTTTCATCAATTTGGTAGCCTCCCTGTGTTTGTTTCTGTGTATTAGGTAGAGCTGGTTTGAGTCGCTGTAAAATTGTCTTAGGCAGAGCCTCAGGTAATCGCCAGAGTGGGGCAACCCGCTTCACTGCTTTGTGGCTCTGTGCACACTAGTCAAGATGGGGGCATAAGTAGGCATGTTTCACCTCATTGCACAGCCACGAAAAAGGAATTACAACTACATCTCAAAACAGATAACACCCAGAGCCATCAGAAAATTGAACTCTATGGAAGTTTGACAACCAAGGATTTAAAGAAGCCACATTCATGCAGACAGGTAGGAGGAGTGGAGATGCAGAGACGGGGCAGAGAGGCAAGGAGATGTGTTGTGGTACAGAGAGGCAGTGGCAGCAGTAGAACAGGCACAGGTGGTCCCACATTCACATGTGGTGGATAAAAATCAGGAGGGATACCTTGGGAGCAAGTGATCCCAGTCCTGATTTTTATCCACCACACGTGAATGTGGGGCTGCCTGTTCCACCCCCTCTCCACACCACTCCTGTCTCCACTCCTCTCTGCACCTGCCCACCTCTCCAAGACTCTGACCCTCCTGCCCGTCTGGATGAATGTGGCCTCTTTAAATCCTTGGTTGTCAGACGCCCATGCAGCTCAATTTTCTAACAAACTGGGGCGATGTTTGTTTTATAGACTAGCAATTTTTTGCTGTAGTTGTGCAAGGAGGCAAAGGATGTTTATCTACACCTTCATCTTGACCAGAAGACTTCAAAATGGTGCATTTTATGTTGCATACATTTTACCAGAATAAAAGAAGTGACACCCCAGCACTGATGGAGTGTGGATGCTGTATTATCATTTACTTGGTGGATAGGTACTTATTTGGTGGGGAAGATCAGCCAGCACATTAGACTTCTAGATCCTTTATAATCACACAGCTCTTTGTCCTTCTTTCACTTCCCCCAGCGATCAGATTCCCCAAATAGCTTTTCCACTGGTAGGAGAATATACAATTTGTCTGACACCAGCGTTTAGCATCTAACTGGAAGCTGCATTCATTCACCAGCTGTCATTCTGCCTTGTGAGTAACACACCTTAGATGTCTTGAGCACTAACCAAAGATACTAGATGTGTCCTGTATATGTCTCGTCTCACTTAATCTTCTCAACAATGCTATCAAGTACATGAGGTTTACAGACGGGGGAGGAAGAGAGAAAGAGAAGCAATAAAATGTGAATGTCCCCATTTCTGGCCCTGAACCCTGCCACAGTGAAATCATGGACTAGGAGACCGAAGCAAACTGTATTTACCCAATTAGAATATAGCTTTGGGGTAGAAATTCTCATTATGAACTTTAATAAATAAACACTTAGACCTTCATGGATAGTTTTTAAAGCTCTACTGAGTAAGTGATTTATACACCACTATTCCACACACATTAATTAGCCACCTCTATACACCAGGCACTATGTGAGGCTGTAAGAAACAGCCATCGAAGTCATGGTTTTCTGCTTTCCAGGAGTTCGGAGTCTAATTGTGGAGACAGTTCTGGAAACCTGCAATGTGTAGAGCCATAAGAAAGTTATATACCCAGCCAAGGGCAGGAGGGTGAGCCTATTGAACACAGAAACAGATGCACGCAGGGGCAGGAGGTGAGAGACAGCAGGCAGTAGGTCAGTGTGGCAGAAAGGTGAGTCCAGCATAAAGTAAAAAGTATGGGCAGAGGTCAGCTCCAAGGTCCTAGAAAAAAGAAGTCATTTAAGACTCCTGGACGATGTGTGTTTTAGAATCATAACAGAGACAGCTCCTGGGAAGAAGAATTGGAAAAGAGCACGTGCAGGTCGCCCAGGATCCAGGTGAGGAGTGCCTGGGGTCTGAGGCAAGTGGCGGCCCTGAGGCTGGAGGTGGAGTGCAGATACGAGAGCCCCTTGGGGCAGAGGCAGACCAGAATGTGGAGGAAGACAAGGAAGGGGAAGGAATCTGGGCTTAGGTTTTAGCAACTGAGTCAGCAGTGATGACCTTTGTCCAGGTCTGGGGGGCAAGTTCAGAAGCAGCTCACTACTAGATGTGAAGTTCGAAGTGCTTGTTGAACTGTCTGGCAGACAGGTGAAAATATTTTGAGTTGGCCAGAAAGTCTGTTTAGTTTTTTTCCGTAAAGTAAAAGACACATTTTTCACTTTCACCAATAACTTTATTGATTTGGATATTTTGACTATGTCGGCTATCTCCTGTTATTGGCTTCTAGTGGGTAGAGGCCAGGGGTGCTGCTAACCATCTTCCAATGCATAAGACAGCCCCACAGCAAAGCATTATTTGGCCAAAATGTCAATAGTACCAAGAAACTTCACAAACTACATCTGACATGTTAGGACAGTCACAGCACCTTGTCCATATACTGCACAAATCATTGTTTAGCATTTCAGTTATTATATGCATTCAGTTAGCATTTCTTGAAATAATAAAGCATAATATGCTGAAAATATTGTGTATTTTCTTCCATTTTCAATATTAAAATGGCTGCACAAAAATCCGCCAATTGTGATTTTTTTTAACACATGCTGATATGGTGACAGCTGTTACAATACAATCTAACAAAGTTATTTCCAATGAAGTTAAAAACAATTAAGTGCTACTAGAGCCATCTTATGGGAAAAAAAAAAACAAACGAATTTTTTGGCCAACCCAATACATGCGAATGCCTCTCAGCCTCTTGGCTAAGACCAAGTGCAGAAATACAGGTCCAGAGCTTAGGAGCACACTGTGGGTTGGTATGCAGTCAGTCATCAGGAGAAGAGGCTACGGCTACTGGGGACCATGGAAATGCCTCTGAGAAAAGCTGAGGGCCCGGAGCAAAACCCCGAGCACTGTGGGTATCTAAGACAATGAGGGAGGGGGAGAGCCCCCTGTAGCTTTTGTTAAACAGCACTAAATCTGGAATTTCTTCCAAAGTCACCCAGGCATAGTCGCACAGATTACACATTAAACCTGTGGGATTGGCAGGGACCCTCAGAGGACCTGGAACAGCCCTTGCTTACAGTCAAGGCCTCACACAAAGGTGCTGAAGGTCTCTGCCATCCCCAACAGGTGCGCAGAAAGAGAGTCCAGAATGAACACACCTGAGCAGGACCGACGCCAGGGTCCTGCGGCGACGATGGGGAGAGGGGAAGGCAGTTTGAGAAGCCCCTACCCCGTGCCCAACAGGAATGTGCTCCTTCCAGTTCGAGAACGGCTGCCCCCAGCCCTTCATGCGGTCACTGAAATGGTCTTTCCTTTGCAGTGTTTTGTTCGTTTTGTTGTTACAATAAAGTCAGTGGTTTTCATTGCATGTTTCCTGTTCTCTGCCCAGAGGGATATTAACTGTTCTTCACTCTTTCTGTCTGTGTACCCTCCTCCGGCCCTTTCGAAGTACTCCTCTGTTTAACCCCTTCTCGGAGAGTAACGGCTCCAGCTCCTCTAATCTCTTGGTCAGCCTTCTAAAACCACCCCGTTTCTCAACACCCTTGATGGCAGCAGAAGAAAGTGCTCACCCAGCCCAGCGAGGGCGGCCCCACAGCCCGTCCCCCGCGGGAAGCCATCCCCTGCTCAGGGCTCCGTCCTGGAGATGCAGCCCTTTCTCTTCAGCTCTCCACGTGTCACTGCCAGCCAGCTGATCCAGCCGCCATGTGACTTCTACACTGTTTTCTGCTCCTCCTGCTCAAGGCCTTCCCCACCTTAGATTTTAAACACTCTACTTTGCCCCTCTAATGTAAAAGCATGAACTTCGTTAGGCTCATCTTAGCCACATGTCGAAGTTAAATAATTTTAACTGCTAGCTGTATTTTCCAAGGTCTTCTTTCCCATCCTCCAACTGCTGCCCTTGGCAGATCTCTTCTGCCTCCCTTTCGCCTCGTGGCTGATTAAAACCAAATTAGACTCAAGGCAAGAAGTAGGTCATGTCAGGAGAGTGCAGTTCATTCATCCTGGGTCTGTAAGACAAGGAAGACCTAGAAGGGAGACCCTGACTATCATTCTTGGGTGCTGACAACATCCATCCTCTCCTAAAAGCAAATGACAAAGGAAGATATGGTGACCATTGTGTGAGAAAACTTTAAAGAGTATGAAGAAAAATAAAGGCAGGAGAACTTGTCCTAAAAAAATATTAAATGTATTATAAAATTAAGATAATTAAGATTTCCGTCAAGATGGAGGCACAGGAAAACATGCCTTGCCTCCACACACAACTACAGAAAAAAGTACAAGTAGACAGCAAAATGAATTCTTACCCAGAATTTCAGAAAATTAAGCTGTGTGGAAGTCTGACAACCAAGGATTTAGAGAAGCCACATTCATCCAGGCGAGTGGGAGGGGTGGAAACATGGAGAGGGAGAGAGGCACAGAGGGGCGTGGAGATGATCTTATATGGTGGATAAAAATCAGGAGGAACACGTCAGGAGCGAGGGATCCTAGACCCAGACCACACCAACCAGCCCAGGGTTCTAGCACCAGGAAGATAGGCCCCATAACTTCTCGCTATAAAAACCAGTGTGGGTTGGGGCAGTGAAAGAAACTGAAGGATTCTCAAGAGACTCCTATTAAAGGGCCCACAACAGACTCGGGACTCACACAGACCCACCCCCTCTAAACTTCAGCACCAGGGCAACAGCTGGAAGGGCACCAGTGGCATATGAGGAGAAAGTGAAATGCAAGTGCCGGGAGACAGCTTCCTCCTATGCAAAACTCCAGAGTCAGGCAGTGGCACTGTCCCCTCTGCAAGCCCTCCCCTACATAGAGCAACAGAGCAGTGACCTGGGTTGCCCAGTCCCAGAGATTACCTAAGGCTCTGCCTCATACAACTTAACAGGTGTGTTTTTCTACAATAGGCCACGCTACTAAGACAGGGAGTCAAAGCAGCTCTACCTAATACACAGAAACAAACACAGGGAGGCTGCCAAGTTGAGGAGACAAATAAATATGGCCCAAGTGAAAGAACAGAACAAAACTCCAGAAAAAGAACTAAATGCAATGGAGATAAGCAAACTTTCAGATGTACAGTTCAAAACACTGGTTATCAGGATGCTCCAGGAACTCACTGGGTACTTCAATGGCATAAAAAAGAACCAGGCAAAAATGAAGGTTTCACTAAGTGAAATAAAGAAAAATCTACAGGAAACCAACAGTGGAAGGGATGAAGCCGAGAATTAAATAAACAATTTGGAACACAAGGAAGGAAAAAGCATTCAATCCAAACAGCAGGAAGAAAAAAAAGAATTAAAAAAAACCCCACAAAATCCAAGGCTAGGCTTAGGAACCTGTGGGACATCTTTAAACATACCAAATCAGAATCATAGGAGTGCCACAAGGAGAAGAGGAAGAGCAAGACATTGGAAATCTATTTGAAAAAATAATGGAAGAAAACTTGCCTAATTTGGTGAAGAAAACAGACATACAAATCCAGGAAGCACAGAGAGTCCCACACAAGATGGACTCAAAGAGAACCACACCAATACACATCATAATTAAAATGCTAAAGATTAAAGATAAAGAGAGAATCTTAAAAGCAGCAGGAGAAAAGAGAGTTACCTACAAAGGAGTTCCCATAAGACTGTCAGCTGATTTCTCAAAAGAAACTGCAGGCTAGAAGGGACTGGCAAGAAGTATTCAAAGTAATGAAAAGCAAGGACCTACAACCTAGATTACTGTATCCTGCAAAGCTACCATTTAGAATTGAAGGGTAAGTAAAGTGCTTCCCAGACAAGGTAAAACTAAAGGAGTTTCATCATCACTAAGCCATTATTATATGAAACGCTACAGGGCATTATATATGAAAAAGATCAAAACTATGAATATTAAAGTGACAATAAATTTACAATTATCAATAATTGAATCCAAATAACAAACTAAGCAAACAAGCAGAACAGGAATAGAATCATAGATATGGAGATTATTTGCAGAGTTATCAGTTGAGTGGGGGAAAGGGGAAAACAAGGGGAAAGGTGCAGGGATTTAGAAGAACAGATTGGTAGGTAAGAAACAGACAGAGTGGTGTGAAAAACAGTAAAGGGAATGGAGTAGCCAAAGAACATGCATGACCCATGAACATCAACTATGGGAGGGACTGCTGGAGGCAATGGGTATAGCAGGTGAAGGGGGGCAAAGGGGGAAACTGGGACAACTGTAATAGCATAATCAATTAAAGACACTTTAAAAATTACAATGATTGAAAGAGTAAGGTATAAGCACAGGACAGGCAAAGGTATGGAAGATTCTAGAACAATCTAGAAAGGGACCCAAACAATTGAAAATTTGTTTTAAAAAATAGAAAGAGACTCAAATAAATAAATGAAAACATTGTATTTGACATGAATTGTCTTCCCAGAGGTGACAGTGAACTGGCTGATCATTTCCGGGGAGAGGGGCTATTACCAGGTAAATATGGCCTTATACTGTACATCCGAACAAATTCCATATGAATCTAAGGTTAAATACAAAAAACAAATCTATTAAGAAGCATTAGAAAATAAGAATTAAGTTGATTTTAGGGTGGGGAAGGCTTTTCTTGGCATGATCAGAGGCAGAAACCATAAAAGAATCAATAAAATTGATTACATCAAATTTTAAAATGTCTAAATGTCAAGAAGAATATTGAAAAAAAATTAAAGTGTAAATACACTGGGGGTTGTGATAGGTAGAAAAAAGATTAGTATCATTATGTAGGCAAACTGTCAACATCAGTAAGAGAAAAGAGGTAATGTCAACGCAAATGTGTTTAAAATTCCTCTAAAACCCACCAAAAGGAACTAAAAGGACCAAAAATGGAAGGAAAATGTATTTGCACCAAAACCAAACAAAAGTCCCAATTTTATACTACAGACTGCAAGTAAATGCAAGGAATTAACACACTCAAATAAATACACCACAGTGGTTCTTTTCTAACCCTGGGCACCAGCCCAGATAGATCATGCCACCACTCAAGGCCGGATCGATTGCAGTTGATGGCAATAGAAAAAAACTGTAGCTCACGCTGTAAGTCATCGGCTATCACAAGGCTGGCTACATCTCCCCTACCAATAAAGTTAAGAGACTTGGCCTCCCAGGAAGAAGGAACAATCTTCTTTTCATCTTTATATCTCCTTCAGCACTTAGCCTGGCTCTTTGTACACAACCAATCAATAAACATTCGCTGAGTTAAATAAAGTTGCAGCATGCCCCTCCCCCAACCCTATGCCACACACAAACCCTGGTTCTGGGTTTCTAGGATTTTCCATCCGTAAGATTTAGTGTTGTGTTAAGACACTCAGCGGGAAAATCCCACTCACTTTTCTTCTGGGAAATCAGTTCCTTCACTTTCCAAGGTCAAATTCTATCCTTGCCTCACATCTCTAGGAAAACTCAAAAATTCACAAGTTTTTGGAAACAAAGCCGCATCTTCACAACCAGATACACCCCTTCACAATGCATACTCTTCTGACATAAAGAAATTTTCCAGCCCTGGCCAGGTAGCTCAGTCAGTTAGAGCATCGTCCAGATATGCCAAGGTTGAGGGTTCAGTCCCCAGTCAGGGCACATACAAGAAGCAACCAATGAATGCATAAATAAGTGTAACAACAAACTGATGTCTGTCTGTCTGTCTCTCTCCCTCACAACTCCTCCCTGTCCCCTTCATCCCCCTTTGTCTTTCTGAAAATCAAAATCAATCACTAAAAAACTTTTAAAAAGAAACAAGCTACTGGACGGATTTCCATCTCCCCGCCCCTCTCACAAGCACCCTCTTCCGTTTTCCCAGCAGCTCTTGCCTCTGCCCTTCAGCATTCCAAGAGCTCCCCTTGGAAGTCAGTGATATAGTGCATTCAAGGGGCTCATGTTCACCCGGTTCCCATCAGTAAGATTTAGTTTAATGTGAGACACTGAGAGGGAAAATTCATTCACTTTTCTTCTGGGAAATTAGCAGATGCATTTCCCAGACCAAATTCCTTGCTTAACATTTCTGGTAAAATTCAAAAGTTCATGGTTTAGCTCAAATACAGCCATGTCTTAGGCAGCCAGGTGTACCTCTTCATGTCAACATATAAGGTTCCCTTTTTTCCTCTTCTATAAAAGGGAAGGGGGTTTTAATTTTACCCTTTCATGAGATCTTAACTTGAATTTTTGTACTTTTTTTAAAACCACAAATTCTTTACAGTAGGGTAAGATTTTGGAAAATATGCTGTCTTGAACTGAACAAATGTAAGCAGCTCAACAGTGCCCCCTGGTGGCCACAAGCACAAACAGAATGCTTGAGCTACAAAAAAATGTAGAATTCGTCTCACCAAGATGAAACACTCTTCCCCTCACTCAAAAAGTATTAAATGCTCATTTGTATCAGCAGTTCAAACCATCCAAACATGACAAAGACCAGAGAGTAAAGGACTGCATAGCTATTCATTTTAGTAAGTCACATGGGAAGGAATGCCCTAAAACTTAAACATTACTTTTCTTTCCGGCCCCCAAAATGTGGTGAATTATTTTTTTAGGAGGGTAGCTCTAAAACTTTCCTTAACTAACCACGCATCTCCTCAAGACCAACACCACCCATGGGCCAGTTCTGGGTTGGCCCTCGTACTCACTCATCACAAAAATATCTTGATGTTGTGCTGTGTGTCAGTACTACCCTTGGATACTAGGGATTCAAAGCAGAACACACAGACTAAAATCTCTGCTTTAAAGATCTCCTGTGTTGGTAGAGGAGAAAGAAGATTAACAAGTAAACTTTAAAAACACAGTTTCTGGCCCTGACTGGCATAGCTCAGTGGATTGAGCACAGGCTGCGAACCAAAGCATCACAGGTTCGATTCCCAGTCAGGGCACATGCCTGGGTTGCAGGTCACCACCCCCAGCAACCGCACATTAATGTTTCTCCCTCTCTCTCTCTCTTTCTCCCTCCCTTCTCTCTCTAAAAATAAATAAATAAAATCTTTAAAAAAATAAAAACACAGTTTCTGAAAACACATTCTATGAAGAAATTCAAGCAGGGTAAATGGTTAGAGAGTGATAAAGTGGAAATGGAGAGGTTAGTTATGAAAGGATAGGCAGGAGGCCTCTCTAAGGTTATAGCATTTTAGCAGAGACCTGAATGATTATAATGTAAAGAAACCAGTATAGAAAGTATCCATGAGGAGAAAGCAGACTTGGATTCTACACTATACTAACAGAAACTCACTGGACAGTTTTGAGCTATCCAATGACATGCTCTCATATACATTTTTAAAAGATTGCTCTGACTCTGGCGAAATTTAAGACTAGGTGGAGGCGGGAGGTGACAGGCAACTATGAAAACAGAGAGGCCAGTCAGAAAGCTACTGCAGAATCCAAGCAAGAGGTTGCTGGCTTGGATTACGCTGCTAGGGGTGAAGGCAGAAGTGAGGAGAAATGGTTGCATTTGGAATGCATTTCAGAAACAAGCCAGTGGGGCTTGTGGATGAATTAGAAATTGGTGGGAGGAACAGAATCAACCATGGCTCCTTTGGCCCAAGCAGGTGGTGAGTAAGAATGCCAATGACCAAGACAGGTCATTGGATGAAGAGGAAAGAAGTGAGAAATCAAAAGCTCTGTCGGATTTGCCTACTAGATGCTCTATAGAACATGTTTAGGACAGGAGTGGAAATATGAGTCTGGAACTCAGAGGAGAGATAGGGACTAAGATACATATTTGAGAATACTCAGTGTACACTAATATTTATAGCCATGAGACTGGTGGAGATCACCTAGGCAGAAAGAGTTGATAATGAAGAAAAAGGAAGAGAGGAGGCTGGGGGTTGTAGAGCCAGGGGTTGCGGGGCAGGGGAGGTGCACCAATAAAAGTAGAGGCAGCTAGAGAGAAGACAAAGTAGCTGGAGAGAACAAGGGATCAAAGGAAGTGTGTTTATTTTTCTTTGCTTTCATTCAAAAGGGAGATATTACAACATTCTTGTGCAGTGTTGAGACTAATTCTGCACTGGAAAGAGGTGATGATTAAGTGAGAAGGGATGGGACCCAACGCACCAGCCTGGGGGCAGGGCAAGACAGAAGACAAAGTGTGTGGTCCGCATGCAGGACGCAAAGGGAGACTCGGGGGTGGCGCGTCCTCGCCTGGTTACTTCTAATTCCTCAGTGAAATGAAAAAGAAGAAGCTAATGTTCTGCGTGTTAGCTCAGAGTATGTGTGAGGAAGGATGGCACATCAAGGATGTCTCATTTGAGAGAGACAAGAAAATGAGTGGAAAGGGAATCTGCTAGGGGCTAGAGTGAGACTGACAATCATTTTTCCCTGAGATATAACTATTTTTTTAATCCTCACCTGAGGATGTGTTCATTGATTTTAGATAGAGATGGAGAAAGAGCGAGACATCCATGTGAGAAAAAATCATCCATCAGTTGCCTCCCAAATGCACCCCAACTGGGGGTCAAACCTGCAACCCAGGTATGTGCCCTGAATGGGGATAGAACCTACAGCCTTTTGGTGTACAGCACAGGTGGCAAACTGGATGAGGCCTGCGGGCCAAATCTGGCCCTCCACTTTATTTTATCCAGCCTGGCACCTTGTTTCTGCCTGGCAGCAGTGCCAAGCTCTCGCTTAACTGTTAAGGAGTAGTTACATTTATACAGTCCTAAAATTACATTTGGCCCTTTGAAGGCAACCGTGAGGCTGATGTGGCCCCCGGTGAAAATGAGTTTGACTCCCCTGGTGTACAGGATGATGCCCCAACCAAGTGAGCCACCCAGCCAGGGCTGAGAAAACTATTCTTAAGGCACTTGCAACAGAATCACAATTAAATATGTTGCTGAGAAAGAAACAGTAATAGAAAAAATTCTCTTAAAGTGTGAAATATTTTAAATATTTCAAATATTCAGGAGGACTTCAACCAACATTCATGTACACAATACCCAAGATTTAACCAGTGATAACATTTTGTTTCAGATATCTTTGTAAGAAATAAAACAGTCGCCATGGCAGGCCCCTTCCGATCCCTCTCCAATGCCATGTCCTTCTTCCTCTCTCTCTTAAAGTTCACTACATAATGACTAAAAGGAATAGTGTTCCTCTTTCTCCAGCTCCACAATGACTTCGTTCATCCGAGTGCCTTTATTCGAGACTTACCTGTTATCTGGGTTGTCAGAGAGATGACCGTGGGACGTGCCGAAGACAGCGCCTGAATGCTGACACTGTAGTTGGTACCCGGACGCAGGTCCAAGCACATCTCAGGAGCCTGGCTCCTGGTGGTGACATTCAAGGTGATTTCATGGGCAAATTCCTTCTGATACCACCTCTGGCCCCGAACGTGGAGCTAAAACGCAGAAAAGTTCATGAGGTGAATCATGAGCTCGACAAACTTGGAACGCCTAAATCCTTACCTTTCTCATGAACTCTCTTGCTGTTGACTCTAAAGTGCCTTCAAAAAGTGAAATATAGCCCTGACTGATGTGACTCAGTGGATTGAGCACTGGCCTGCAAACGGAGAGGTCACCGGTTTGATTCCTGGTCAGGGCACATGTCTGGGTTGTGAGCCAGGTCCCTGGTTGAGGGTGTGTGAGAGGCAACCAATGGATGTTTCTCTCCCTCTCTTTCTCCCTCTCTTTCCCTCTCTCTAAAAACAAACAAATGCAATATTTTTTTAAAAAAGAACATGGGCTTTGGTGGTCAGACCAACACATACCCTAACCCCTACCCGACCACATTATTAGCTGGGTGACCTTGAGCAAGTTAGTTAAAAAAATTAAAAAAGTGAAATACAACAGTAAGTAAAGGTTAGAATTACAATACCCTGTACATCACATTCATCATATTATCAGTATGATAAATACACTTTTATATCAAAATGCACAAAAGATCAAGGACCCGATTCTGGCAATGTGTGGGCCCAATGTGAAAATCTATTGGCAAAATTTTAAGAGCAAGGTCCAAGGACAGTTTCCTAGGACAAAAATTAAGAATCTGAAATAAGGCTTCTCCAAAGCAGGACGGGGATTAGAATACTCTAAGCTGGTCTGGTGAAACGGGGACAGGGTTGTCCCCCTCTGCCCGTCCCCTTCTGACCTTCCTCACACCTTCCTGTAACGTCCCAGGGCCTGGGCCAGTAGACGCACACTTCTTTCTACTTAATTTCTTCTAATAACAGCCCACCCCATGGGATTTCCCTTTCTTACTGACAGCCACATCTAGCTCCAAAAGTTCCCCTGGACTCTCCAGACAATGCATTGAGACCCTTGTCGGGGACATCAGTGTGGAGAGACACAGGCCAAAGCCTTTGGATCCCTCTGCAGATCCTGCCTGGACATCAGTTCTGCACCAGGCCATGTGCACCGAAAACCCTTTCCCATCAGTCCCAGGGTTGCTGTTCTCAAAAATGCAGCAGAAATGCCCATTTAATTGCTTCTGGTTATAACTGTCACTGTGATTCTTCCATGGATAATGGCAGCTACATAAGTTGATTTTTAGGTATGTTGATATTTTTCAAACCTCCCGCATAGCCAACCCCCATGAAGAGAGAAACTGTCAGCAACTTACTAAATACATTTCCTCTATACCAGCTATCTTCATATTTCTCCATCTCAAGCAGGTTTCATTAAATATTGAAATGTTACTGATGGTCTGTTTTGCTACAGGGAGAAAAAAATGAGAAATCAATTGACATCTAATACAAATCTACTATCTTTTCATTAAAAATTTTCCAAGTATAAGCATTTACACGGGATGATGTCAGCAATATTTTAATTTATGAATCAGTGGTAGTAGCACACCTCTATAGTTATGTAAACTCAGTCCTAATGGAAAATTCGGGGTTACAAGATGCCCAACTGGAGGATCCCTCTTAAAAATTGTTTAAGTCTATTTATTCTCTGCAAACTCCTTTGGTTTACTAAGTTAACTCCTTTGCTTTACTTAAAGTCAAGATGGCAACTCACTGTACGTGCCTTGGACAACGTCACTTACACGAATAAGCATCAGTTTGAAATTCTGAGCTGAAGGAAACACTTTGGCACAAAGTTGAAATTAGCTCCATGCGGAACTGAGTGTTCCTGTCTCAAGCAGTCAGGCTTTTTGTGATGGAAAGCGGGAAGGGTTACCTCTCAGTCTATGCCTCCTCATCTCTTATGACCAGAACACTTATTGGCCTCTGCTCCATTTCATGGTAATCAATCTAAAAGTTATTTCAGATCTGGTATGGTGTTATGTAGAGGCACCCCCCCCCCACACACACACACATACACAAGGTTTTTAAAATAAAGCCTGCTTTCAAAATCCTGATAGCAGAGGTTACCACCTTCCACAATTACCTCTCTCCCTAAACTGGAAATAGTAGAACAGACTTGCTAAGAAGTTTCATAGGAACTTCCATCATCACCGTGATGATTACTAAGTGAGACAGAACTTGCAAAACACGAAGGGAAGGAAGGAAGGGGGCAGGGAGGGAAAAAGAAAAGAAAAGAAAAGAAAAAGAAAGAAAAGAAGAGATGAAAAGAGAAAAGAGAAGAAAGAGAGGAGAGAGAGAGACAGAGGAAGGAAGGAAGGAAGGAAGGAAGGAAGGAAGGAAGGAAGGAAGGAAGGAAGGAAGGAAGGAAGGAAGGAAGGAAGGAAGGAAAGAAGGAAGGGAAAGGCTGATTCATGGGAACCAAGCCAGACCTGACAGTTTCCTATGAATGAAGCCAAGTTGGTTGATGTGAGAATCCCTCATGGATTGGACAGCTCTGCCCAAATAAAACCTGTTTCGCAGGTTACACGCTATACTCTAAATATTAAGGTAAAGTAAGAAAGTATAGATGATTCAGGATAACCTAACCTCACTCTTGAGTACAGATGGTTTTAGAGATAAGCAGTAGTGGTGCCAGGAATCTCACACTGATGAAATTTGACAAAAAGGAAGTAACTCCGATACTATTTAAATAGCTCCAGACCTTTTTGTATGAGAAGGTGAAAAGTTTCCCAGTTCATTCAATATGACTAGATAATCACATGCCCAAAGTGTGCAAGGATGGCACAACCAATCACTAAACACACTAGGCTAAACTCACTTATTAAAATAAATACAAAAAATCAAAAATAAAATATGAGCCAATAGAAGTCAGCAGTACATTCAAACAACAATACATCATGATCAGGGAGATTTATTCCAGGAATACAGAGAGGATCATTATTGGGAAAGCTATTCATAGAGTAAAAGAGAAAAACCATACGGTTATTTTTATCATTACAATGACTAATACATTAATATACATTCTTGACTAAAAATCTCAGTAAACTAGGATTTAATTTCATAGAAATGCCTTAATTTAAAAGAGTGTTTATTAGAAACTACTATGCTTATAAAACACACTCCATAAAACAAGAAAACAATTTCTAGTAACGTTAAGAACAATACAAGGATGCATGGTCTCATACCTATTACTTAGCATTAGTCAGAGGATTTTAGACAATCAGAAAGAGGCAAGAAAAAAAAGAGCTATAAATACCAGTAAGAAAGAGACCAAATGATGTAACTGCCAGTAAGTCTGAGAGAATCAACTGGAAAACAAATGTAAAATTGCTTGAACATAGAAAAACAAATACAAATAATAGGAGTTTGGCAAGCTGCACCCAAACACAAGAACATAGAAAAACTAATAGTTTTCTACACAGCTGCAAGGACAAGTATGATAACCTGAATAAAGCCCCCACACACACCCAGGTGTCCACATCCTGGCATCTGGCCCCTGGCATCTGTGACCACCCTACGTCACAGGACACAGAACTTTGTAAATGTGATTAAGACATGGAGAAGATCTGGATTAGCCAGCTGAGCCCAAGGTGGCACAAGCATCCTTGTAAGAGGAAGACAATCAGGGTTAGAGATTTAAGGACAAGAGCAGAGGTTAAACTGATGAGCCTGAAAGAGAAGGGACCACCAGCCAGCGAATGAGGGCGGGCTCTAGAAGCTGCGAAGAATAAAGAAACAGATCCTCCCCTCAAGCCCCCAGAATGAACATACGCCTGCTGACATCTTGATTTTAACCCAGGGAAACTGACTCAGAGTTCTGACTTCCAGAACTATAAGATAGTACATTCGTCTTGTTTTAAGCCGCTGAATTTGCAGTAAGTTGTCATACCAGCCACAGAAAAGTAACACACACACACAAAAAAGACAATAGAAAAATTAAATGACCCATATTCAGAAGAGAGGACACCATGAGCAAACTTCCAATACCTAGAAACAAACCTAACTAGAAATGTCCAAGACTTACATTAAGATTTAAAAACATTTTTTTTTCCTGATGGGCATAAAATAAAACAATAAAGAGAGAAATGCCACATCCATGAATGGGAAGACTCACAAGTAAAAAGACATCAATTCTCCACTAATTAATCTACAAATGCAATGCATTATACTTCCAACAGCGATGTGACCTTCTTGGAACGTGGTAAGTTTACACATTTATTCTGTGGACGCACAGGAAGGGGAAATAAAACAACACGAAACCAATGTGGTCATCAGAACTGGAAGGCAAAGAATACTACAAACTTTAAATTACTCTTTAAGAAAAAAATAAATGCCAAATTCCAGCAAAGCCCTCTCTCAATCTACCACGTCTCATTCTGTAGAGTGAGGGAGTTCTAGAAGAAACATGTGGAAGGGAAGAGAGAAACCAAGGACCCCTAAGTGAGCTGGAAATTTTATTCCCAGGAAGAGAAATTCTACCTTAACTGTGCAAGTACCGAAAAAGAGACCTGGTATAGCTGAGGGCTGATGACGGGCAAGGAGGGAAAGGCCTGTGGGACTCCAGGTAGGAGTACGAGAAAGGCACTGCCTCGGGAAAGAGGAGGAGTAAAAGGACCACTCAGGAGACGTCTGGTTACAGGAAGGGGGAAAGGCAAGATCCCACACAGCAAAAGAGAACTCCAAACAGGAGAACACACAGTGCATCCCGCCCTCGCCGGAAAGGCAGTAAACACACTCTTTAAAGGACCTGCACTTCATTCAATGACAGAAGAGGGCACTCCTAACCTAGAAATCTAACTGATCCTCCTAAATTACCAATTCTGTCTGTGTAATTAATAGACATTAGAAAGAAAAAAATATATATATATATAATCAAAGCATTTCAGCTTGTGAAAAGCTCCACATTGTTAAAAAAAAATACAACCACATACTAAAAAAAAATGTATAACTCACTAAACTGGAATAAATATCCCCAAACAAGCATTGGGGATATGAAGAAAAACATCTCGTGTGAGAAATTCAAAAACTAAGAACAGAAATGGACACAAAGTGGGGAAGAAAAGAAACAAAAGTGACTGAATCCAGGACAGAAACAAAAGGGAAAGACTAATTAATATCGGAAATAAAGTCAAATGCCATTGTGCCCAAAGTGGGGCAGATTCGAAGAAAATTTTAATAAGAGGCATTGAAGAAACACAGGAAGAAAAAAACAAAAAGACTTAAAATGAGAGTATACAGGAGTAAAAACTATTTTAGAGTGCTTGAAATGGGACACAGACAAAGATCCAACGTGTATAATTAAAGTCTCTAAAGAAGAAAAACACTGAAACAGTTAACATTTAAAATTAGAATTCAAGATAACTTTACAAAAATTAGAAATATAAATGCTGAAAGAGTCCACAAGATACCTGAGAAAGCTCATCCAGGCAATCAATTCAAGTAAAACTACTAGACTTGAAAGACCAAGAAAAATCCTCAGCATCTTCACTCAAGTAAATAAATAAGATCTGCCCTGGCTGGCGTAGCTCAGTGGATTGAGCACGGGCTGCGAACCAGGCATTGCAGGTTCGATTCCCAGTCAGGGCACATGCCTAGATTGCAGTCCATGTCCCCCAGTAACTGCATATTGATGTTTCTCTCTCTCTCTCTCTCTCTCTCTCTCTCTCCCTCTCCCTTCCCTCTCTAAAAATAAATAAATAAAATCTTTAAAAAAAAAATGGGCACCTTTGAGTCTTGGGGTCGACGCTCTAACTACTGAGCTACATGGCCAGGGCTGA
The DNA here is from genome assembly GCA_004024845.1 of Tonatia bakeri. Taxonomy (NCBI): domain Eukaryota; kingdom Metazoa; phylum Chordata; class Mammalia; order Chiroptera; family Phyllostomidae; genus Tonatia; species Tonatia bakeri. The sequence continues at coordinate 296,365 of PVIA01000674.1, read as the reverse complement.
CCTCAAGCATTTAAAAAATAATAATAAAAAAAAATAAGATCTAACAGAGAAAAAAAAGGGGGGTGCATCAGACTTCTCAAAAGCTAAATAAAAAGCAAGGTAATAATAATGAATTGAATTTCAAGGAAACTCCAATCAAGCAAGTGTGTACCAAGATTTTTATATCCAGCCATGCTATCTCTTGCGTGTCGAGGCCACAGAGAGTGCAAAACATGCAGGAGCTCAGGGAACGTTGTACTCTTGAGGAGTCGACTAGAAGGCGAGCTTCCTCCAAGGGGCAACCAGGGGACCTTCAGCAAAAACACTGACGGTGACTATCTGATGTACTTACTCTGCTGTAGACTTAAGACAAAAAGGTGGGGCAAGGTGAAAGAAAAAAATACAAATGGTCTGTGTTCTGATAAAGTAAAAATAAGGCAACTAGAAACTGGGAGGAGGAACGATGGGACAAGAGTCCAATCTGACTGTTAGACAGTCAATAAATGGAAGGTAAGGTATACCACTAAAAACTGACAAACCAGATGGTGGAAAGTTATATAAGAAAACAGGAGACAGGGCACTTTAGAAAAGGTACAAAGGCAACCATTGGAAAAAATATACACAAACCTTCCTATAAATAAAGAAAGAAGTAAATAAATAAATAATCACCAAAGAAAACACATCACAGAGAAATACAGAAAATACACTATATATACACTATAATAAAATAACAGGACCAAGTTGAGTCCAGACATAACAGTCTTATCAATAACTGCAAATGGATTTCACTTCTTAAAAATATTTTATTAAAAACTAAAAAAGATTTTCAAACTGTCCCACAATGCAACATCCAACTATATATTGTGTGCCTGAGGGACACCTGAAATACAGTGATTCAAAAAGGCTGGAGATGGAGTGACGGGCCCAGTAAAACAAGGAAACGGGAACCATAAGGAACTGGGAGTTGTAAATCCAGTACAGGTAGAATTCACGCAAAGAGCAATATCGAGGACAAAGAAGGACACTTTTTCATGCAAAAGCCACCGTTCACAATAAAGATGAAACGCAACTATCATTATAGAGCAGAAAAAGAAAATGAACAGATATAATAAATATGAAAGCAGAAATTACCGATGCAAAGCAGAGTCAGTAGATTTTTTTCTATAGAGGGTCAGTGAGGAAATATTTTGGGCTTTCAGGGCCGACCCACTCTGTCACAGCTGCTCTGCTCTGCCTCTGTAGCACAAAAGCGGTCACAGACAATACATAGCTGAATGACTTGGCTGTACTTCCATAAAACTTTATTATAAAACCAGGCTGCAGGGCAGATCTGGCCTGCAGGCCATAGTTTGCTAATTCCTGATGTAGAAGAGAAAAAAGAATAGTGTATCTAATTAATTAAACAAAATCTTGGTTTTGAAAAAATACAGAAAAATGACAAACCACTAACTAACCTAAGTTAGAAAAAAGGAATAAAACACAAAAAAAGGAGAAATAATCATTGAAACAAAAGAAAATTCAAAAAGTTAAATGAAACTACTATGTAGATCACATGCACATAATCTCAAAAACATAGACGAAATGGGTAATTTCTAACATAGTTTGCTCAAATTGACCCCATTAGACATAAAAAACAAACAGGCCAATTTCCACAGAAAAAAATTGAGAAAGTTATCAAGGAAATTCCCCATGTCCAGACTCTTTCAGAGGAGAATGCTACAAAACCATCTGAGACCAGATAGTCCAAATGCTCCATGAGTTGTAACAATAAAAGAAATCTCCAAATAATGAAGGAAACCTTCCAAATTCTTTTTATGAAGCAAGGAAAATACAAATGCCTAAGCCTGAGAAAGGCAGTACAAAGAGAGAAAGAAAACTATAAACAAATATCACCTATGAACACCGGGGCATAAATACTCTAAAGAAAAGAGTAGGGAACAGAATCCAAACTCTGACAAAGTACAGTGTGGCCACACAGGGTTTATTTCTGGAAGAGAGAGGGACAGGCGGGGAGGGCAGAAGAATGAGAGAGCAAAGGAGGGAAATTTGAAATTACATCCAATTAAAAAGTTACAAGGAAATAAAATTTAAAAAGAACATCTTGTAGTTAGCTTTTCTTAATGTCATACTAACGGATGGTTAAGACTAAGAAGTAAATAATCTCTTCTCCGATTTCAGCCTGGGAAATGGCCATCCGGGAGCCTCTGTCTGTGGACCTGAGACCCTGCCTGGGGGCTCTACGGCAGGGATTCTTCTTGGGTCGAAGTAGATAAAATCCAGCGGAATTATCACAAGCACAAACGCTGAGAAGAAGCCATAAAAGGGGTGTGCCTAGAACCTTCTATTCCTGGAAAGGAGATTCGCCCAGCCTCTGAAAAACGAATGAAATTATTTTACAAAATAGGTTTCGGTCTTGCAAATAGGAAAAGATCAGGAGACACACAAAAAAGGAAATAACATCCAGAAGGAGAAGGAAATTTGAACTCCTATTGGCCCCACTCAGAAACCGTGACAAGGAAAGGGAGATGCACCCAAATACAACCGCTCTAAAGAGACTAGAAGAGACAGGAATGAATGCTCACTGGGTCTGGGGAAGGGGCTCAAAGTCACCAAAGAGAAGAATAGAAGGACTCTATTAAACAACAGACTAAAGTGACTCTCCTCCCAAAAGATGCCCAGACTCAGGCATTATTCTATCAAGAACAGTCCTCTTAAAGTTTTAAATTGGGAACCCCAAGTAAAGCATTAACGGAGAACCCCTCAAAGTGGAATTGTGACACTATGTAGTTATAGAAAATGTGGACATTTTTAAAAAGAGAAATACTTGAAAAATCAGCGTAGACTTCTTCAAGCATTATTAAATTAACTTCAAGGTGATGTTGTTCTTTTTTTTTCTAAATTGGTGTTCAAGTACAGCGGTCTCCATTACATTGTTCTTGTAGAGGGAAGAGCAGGTAGAGGTGAGGCTGGAAGGAAGCCTGCCTGGGAAATGTAGGGGGGTAGAACTTGAAGAGAAAGAGCAGAAGAGCAGAGCTGTATTACAATAGGGAATCCAGGGAGGGGTGACAATGACCCGGCCCAAGCCTGGGTTATAGGTTGAATGGAATAGAAACAGATACCTCCTAATGAAAGTAACATGGGTGGGATTTATCTGAACACTGGATGATCATGGCAGATCCAGAGCTGGTATCATTCTTTCTGTCTGCAGAGAGCTCACCGGTGGAATCCAAAGTAATACGTTAGGAGAACAAAAATTTAAGCGTGAAAACAAAAAGCAAATGTAGGAAAGGAAAGTATTACAGTCTAGCAAAAGCTATTAGCCTGGGAATAAAGGAGGAACAGAAACAACTAGGATGGCAGTTTATACGCTGAAAGCTCGGCCCACAGAACAGCAGAGGGAATCGGACCACCGGCCTCCTCTCTCTCTGATGCAGAGAAGGAAGCAGCGGCAGGAAGGAATGCTCCAGTTCTCCGTAAAGCAGCTCAGGCACTTCAAGTCTTAGAAACGCAGTTCTAAGGAAAGGTGTGGCTTGGGCACTTCCTGGTTCATTAGAGCAGTGAAAGCAGAAGTTCCAGAAACTTAACAACGGCTCAAGGATCAACTGAGGGTAATGGCCCCGGGGAGACCAATGTGAAACCTCCTAATCAGGGAGCAGGACTCACAGGCAAGGCATTCCATAAAATAATTCCTGGGGTCTTTCTGGAAATAGAGGAACTCAGAGGAAAGGACAGAAAATTGGGACTGTGATGGGGGCATGTGAGGCAATCTATGTCACTTGAAGAGATTCCTACTCTCACTACTATATTGGGGTTTACCCTGCCCACAAAGAAAGGAGGCTCTTTCACTAAAGAGATAAAGATCTTCTGCAATGCGGGGCGGGGGTGGGTAGAAACAGGGCTCAAAAGGCTCAAAGGAGAAAGGAAAATGAAAAGGTTGTAAAGATTTGGAATGAGCACCAAGAAAAATCTGGAGCCAACATTGCAAAGTTCTAAAATTTCCAAAGAAAGTGAATTTTCCTCTTTTCTTTGTGGGCAGGGTACCCCACCATACATGGGAAGCGTAGTGTCAGACTGAATCCAAGAAACCTCATCAGAAGGGATTTCCTGAATTAGGTTTCAGTTCACAGGTGGTGGGCTCCAGACTGCTTGGTAACTTACAGGGGCTGAAATATCACAGGAGCCAGGACCCCTGTGGGGAAGGGGCCAGGTAGTAAGTTTCAGGCACCCTGAACCCCAGACAAAGTTGGTAGTTTGTTAGGACTAGAACTGAAGTCTCTTAACTCCCAGCATTCCCTATGCTTCCCCACATTGCACAATTCACACATCTCACTTGTTGTCCTGAGCTACAAAACAGAAAGGCACACACACCTACCTGCCGGTGCAGTTGTGATCATCACCTGCACTGAGTGCGGCTCGGGAGATCCCAGCAGGGTGACGTTCACTGTGTAGTTGGTTGCCGGGTACAGGTCTAAACACACAGCCGAAGTTCGTGCCCCCATTGTGAAGTTAAATGATACTGAGTGATAAAAATCATCCAGATACCCTCTTCGGCCCACAATTTTAAACTGTCATGAGATTAAAAGAAATGGTTGCATTACATTTTTTGTTGGTTTGCAGATATCTAGATTATAAGCAAAATAAAGGCAGAGCAAGAAGGTTCCTTCTATTTGTCCTCACCCACTTATGTCTGAGTAGAGTATGTTGTGGTCGGGTTATGTTTAATACAATAGCGAGCTAAATGGGGAAGGACCTTACAAATCTGCCCTGCCTATTCTATGCAACTTCCCCCTCAAACAACTACGGACTGAGCTTCAAATGTATAACTTCATCTCAGATGAACAGATTGTCGGGCCATTCTAAGGTAATCCCTTGACTGCACTGGGGCTGCTGAGCGAGACTATTTTAAATTCTGTTCATTCCTAAGGATTTCTTAGATAAGCCTCAAGGAACAGTTTTTAAACTTTATGAGAACTACTGCAAACTGTGCATTCAAAGTAGCTGTGCAGTGGTACTCACTTCACCTGCTCTTTTCCAGCTGAGCTCTGCTGTAAAAGCTTTCGGTCTGTGTAGTCGTCATACACTGTTAACTTGATCCACTGCCAACTCAAGTTGCCCGTATAATATAGGGATTTATAAGGGCAAAGATATGTGCTGGTCCCAGAAGTAATATGACCAGCCCTTGATTGATCAGTGTGCTTTAACTAAATGTCCGTGTGCTCACTGTCTCCTATGATGCTCATGCCATTGGCTGTCCCGCCCCGTCCCTCCTCATCACGGTCATCATCTCACCATCATTCAGGACCCTGACACAAGACTCACTGGGAGACTCCACCCTCCCCCAATTCCTAGCATTCTCTTGGGTAATTTAAAGTACCCTAAACATAACCATCAGCACCTGGCCTCAGAGTCCCCTGAGCTCAATGCTATGAAGTTCTTCCACTCCACTTTAATGGCTCAGATCCATGGCCACGCCCTAGCTAGACTGTGTCGTCAGCAGAGTTGATCCACCAAGATCTCACATCCCCTATTCTCACTCCCACCAGACATGATCTCTCTCAAGGAAACCCCCAAGTTTTCCTCATTTAAGATTTTCTACCAATATTCTCCCATCCCCATCCTCGTCTTCCCCACCCAGCTCAGCCGTCATTTTTCATCACATCGACCATTTTCTTCCCCAATACCCTCAATGCCTTTGCCCTTTGTTCTCAATTCTGCCCATCTGAGAAAACTCAAAATTCTGGGGCAGTCCAGATGTTGGACTTCCTCACATCTGCATTCGGACTGCTGACATCTGCCAGAGAAAATCTCACACCTCGGCAGGCTGCATTTCTATGGTCATTCTCATCCTAAACTTCATATAGTTCAGTCTATACACAACGACAACAAACATGCTTTCTAGCTGTAGGCTTTGAATCTGCTCTATGTCCTATTTTACAATATAGTCCTTTTATTTAGCAACATATCATTAAGTTTTTTCTCTGTCATAAATTCATTCTGCCAGCCAGAATATACAGTGTTGGGTCTACGATGGCAAATAAGTTTCTAACCTAAAGAAACTCATGAATAAGTATCCAGGCAAATAAAACACCCAGAGATGAGTGTGATCATACAGGAGGTTGCAGGAGCACCCAGGAGGGACACCTGACCCTCCTCTTTGAGGACCAGGGAAGCCTTCCCCATCTTAACTGGGGACTGAGGGAGAAATTGGCACTAACCAGGAGGGCTGGGGATGTGGAAGGTCAGAGTAGGAACAACAGGGTGGAGAGCAGGAACAGCATTTGGGAGAGCAGGTCACTAAAGGCCTACCCCTGGGCAATGGCTGTACCGAGCCTCAAAGCATGGGCAGAAGTTGGCCAGGTGGGTTCCAGGAGGGAGAGAAGAGGATTGCAGGAAGGAGGGTCACACATGTGAAGACACACGTGAAAGAAAGTGCAAGTAGCTTGTCAGGCAATCCAAAGATTACAGAACAGATGAGGCCTGAGGAAATGGATCTAGGAGTCTCAGCCTAAAGATAATTAGGGAAGGCAAGAGCTTCGGTTAGATGCCCAAAGAGGGTACAGCATATAAAGAGAACGGGCCAGGCACAGCCCTGAGCGTTATCAGATTTACGGGACAGGCAGAGGAAGGGAATCCTGTGAAGGAGACTGAGTGGAGTGGAGCCAGCAGGAGAAGGAGAGGAATGCTGGGTAAGAGCAGCACACGGTGTCCAGTGGGAAGTAGACCGTATTTCACGTCTGTGCAGTGTTCTATTGGATGGAGGTATGAGTATTTATTTACATGAATTCCTATGGATGAACATTTGTTTCTGATTATTACTAATGGTTCAGAGAACAGCTTAATTTCTCTGTACATGCCTGAACAATTCATTATAGTACACTTCTAAAAGTCACAGATACTAACAAATATCGAATGGCTGTGCCAGAAAAGTCATGCCAATTCAAACACCCGACAGCTGTGTGTAATGGAACTCTCTCCAAGTGCAGAGAAGAATCGTGGTATCTCATGGTTTAGTAATTTTTGTTTACTACTGAGACATAATGTATTCATGTACATTTTAGAAATATGTATATTCTCTTTTGCAAACTGCCTTTGAATGTTCATTTTTTTCTGGCTTTGTTAAGAGTGTTTCACATATTACTTAAATTTTTCTTTGTCTAATATGTTAACAAAAGCAATATTTTCTCTTTTCTAAAGATTTTATTTATTTATTTTTAGAGAGGGGAAGGGGAGGAGAAAGAGGGGGAGAGAAACATCGGGAGTTCATATATGCTGGGGACCTGGCCCACAACCTAGGCATGTGCCCTGACTGGGAATCGAACTGGCAACCTTTCAGTTTGCAGGCAGGCACTCAATCCACTGAGTCACACCAGCCAGGGCTTCTATTTTTCTTTATCATGCTTTATTTCTTGCGATGCAAAAGCAATATTTTCAATTTAACTCTTTAATCATTTTAGCGTAGGAATGAACAATCATTTCTTTTTTTTTTTTACTTAAGACAAGTTTAATATTCATACTACATACACGAGGATTTTTAAGAAATGAGTGGAGAATGTTGGAATACATTTTTCAATTAATAACATCTATTTTTTGTTCTAATTCTGGAGGTTTATTGGTCTTCTATATAAAATCGTTTACTGTCTTCTCTTGAGATTAATAGCCAGTAATTGGTGATCTAGTAAGAAATGCATTGAAATAACAGCAGGGAACTAGGAAGGGAGTGGACATTTGTAATTTCCAGCTGCCCCTCAGTCCTTCAGTGCCTCCGCACAGACACCAAAACAGGATGAAAACTCAGACGCATAGGACACAGGGCTTTTCAGGATGTGGCCTCATCTCTTCCCACTTCCCCTTGCTTCCTCTGTTCCCGGAGACAGTCACACTATCTATTACTCAATTCGCTCCTCGACATGCCCACTGTGCCTTTCCTTCACCCTCACCCCACCTCCTTTACCTGGTTAATTCCTACAAATTCTCTGTGATTGAACACCACCTTTACTTCCTGTTTTAAAAAAACTGCACCTGGACATGCACACATGCACACAATATCCTATTCCATTTATTTACTTCTTATCAAAGCACTCATTGTACCGTATTGTAATTGTTCAATTGTACAATGATATTAGTTTGAATTAGAACTTCTATGTCCTAATACACAATATACTTTTGTTGAATGATTAATTACTTGATTTTAACATGATACTTACTCAGTCTACGCTCTGACAGATGATTTGCTAGGCACTGAAAACAGGACACAAAAACAACAAATCTCAGTTCCTTCCTCACATTTTACTTGAGATTTGTGATGTTTAAAAAGTTAAGTTAAAAAAGAGAATTTTACCCTTTGTGACACTATGGATGGACCTGGAGGACATTATGCTAAGTGAAATAAGTCAGTCAGAAAAAGACAAATACCATATGATTTCCCTCATATGTGGAATCTAATGAACAAACTGAACTAACAAGGAAAATGGGGACAGACTCATAGATGGAGAGCAGGCTGACAACTGGGTAGGGGAAGAAGTGGGTAGGGGTGGGGAGGGATTGAGCAAAAAGGAAAAAGGACTCATGGTCTTGGGCAACAGTGTGCTAATTGCTGAGGGGAGGGAAATATAAGGGGACTAAATGATAATGGAAAAATACAATACAGATTAAATTTAACATATAAAAATAAAAAGTCAAGTTAAATGAGGACCAATAGCCATGCAACTAGTTTCTTAAAAACCCACATCCCAGTGTGAATTTGATAATAAAATAAGTTGCAATTACTAAATGCACTAATAAAATTTTAATACATGTGAAATACCAGACAGGGAAAATGACAGCAAGTCACTAACTCAAGTGAGTCTAGTGTCTTCCTTCGGTTTAGTCCCTCACTTGCACCCACCTCACATCTCACATTCATCTCCAGAAACAAAAATCGAACTGTCTAGAAGTTCACTGCATAAGTGTTTTTACATACTTTGAATCCTCACTTGGAGAGCACCCACATTTTTAAGTGACACGATTCTTTAATAAATAACATAAGAGATCTTCTTACTTGGTATGTTTGGTCTGATCCAGCTTTCCTAGAATGCCTGTTCAATTTCAGACAAGCTTCATTAAATATTGAGATATTGAAAATCCCGTCGTCTTCTACGAGATCATCTTCTAAAAGACAAGAGAGGACACATGGGAAGGTGGCATCATCTCGGCAAACACCTCATGGCCAAGTACAATGGAAACTCTGACATCTCGAGAGAGCCAATAGGGTGTTTAACAGCAAGGCCACTGCATCTGCCTTCAGCTCATGGCTCTACAACTTCTTAATTGCATGACCTTAGCCACGTCACTTGACCCTTCTGAACCTCCGTCTCCTAATTTGTGAAGCCAAGTCATCCAGTTTGCACTTCTGACATGACAGGCTGTTGAGAGTATCAAACGAAGTAATGCATATTTAAAAAGTACCGTAAACTAATAAAGCTGTGATATTTCTGGAAAGTCAATCTCATCACTTAAGTAAAATGCCATGTTATAGATAAGCATATAAATAGCCAGAAAACTCCAAGAATAGGAAAAAGGTGAATAAAGGCAAAGACCACAGAGCAGAACTCTCGGAGTGAGTGTGTCCACCCAGAAGATGACCAGCGAGTGTGTCCACCCAGAAGATGACCAGCGAGTAGTTGATGGGACAAGATGCTCGTTGCCACAGCAGACAGCATTTCAAGAGTGCTGCTCAGGCGAGTTCGAAGGCAATGAAATAATCAGAAACAGACTGGTTTCAACCACTGTGCAGAAAAAAGTAATTTCATGCCTCGTGTAGTCTAATTCATTCCATCCATGTTCTCTTTCATTAATGCAATCACAAAGAAGAGGTTTGTTAGTAATGAGTAAAGAACTCACAGAGAGTCCAGGAGTGCCACGGCTAATTTTTGAGGAGAAGCAAATTCCCTAACAAACGAGCTACACGTTTTCTACAAATGAGAAGAAGCTTCCATGTCTATCAGAGGGAAGCTTTTTATAACTACCTTTTATGTCTGTTTCTCCTGTGGAGTCTCTGCCACCTAGGAAGTAATAAGAACAACAACAAATTATTCTGTTCAAAGTCAGAACTGTCCACAGAATTGTAACTATTACTGACATATGCCACACAAGGCAATGAGCTGGGGGGAAATATCCTTGGCTACACCTGGAAATGTAGAAATATGGTTATGAAAGAGAATCCAAAGGCCTATCACATGTGCTCTCCTTAACCTTCACAACTTTTACTTTAAAGATTTCATAAGGACATCTGAAACAAAAACTGCCACATTATGCAAATGATTTCGAGGTGCATCGAGTGTGCATATTGTATTCAGGAATACCACACGTGATCCGTGTATGCAAACAGAACGCGAAAGCAGACCTCCTGTCTTCACACTTCCCATCTCCACATGATTTTCCCACTCACGGCCATTCTAACCTGAATTCAGGGGTTGATGGCGATGTGCAGCAAGGTGTCTGGTTCCCACTTCCACCCCCAATCCAGACAGAAGTGCTGAGAATAGTAAAAATGGGTCAAAATTTGCATCTGGGTTGGAAAGGAGGGTTGGTTGCCATACACAAAGCAGAGACACGAAAATGTTTCAGCTCAGCACAGCGTGGAGGGTAACAGGGGAAGAAAGAACACACTGAGAGCTCCTGGGCAGCGTGTCTTCCAAGCAGAGGAGCACGGTCTCAAAGTCTCAAAGGACGGACCTGGAGGAGGCCTCTTGTCTACAGAGGTGGAGGCTGGAAGCCAGGACAGGCCACAGGATGATAGTGACAAATGCCCCATCTGCAGCCATTTACCCCAGTGGTTCCCAGTCCCAACTACACATCAGAATTACCCAGACACAGCAGATCTCAAGTAAAGCTTTGGACATCTGTGTTTTCTTTAAGCCACCAAAAAATCTGATAGGTAGCCAGGGTAAAAACTATATATACCACTACAAATAATAGTCCTTTTTTAGCCCACTGGAGATCTTCTAAGGGGAAGCCAAAAGACCTGGAGGTTTCATCAGCCTGAGCTAGCAGAAGGAGAGACTTGGTTTTTGTATGTCTTCATAGGCTAAACACCATAATGAAGCCAGGCAATGCTGAGCTAGCCTGGTAGTGACAATGTCACCAAGCAAGAGGGCAAAGCACTCAGAAATAAAGCTGAGGGCAACGGGCGTTCCCACCACTGCTCCCCAAAAGACACTAGATCATCCAAGTTACACTAAATCATTCAAGAAGAGATCCGAAGTAATTGTATTAATATTATCCAATAAAAAGAGCAAAGGTAATGCCAACCATTTTATGATGAAAAAAATCACACCTAAATGAAAGCTGTATCTTCTAAGCATAAGTAATCTAGGAGGGGGGAGGGGAGCCCATAAAATGATTCTGCAAAGAATGCAAGAGAGATTGTGCTTAGGAGGTGAAGAATGAACATACTTTGGGGGGAAATATTGAGCAAAATTAGGTGACATGTATCATATACTTTCAGTTAAAAAAAGCGAGATGGATTCAAACAGATAAAGGATCAGATAATAAGAAAAAGCAATAGCAGAGAGGAAACTGGTGGAGAGAGGCAGAAATAAAAAGGAAACGGAATGAAATACAGAAACAGCAGAAAACGAAAATGCAACACAGGAACGTAAAGTGCATTGGAAAGGACAGAGGTCAGACATGCCGATGCATGTCTGCACGAACGTGTACAGAGAACAGACGTGCCGCCCCCTCGGAGAAGACAGAGGACACAGACATGAATGTAAGACGAGAGAAAAGGAAAGACCAACGCCGAGAAGAAATCCCACACAGGAGTATCTGAGGAGCCAGAAGAACACTTTTTACAAAGCAATAAGCAGAGATTTCATGGAAGCAAATGCCCCTAATGTATAGATAGACCAAATTCTGAAGATCAAAAAAATTCACAAAGTACTCAGACAACTTAGTAAAAACAAAATTAACATTTGTATCAGCCACCACTGAAGTTTCATGAGAGAAGGGATCTGTGTCTCTTTCGCTACTGAACTCCCAATACCTAAAACAGTGTCAAAGGTGGAGTTGGCGGCCAAGAAACATGCCTCATGTGTATGAATAAGTGATTAAAGGCTTGACTTTCATGCATCCAGAAAGCCTCTATGATACCCAGGCTGAAAAATCAGATTATCTACATGGGATTTTTTAAATCACAGCTTCTTCAAACTCCTCTTTCAAAACTTTAAAGTCCCACAGCCAATGTGAAATGCCTCCAGAATTCTGACAACAAAGGTTATGGCCCAAGAATGCTATCTTCAGGCAAGCTCTCATTCTCTTGTGAAGACAGAATAAAGACATTCTCCGAAAATCACGGGCTCAGAAAGTATCCCATTCCTCAGTGAGCAGAAGACAGAAATCACGGAGCAGAGAGGGAAAGTACAGGAAAACAGAAACTTTGGTATGAAACTCTGGCATGCAGGAAACACTGAGACTATCAAAACGTAAACCTGTTTAAATAATTAAAAATGTTGTTATTAATCAAGATACAAATGAACTCTTTAGAGATGTAATACATGTCAAAAGTAATTAGAAATAAGCTGGCCATAAAATGCCCTGTTAAAAAAATAACATAAGAGAAACGAGAGGGGCAGAAATAAAAGGAAGTAAAGAATACTAATCCCCACATCTTATTGAAGGAGAAGTTAACATGGTTTCAGTCTTAATGCTGGTAATCAGAGAAATACATATTCAGGCAGGATTATTCTTTTCTAAATGTAATGCAGAATAAAAACAAAATCTATACTGTCTGAATCACTGAAAAAGCAGCTCTGTGCAGCAAAAAGAAAACAATGGACAAAATTAGAGCATGAAAAAGAGTAAAAGAACAGAAGATGACATAAAGGAAAACTGTATCACAAACAACACTAATGTAAATTGCTTAACTGGCCCACAAAAGAATAGCACTTTTCTCAAACGGGCTTCTCAACACCCGAGTGCGTCTCCTGCACTGTTATCGAGGGAGCTTTCAAGGAGAACAAACTGGGAGAAGGCATGTCATGCAAATGAAAACACAAAGAAATCAAGGAAGCCAGTATTACAAGCCAAAGTATAGCTCGGGGCAAAAAATATTAAACAGGACAAAGAGAGTCATCTGTGACTAGCAGAAGTTAGAAGTTACAATTAAAGTATCAGTCATGAACATAAATATTACAAAATCGAAAGGTGTGGGACAAAACACTTAGAATTTCTAAGAGAAATTGAGAAAAATGGCAATGCAAGTATGAAAGAAAGCAACAAAATAAATGTAAAAAGCCCTCAGAAGTCCTAGAAAATCTTACTCAAGTTCATTGAAGACTAGATTTACTCCACCTATAAGCAATCTCTCTACTATCCAGTGCCAACCATACAATTAAAAAAATTGGCCAAGAGTAAGCACCCCCAAAATGTCAATAAATCCACCAAGAGAATACCAAAATGTAAATAAACTAGGAATAACAATAAAGTATAAATGTCTAAAAAGTGTGAGTTGTATAACACATATTTTATCCTTTCATCAATGGGAAAATCAAAATAGCAATTAGTTAATGCTTTGGAAGTAAGGATAAAGAGAACATGTATTAACACACTCATAAACAATTCTTCAATCAAAGGAAAAATCAGAACAGCAATTACATCATGACTTCAAAGTGAGAACGAAGAGAAAAGTACCCATTCATACCTAAAGAATTCTGCCCAGGCTCAAATTCAGAAGGAAAAAAGAAGCATTAAAGACTTTTATTACCAAGCAGGAAAGATTGAAAATAAGTTGAATTATGCATTCAACTCAAGAATTTAGTGATAGAACAATATAACCAACTTAAGAGAAAAAGGAAGTGCGAAATAATAAAAATAAGGGAGAAATTAGCCCTGGCTGGTATGGCTCAGTGGATTGAGCACCAGCCTGCAAAACAAAGGTTGTTGGTTCGATTCCCAGTCAGGGCATGCAAAAGGCAACCACACATTGATGTTTCTCTCCCTCTTTCTCCCTTCCTTCCCCTCTGTCTAAAATAAATAAACACAATCTTTTAAAAAGATAAGGGATAAATTAATGAAGTACAAAAAAGAAAAACAATAAAAAAACCCAAGAGTTTATTCTTTGGAGGAAAGAACAGTAGTAAAACAGACAATTCAAGATAAGCTAATCAATTTTTAAAAGAGAGAAAACAACAAAATCAGGAATAAAAATATCCTGCGGTTATATAACCTATAACTCCAGAGGAGTTGTAAACAAATATTCCATATGACATTCTGCCGATACATTTTAAATCTCAACAAAATGGCCACTTTTTAAGGAAAATATAAATGATAAAAATTGACTCAAGAAAATGAAAGAAACATGAACAGACCAAATAATAATAGAATAAGCTGACAAAGTTATTAAAGAATTATCTCCGCAAAGGGGTGAGATTTAAATGATCTTTTGAGCAAATGTGTCTGACTTTAAAGGAAGGAAATAATTCAAAAAAATTTGGAAAAGTTCCCAATTCATTTTTAAGAGAACTAGCATAATCCTGAAACTAAAACCAATGTGAAGAAGGCAGGATCTAGAAAAAAATGATAAATCTTTACAAAGGTGCATACATAAAGAGGGAAGACAAACCCAAGGAGATAACAAGAAAATGTGGAAGTGTGCCTTGTCTCCCGTTGGGATGGCTCGGTCGAAATCCCCAATTCTCACTAGATTGATTTGCAAAGTTAATCCAATTTCTCTTAAAAATCAGACAGAGGAAAACAGTCTGGAGACACTAAACATCCCAGCCATGGTCACCCACTCTTCGTGGCTGGGTTAAGATGCAAAACCAGGTCTGCCTGACCCTGAAACCTATGCTTTCCCAGTGGAAATAAACTTGAAGTAATGAGATATCAGTAAAAACAGCTGACCCTGAACAGCAAACTGTCATTCTGACCGAACAGCGAAAGACGAGTTTGAAGACCTGAGACAAGCTTTTTGAAAAGACATAATCCTAATAAACCCATAGCAATGTATTATTAATTTCATGCAAGCTTCTCTAACTTGTTGCTATACTAGTTTTATAATATCTTTCCTTACATATTATTTACTTAGAAGGAAATCTTTTTTTTTGTTTTGTTCATATACAAGTACCAAGGGACCTAATCTGTGTAATTTCGCAGTTGGCTTCATATTGTTAAGACTGGCAGTCTTTCCGATGATCTCTGCCAAATCTGTGTCACTTCCGGTTCCTAGAGGCAGTGATAACTGGGGATTGAGTACATCTGCCAAATCTGTGTCACTTCCGGTTCCTAGAGGCAGTGATAACTGGGGATTGAGTACATTTCCTTAAGTAAGAACTATCTCAACCCCCCTCAAATAAAAAATGACCCCAATGGTTTCTTAAGGTTTGCTTATAAAATATTTAGTTAGTCCTAACACTCTATAACCAGAACTATTTCTAAAAACATTATAATTGTCACAATGTTATTATAAAAATCCACATGATAACTATGTGCAAGGAGGTTTATTATTGCTTCTCAAAGCTCCTTCCCGCCAATTCTTCTTTTCACCCAAAATTCGTCTTCCTGCATCCTGGGACTGCCTACCCCTATCCACCTGCCCCTGGTCAGCCAGATCTCCCAGCCCCGATCAGTCCTGGGGTCGGTTCCCATTCTAGATATACAGCCACTGGGTCAGTGTCCCTGGCTCCTCCTCTCATGGGCAAGAGTAAGAAATGCCTTTTGTGTTTCCTACGAAAGATAAGCCAGACAAGCCATGTGGCTACCCTCTGTGGCTTTAGACAACTGCACCCTCACCTGACATTGTTCTCTTTCAAATGTCTTCTCATCACCTTCCACTTCAACCAGACGGCCCAGAGGAGAACCAATACATTCGGCCTGGCATCAAGAAGATAGAAACCTCCCCTAGGCATTCCCCTGGCTACAGATCTCAGAGAGCAACTATGAACACTCCTGCCAGGGTGATGCTGGAGCACATCCCGCCCCCCCCCCCGCCCCCCCTACAGTCTGTGCTTAGAGTTTTCTAGGAGGGAAAGAGGCCTCGGCTCCACCTACCTGCTGTCCGGAACCCAATGTGGGCTGGCACGGAGCGTCTGGGAGGGGCAGTGGAAATGCTCACGGTGTAGTTGGTGCCTTGGTACAGATCTAGGCACACTGCTGGGCTCCTGCTGTCCGTGGTCAAGTTGACCGTCTCCTCGTGGACAGATTCCACAGGGTCCACCCGGTGTCCTACTACGTGTACCTGTGCCAGGGGGAAAAGATAAGAGAATCCACCGAGACTATGGTTAAAACAGCCAAGAGGGACTTTGCGGTGCTGGGTTCTCTTTTCCTACTATTCCCTTTTACACTACACTGCTCACCTGGGGAAGATTAATAAGGGGAACCTCTGCCACCAGGTATTTGATGATGATGTATGATCAGCCTATAGTGACCAATAAACCCTAAGAAGTGACATAAAATGAGGAGTCCCTCTGGGGAGTGACATACAAGTGCTTGGAAACAAGCCTGGATACCAAATGTAAATACATCTCCACACATACACCCTTGTCAAGTGACAAATATATGAAGCACAAAATGTAAAGTAAAATACATGAGATATCTTTAAAAATTTGCTCATTTTTTTTAAAGGATGATGGGATTTGGAAAGCAATTAGGTTGAGAGGCCCTTCCGGAAGCAAGTCCCTCACCTCATATTCCCCTAAGTCTCCATTTCTGCCTGAGCAGGAAAAACATAGATTACATTACTTACCACATACACAGTCGTGGAGTTTACTCTTCCTGGGTTTATTTGCCACCTCACACAGGTGTTATTAAACACTGACAGAGCCTTAATTTCTGTAATTATTTCTAAAAGAGAAAAAAGAGGTAGTCCACTCACAAAATGCATCAATAGGCTTTGGAAAAATCCTAATGGCAACCACACTGGAGGGCAGGGCTTCCTCTATCTGCCCAGCTAAGACCCCTGTGGTCATGCTCTGATTCAGAAACCAAGTCAGGCACTTCCAGCTACCCCAGGCCAATCACCCTGTTTATCTTCATCACGAATGAGCCTGGCTTGGGGGGAAAGGAAAGGGTACTGCCTGAGCAAGTATGGCTAAGAAGTTCGACCTGTGGTTGGACTGACAGGCCACTGGATGCCACTGGCGTTCTACTCACCTGGGAGGGAAGGAGGCCCAGGGCTCACCCTGAACCTCCCCTGCAGCTGCACAGCTAAAATCTGCTTTGCCCCTCTGCCTCTGGCTGACAGAGAGCTCTTATTTTCGGGTCACTGCTGTTCCCCAGAGGGAAATGACGTGCATCACCACTCCAGACCCTTCCTCAGGGCAGGTTGGGGGAAATAGAATGAATTTTCACAAGGTCCCTGGATTCTTTTGGGACTCCTTGAATTGAAGCTACTTAATCCTGATCTAGCAGGAAGCTACTGATTTTTTCGAGTCGTTTGGCTTTTTTTATATATTCTGCATGTTTCATGTAACAAATTCGGCAATGTGGGAAACCGTATTAAGGTCTCGGTTCCCTGAGGTAACACACTTTCCAATGGGCCCAGTTAACCACCTAGGAAGTTGTTCAGAGGGGAAGAGAGCAAGGATCTAGCTTTTTAACCTCTTTAAAATCATATTCCCTGCAGATAAATAAAACTATCTCTATTAGTAGATGGCCTAATCTTGTCTATGAATCAATCCTAAGGAATTCACACACAAAAATAACCATCACTATGAAAGGAATTCAGCAAGGCTGCAGGATAGAAGGTCAATGTATAGAAATTGATTGTATTTCTGTACACTAGCAAGGACTAATCCAAAAATGAAATCAAGAAAACCATTTTGCCCTGACTGGTGTGGCTCAGTGGGCTGAGCATCATCCTGCAAACTGAAAGGTCACCAGTTCGATTCCCAGTCAGGGCACATGCCTGGGTTGTGGGCTGGGTCACCATTTGGGAGTGTGTAAGAGGCAACTGATTGATGTTTTTCTTGCACCTCAATGTTTTTTCCCTCTTTCTCCCTCCCTTCCCCTCTCCATAAAAATAAAAAAAAATATTTTAAGAAAAGAGAAAGAAAACAATTTTATTTACAATGGCATCAAAAAAGAATAAAATTCCCTACAGGTAGAAGCTCCCCTACTATTACTTCTGGAGAAGAGAATCCTCATTTTAGCAAATAGGAATATTCCACAGCCCCAATTCAGGCTTTCCCACTGAATCAGGTCTTCAGAATCTCTCAGCCTCACCTGCTCCTGGTTCTATCCCTACTCGGGCCTTGACTATATGGGTGTGTGTTCTCTCTCATCTGGGGCTTCCTTGCTGGCATACTCGCACCCAAGCGCATGGAACCTGGAAGTGCAAGGGAATTAACACCCCTTGCCACTGGGGACAGGAGACAGGAGTCAATCCTCCCTATCTCTCCTTTCCTTGGAAGGGCAACCCTACAAAGACCTCTCAGGGCGCTGAGGCACAAACGGAGCCATCACTTGCACTTAACAGACCCGATGCAACGAGGTATCCTTCACCTTGGCTCTTCTCCCTGCCCTGCTTCCTGAGACGTCACTCCCTACTGTATATACAGTAAACATGAGCCGTCTGCTTCAGGCTCCCTTTTCTGGAAATCCCAAGGAAAGACTCTCATCAAGAAGAATGAGAAACTGTACTTGAAAAACATTTTTTTTAATTAAGAAAGAGAATGGCTTTCCTCAACTCAGCTTCTGTCCATCTCTTCTTGTGCGTCACTTCTCAGTCTCCAGGTGGGAAAGGGGCTGCGCCACAGGCACCAGCGGGGTTGCCTCGTTCATCTTGCACTCAGAACCGAGGCCACCTTTAGATAAACCCTGGCGTACTGATCTCCTTGCCCATAGAAGATTCTACATCTTTACTCAATCATGCCATCAGCAGCATTACAGAGATTCTACGTCCCACGTTACCTGGTCCTGAATAAGCCCAGGCCAGCTACAGGTAAGCGAGAATAAATGGAGGCAGAGACAGGAACACGGGCAAACTCGTGGAGAGACACTGGAGGATCAGCCACGGCTGTCCAGAGCACTCCTGGGTCTCTACATCAACTTCTCCCCAGAGCACAGAGAATGTGAAATCGAAGAAATACTCCAATTATAGATGTGGGCACCCTAAGAGTTGCAAAGATTCTATCCACTGACTCTCTTGGGTAGCATAAAGATGATGCTGACACCAGTCTATTATCAGCTTAAAGAGGGCCCAAACATTCCTGGCCTCTTCCCTCTCCACCACCCTTCAGAGACCTAGAGCTCTGGACTCCTAGACTCACTCACACGTCCCTCTGACACTAACTCACCACCTGGTCTGGAAGGAAAAGCAAACATCCCACCCTTCACCTTCTCTCTGAGTTGCCAGTAATGCAAATTTCCTTTTCACTGGGAACCTGTCTGCCACCCAAGCAGAGATTAGAAAGGAGACACAAAAGTTTCCTGTCTTGTCTTTCCTTTCTGCTCATTCACTATGACAACTGCAAGTGACATCTCAGAAATGCCATCTGCCTCCAGCTTGTGCCATGCTCTCTGCACAGATGGGACCCAGATCTGATTATAGGGTGTCAGATATTTCATCTCAAGGAGAAGTTAATAAAGTTTTATTGCTTTTTCTTCCATGTGCCTACAGATGAGCTTGAAAGACTTTTTAATAAACATATCAGACATTAAACATTCACATTAATGTCGCCTTTAAAAAAGGGATGACTTAGGCCTGGGCCAGTATGGCTCAGTTTGTTGGGCATCGTCCCACACACCAAAGGGTCACCAGTTTGATTCCTGATCAGGGCACGTGCCGGGGTTGAAGGTCATTCCCCAGTCAGGGTGCCTATGGAAGGTAGCCAACTGATGTTTCTCTCTCACATCCATGTTTCTCTCCCTTCCCCTCTCCCTAAAATCAATCAATCAATCAATCAGTGAAAAGAGATGACTTGGGAGGCTATATCCTAATTCCAATACCAACACGTGAAAACATTTCTAGCCGTGCTCTGGAATTTACTCCAGAGCTCCTCATTCACCACTAACTGAATGTCCACCGAATGCCAAGCATCTTCCCACGCGAGGCACCGGGCTGTGATGACGATTTGAACCTAAGTCCTCTTCTCAGGAACATGCTGCCCAATGGAGGGAGCACATATACAAGCAGGTAAATTACAACTCAGCAAGTATAAGAGCAAGGCTACAAACAAGTACCACAGGGGATAGCGAAAGTCATCAGCTGTTCCCAAGGGACCTGGGGAAGCCGGCTTCACTGACGGCATGAACTGAATGGATGAATAGCTAAAGAGGAGGGAAGACCTTGAAGCAGGCAGACCAGCAAGTCTTAGGCTTAGAACAGTAAAGGCTGCGGCATGCTCACAGTGGGGACAGAGGAGTGTCGCGTGCCTGAGGAAGGGGAAAAGTGGGAAGTGAGGCTGCAGAGCGAGAACAAAGTCAGACTGGGCAGGACCTTGATAGTAGCTCAGTATGTGACGACTGATAAGTGGGTCTTTATAGACTTGATCTCCTCTTTACAGCAGTCATAAGAAGCAGTAACGAAATCAATAACGAGAGAACATTTACTGAGTTATTACCACAGACCAGTTACTAGGTATAATGTATCATTTCTTGAATCTTCAAAATAGCCCCATGAGTTTGCTCCTACTGTGTCCATTTTTCAGAGCTGAGGCTTAGAGAAGTTAAGCAACCTGCCAAGGATCACACAGCTAGTAAGCAGTCAAGTCAGGACTCAAAGCTAGACCTGCCCAACTCTAGAGCCAAGAGCCTTTGTATCAAAGCAGTATTTCAGCAAAAACATGAAAAGATGACATCAGGGCACTGCACTTAAAATCATAAAACAATTATGATGGAGAAACAACAGGAATTGAGAAATAAGGAACAGCAAGGGATCTCAGCTTACTACTGGTCTTTGAACTTGGGAGTCTGAATGGATTCTTTTACTGCTCTCATAATAAATATAGGAGGAAGCTGACCAGGTTTGTGAGAAAGAGGCTAATGAATTGTGTGTAGGACATGCTAAGTGTGAGTTATCTACAGACTATCCATGTGAACATAGTCTTGAGGGTCATGAATGTGCAGATGGCAGCTGAAGCCCTGGGTACTGGTGTAAAATCCAGGTAGGATGTAAAGTGGCCCAATGGCAGAACACCAGGAAACACAGGCACCAAAAGGGAGACCAGAGGAGAAAGCAATGCAGACGAAAGGTGAGAGGTTGGCTGAGGGAGTGTGATGCTTAGGGAGTCAAGGACAGAAGATTTAAAGAAGTGTCTACTTCCTCCAAAGCTATCTCCCTTCCTTACCCACCACGACCTCCTCCCCTTGTACCGGACAAGGGCCTGGAGCACACCGTGAAGGCCCCGGGGCAGGTTCTCTCTCTCTCTCTTCTTTCAAACAGCTCTTTCCTCTCCGATGGAGGGCCATAGTGTCATGACTACATCTGAAGTTTGACTTTGGGTGGAGGTAGGGAGAGCAGGCTTTTGGCCTTTCCAGTTGAAGGACATTTAGATATCTCTGGCAAAAAAAGTGGGGGTGGCCCACAGCATTCACTTGATCTCAGTGGGTGATAAAGTACCTTCGCTTTGCTTTGATTCTGTCTGTTGGGTGTGCGTGACCATAAATGTACATGTGTATAAAGTTATGCATTTTAGTATTCTATTAGCATCCAGTATTCTCTGGGTTGCTTTTCACATTGGTAACTCAATAACGTTGTAATTGCTTATTTAATGCCTATCTTTCCTGAATGTAAGTTCAGTGATGGCAAAGACTGGGTTTATCTCTTGCCCCAGGACCTAACACAGTGCCTTGGACATAGATATTTTAAAATATTTATTATTTGGCTGGTTGGTTGAATGGATGGATGAAGAGACAGATGATCAGCAATGCTAAGTGTTGTAGAAATGCGAAGAAGAGTGAGGAGTGAAAGCAGAACCTGAATTGGGCCATTGGGTGGTCATTGGTAACCCTGGTGAGAAAGCTGCACAGTGAAGTGGGGGTGTCAGATGCCTGATTTCCCTTCAGGAAGTTGAGGAGACAATGGGGTGGGAGGGAATGGAGACAGTGAGCAGAGACGGCTCGTTCTAAGCACCACTGAGGGCAGGGACTGAGCTAGTGTTCTCTCTTGGTGTTCAATCTGAGATCCTTTTTCTTCATTCAGGGGACACAAACCAACTGTCAAGCTCCACGGCGTTTCTAGTTGAAAACAGTATCTAATTTCAAAAGTAATATACCTGATCTTCTAATAAAACTCATAAACTACCTCCGAGGGCAGTTCCTAAACAGGAGTTATAAAACAGACAGGTTTTCATAAGGCAGCATCATTAAAGTGAGAATATGGCTTCCCAAGGTGACTACTTTGAATAGTGCATATTTGAATAAATTAAATGACAGCAGTTCTGCTGTGTTTTTACTCTCTTTTTTTTAAGTCTTTAGAGTCACATGAAATAAGGAGAATGAGAATGGCTCAGAGCAGTGATTTCCTAAAATGCATTATATACGTTAGGATGATTTTTGGTTGGGCTTAAATAAATTTTTATTTTTGCTTTGTATTAACTTTTGTATATATTAGGAAAAATTCACCTAGTTCAAAGTCATGAGATCACATAGATTACAAAGTGCCCTTGATCAAAAAATTTAATTTAAATTTTAAATATATTATTTAAAAAAATTATTGAACAAATAATAGTTTTGTCACAGCAAGCACTGTCAGGTTGGTATACAAATAACTCAAGCTTGAAAAACACTGGCATAGGAAGAGACAGAATGGGCTTTTGAGGCTCACAGATCTGAGTTCAAATCCTAACTCTGCCATTTCCTAGTTACTGAATGACCCTGTGGAAGCTGCTTTAATGTTCCTGGGTCTCATATTACTCATCTATGAAACGAAAATAGCAACCCTTAACTTCACAGGGTTTTTGTGAGGACAAAATGAAACCAAGCAACAAGGCCTCTAGCAGAGCCCTGGGGGTGTAAGCTGGCGTGCACTCAGTGGCGGCTGTAATGCTTGATGGTCTGAACATTATTGCACATATTCAAACAAACCCCAGCCACATGGCTATTTATACAAATGCGGCCATTTATCCTGGCTGACCTTTATTTTCCATCTGAAATGTGTAGAGCTGCGAGCGAGCATCACTGGGTCGAAGAGGAGATAAAACAAAACAAAACAAAACAGAACTCAGGAGCAGAGGCTGCTAGGAGGCCTGGAGGACTGGGTGCTGAGTCAGGTTAGGGGGCTCAGCAAGGGTGTCAGCAGACGGACAGTCTGTGTTCCAACAGAGATATTACCCTTCTGAGAGCGTGGAAGGGGTAAGCATCAGCCTTATAATTATTAACTCAGTTTCTAAACATAAAATGCCAAATGACCCATGCAGAATGAAAGCCAGGGACACAGTCTTATCAAGAATGAATCAAACTCTTTGATCTTGAGGGAAACCAACTCACTGAACATCAAGCGTCTACCTGGGTTTTTCCAGACACTAGTCACCTAATTCTCAGCTGTCTGGAGTTTCCAGTCCAAACCGGCCTGAAGGAAAAAAAGTCTACCACCTTGCTGGAGTTCACGCTCCATAGAAATGTAGGCAAATGATGCACACAACTATGCCAGAGAAACGGGGGCTCCCAAAGCATTTTTAACTAAAAACAATGCAGGTAAAATGAAGATAAATGATTCCACCCAATTTGGAACAAAACATTTATGGATAAGAAGAGGGGTAAATGGGATGAAAACAGAGAACAGAGGAAGAGGGCATTCAAAGATTAGGCAGAAGAGTAGAAGAAGATGGGGTGGGCGAGGGGAGGGGGCCCAAGAGTGGACACTGAGGAAGGTGAACACGAAATACACAAGAGGCAGCTGGAGCAGAAGGGGAGGCGTGACGAAGTGGGCGAAAACAAGGAAAAGAAAAGGGGGGGCAGCTGAACAAGAGCCATAGTAATCGGTATCTCTCACTGCCTCCCCACCCATGAGCCTGTGCAGGGCGCTATGAATTAATCAGCATGGAAATGACCCCCTTTATCTGCGGAAATTGAATTTAGCTGCCAATCTTGATGGAGAGCCAGAGGCCTCCTCACAGAAAGATAACAGCTCTCGGGGAGAATGCCTTGTCTCCCCTTAAATCAAAGCTTGCACAAACCCATGGAAACAGCTGCAGCTGGAGCCACAGACTCCGTGAGAGGTGGCAGGCTGAGGACGGTAATTATAATTAGCAGTTACATAACATGTTTGTTCTTCAAAGTGCTCTACAAGCATCAGCTAATTAATAGCTTACTATGCCCCATGCAGATCCACTGGTTTTTCATGTAGTGACTAATCTTTGTACCTCCATTGAATGTTGACTGGTGGAGGCAGAACAGTTTGGGTGACAAAGCAAATGGCTGGGTCCAGAAGATATGTCCAGCTCTCTTACCGAGTGACTCCCTACACAGCTCTGGCCCAGGAACACATCCCCAGATATTGAATTCAGCATCCCATGAAGCAGCTGCCTCACTTTCTCCCAATAACTCTTAGGGGTGCTGTTAGAGATGCAATAAGAGGTTGGAATGACCATCCGTCTGGTCCAACATGGCACTAGCTCTTCTCAGTTTCCCCAGTTATTAAGACTGGAAACCTGGAGTTCTTGTCATCAGTTACGGGTTTGTCTTTGCTTTTCTGTGAAGGTTGGGCAAGTCAATGAGCCCTCTGTAGAGGCCTCTGGCCTCCCTATCCATGTTCGCCCTCTGTTGCCTCTGTGGTTGCAGTCTCGAGCCTGTATCTTCCTGCACTTGTGGTGGGGATGACTGAATGGGGAACTGCATGGGCAAACAGGGCCTCGGCAGCAGAGCTGAGTTTTCCACCTACGCCAGGAATGAATGACCCAAGGATTTCTGGGGGTCTATAAACACCTTGAATTTGTAAAACATTATATGTATGTGTGTGTGTGGGGGGGGTGCATTTCTTTGGAGAAAAGCCTATTTGTCCAATTGCCCTGCAAATTCCAAGAAGGTAATGTCTCGCTAAGTACCTCAGACATAATGTATGCTCCATAGATGGCTACTGAATGAATTGATAGATTCCATCAAATTCGTATGCCCAGAGTGGTTACCAACCATTGCTCTATGGACAAATAATCACCAACAATCCATGTGTTTTGCTTTCTCTGAAAACTTTGATTGGCAAAATCCAAGACATTCTACCATAATTCTGCTGGAAGTCAAACCAGAGACCCAGACGAAAGCTCCCCTGGGATTTTACTCTTCAGTGCTCTGTCTCTGGAGCCAAGAAAGTCAACATCTAGAAATACATCCCCAGGGCCAGACAACCATTTGTCACACCCCCGACCACCCATCACCACAAATGCTAAGAACCATCGCCTTCTCCCACATTGTTTCTTGGAGGCACCAGTGTGAAATAAAGTGTGTGGGAGTGCATATTTCTTACTCATGAGATCCTCCTTAAGCAAGGTGAATAATTTCAGTAGAAAGCCTAACACCTGTATGGTGCTTTAAACTTTCCAGAATGCTCCCCAAAGATTATCTCATTTGATTCCCTCTCAAGAACTCTTTAAAGTAGGGAAAACAGACTTTATTTTTCTAGTTTTAGAGATGAGGAAACTGAGGTTTAGAGGGAATAATGCCTTACCAGATGACACACAGCTTAATACATGGCACCGCTAGAATTTGAGCCGAAGTCTCGAAACCTCTTTTCACCAGTAATTCTATTTTGGGTTATAGGAGTATATCCCAAAAAACTGAAAGAAGGGTCTCAAAGAGACATCTTCACACCCCTGTGCATAGCAGCACTATTCACAATAGCCAAGGGATGGATGCAACACCAGGGTCCATCGGGGGGGAGTGGGGAAACACAGTGTCGTATATACATGAATGGAACACTATTCAGCCTTTCAAAAAGAAGGCAAAGCCACCATTTATGACAGCACGATGAACCTGGAGTACATTCAGCTAAGTGAAAAAAGCCAGTCACAGAAGGACAAATATGACACAGTCTCACTTCCATGCGGTAACTAAATTAGTCAAACTCAGAAACAGGAAGCAGAGTGGTGGTGCCAGGGGCTGTGAGGAGGGGAAGCAGGGGATTGTTGATTAACCAGTACAGAGTTTCAGTTCTGGTGGATGAAAAAGTCCTAGAGATTGGTTGCACAACACTGTGAATACACTTAATACTTAAACATGGTTAAGACGGTAAATTTTATGTCGTATGTACTTTGCCACAATTAAACATGAAAATGAGTGTTAAAAACTGTTTTTCATTACTCCAACATTTCTCTGAAAAGCTGCCAGCACGGTCGAGGTTAGGACTTTAAAGTACGGCCCCTGAGAAAATGGCTCACAGAGAAAACTCCCTGGGCTATCCAAGCAGAGGAGACAGGAATCACTGTGGTTTAACGTGAGCTTCAGAAGCTGGCATCCTAAAATTCTCTATCCAACTTACTTTCCCAATCCACTCTGTAAATTTTCAGGGTTCAGACGACAAACTTAAAGCCAGGTGCCCACCCAGGTAAGTGGCGCGGCCAGGTGCAGCACTCGGAGTGTGGCGGCGATGGAACAGCCTCAGGTCCGTGCTCCCGCGGGCTCTTTTCTAGTAGGAAACAGGAGCCCGCAGAAAAAAATTCCATACCTGTGCAGGTCAGACTACTTTCTCTCCAGGTGCCTTTCCCTGTGCTCATGGAAGTGACCTTTCCTCCAGCGCTCTCCAAGGCCCTCTGGGCAGACAGGACGAGCCACCTGCTCAGGCTGGAGCTGCGGTTCTCACGGGGACTCATGCTGCACCCCCAGAGGGCAGCCGCCGTGGATCTGTGTGTGGGAGGCAGCACAGCACTAGTGACCCTGCGTTCTACGCCCACAGTCCACATTTTGGAAATAAACACAAAGTAATGGCAGAAGCCACTCATGTGGGAAATGAGCAAACACTAATCCCACCGAACCATCCAATTGCGGGTATAGAAAGTAAGATTGTTCAGAAGTGAGAACAACAAGTATGTCTGACTTGAGCGAAATTTACAAACACCATACATAAAAACATTCCAATGATGAGATTTAGAACATAAAGAATTCCTTGGTCAATAAAATAATCAATCTCAGGCTTCTTTTAAGTGTTAAGACTTTCTGGTACATTTTACCAGGCGCCTTCAGATCATTAACTCCTGAGTAGGTTATAATGCAATTGTAGTTTTCTTGCCAAATGAATATTAAATGATATATATACAGAATCTCTGAACTTTTTAAAGTAAATTAACAGGGACACTACATGAAAAGGATTATGCCATTACCATTTTAGGCCCAGCCAAACGCTATTTAACGTAAGAGTAAAAGGAAATCATTTTCGGATATTTTACAATTGAAAAAAATCCACATGTATCTTTTCTGAGAAAAATTTCAAAGATTACAATGTAAAAAATCTAATAACTTGAAAATAAAATTCCAAATTATTTTAACAAAATCTGAGCAGTGAGGTGAATGGAAGAAATAAAACATGCCACATTTCTCATGCAGCAGTGGGGAGCTCAGGATACAGTTTTACTCAAGAAAGCATAATAAATACAAAACATAAAACATGATGGTCAAATAACTCCAAAGATAATCAAGAGTCCCACTTATATGTAAATACAGAAAGAAAAAAGTGACTTCGGCATTCATCCTGATTTTCAGTTTCCTCCTCCATCTGAGGAAAGCCAAGAAAATTAAGCACTCTTAACACCTAAGGTTTTAAAACATAAGTCCATTTATTGAGATAAAGCATTCAAAATACAGAAATATGATCTGTTTCTAACTTCTCATCAGCCATTTTTAGCCTTAGAAATAAGTGGCTTCTCTCTCTCTCTCTCTCTCTCTCTCTCTCTCTCTCTCTCTCGGCTTCTCTTAAATGAGCCTCTGATACAGAATTGGTGGATTTAACCGAATCGCACTCTTCTTGATCCCATATGGATGCCTGGTCTGCTGCAGAACCCCAGAGTCATTTATCTGAGGGAGGCAGGGTTTCATCTATGACATCCCATGTCATTGGAGTTATTGTAGGACCCTCAATATGAAAGCTCAACCCACCCGTCCAGGTGCTTGGCTCCGAGATTTTTAAAAAAGAGTTAGTCAGTGCAGATTCAAATCATCAGCAGCTATGGCACCAGAATAAAGTGGTCATTTCATAAACCTTCCAACCCTATCTACCTCTCAAGTCCCTTTTCATAGATGTTTACCAGACGCAAGACCCCTTGGCCATCATCATATTTTCCCAGCATCAAACCTTTAGAGATTTACTGGCCCAAACATTCTGAGACGAGTATATTTGTGTGTAAATGAGCAACCAACAGAACAAGTGGTTAATGTTCCGTAAGACTGCCCGGTCAATGTTGACATCTAAAACATCTAGTTTAAGCCAGGGTTCAGTTACAGCAGGAAGTAGATGGAGCATCAATCAGTGAAGAGATTGAGGGTATAGGTTTAAACAGGTTTATGGACCTTGAAGCTGCAATTCTAAACAGCACATTGGAGGTGTTTGGGAGAAGACGCAGTGACAAATGGTGGGACTAGGTGAGAAGCACAGA
The DNA here is from genome assembly GCA_004024845.1 of Tonatia bakeri. Classification (NCBI taxonomy): domain Eukaryota; kingdom Metazoa; phylum Chordata; class Mammalia; order Chiroptera; family Phyllostomidae; genus Tonatia; species Tonatia bakeri. The sequence goes on along the minus strand of PVIA01000674.1, from coordinate 267,893 downwards.
CACTAAAGGGTTAACAAGAGTGCAGAAGACAACTAAGTTGACTTCCATCTTGGACATGACCAAGAATAATGGAAGGCATGGTGACTTTAGTTGGGACTGCAAGATTTTTTAAAATGAATACCAAAAATATTAATTTGGGGGTTGATGAGAGACCAGTAGCCTGGTCTCTAAGGACTAAGGTTCAGAGACTCAGGCAGATGCCCAGTGGTAGGCGACCTGGACCCATGTCTCTGTGAGTTCTCATCACAGAGCGTTCCTACCTCACAGTCCTTTGTGGCAGGAGATATTTAGAGAAGACTCCAGTGTGGCTTGGATTAAACACATGGCTCTAAACAATAGCCATGCATCTGAATCACCCAGGGAGCCTTTGAGAAACACATGTTGGAGTCTCACCTCCGTCCCCTACCCCCACCCCCACAGATAACTCTTCCCAGTCAGTGGTACTGAGTTAAGTTCTCAGCATCCACATTCCTACGAAGCTCCACATTTGAGAGTCTAAATTAAATACTGATATAAGTAACTACTATTTTTTATCACATGCATCCCAGTAGGACCCTAAGTATAAATCACTACTACTCACAGTAACCTTCCCCACTGGGGATTATTTTCCCCATTTTACAGGTGAAATGGCTCAACATGGCTAATAACACATCCAAAGTCACATGAGTAGTTATTGATGACCAGGAGTTCAGTCCACGTCTGTCATTTCCCTCTCCACCCACTGCCTCTAAAGAGCTGTCCATCTGTGCAAATCCTACAGCATCTGCCCCCCGTCACCTCAGCGTACTGTCCTCTGCCTTGCTCACACTCTTTCTCGCCCAGCTATATGCTCGCTCCCTCATACCTAGCAAACTCCTTCCCAGTGACTGATCTGCTTTGTGACTAACAGGGGAGTCCTTTCTTCCTCTGAACTTTTGTGGCCTATCTGCACTGGTTTATTTATTCACACATTTATTGAGCACCTAGTACATACTAGACACTATACTAGCCATTACTGCAAAGAACAAAATTGACAAGATCACTGCCCTCATGCAACTCAGGGAGAGAATAAATAAATGTAATAAAATCAACACAATAATTACAGAGTGTGGTAAATGTTATGCAAGAGGTGAGATAATGTGATAGGACGGGAAAGACTTTTTAAGCAGTGTGGTCAGGAAGAGTGCCATGTCTCTGACGACGTAACATCCGAGTGAAGGACCTGAAGGATGAGAATGAGCCGGTCGTGTTTAGGAGCAAAGGGAAGACATTGCCATCAGATGAAACAGCCCACACAAAGGCCCTACTGCAAGAGAGCTCTCGCTGCATCCCTGAAAGGGAAGGGCAACCAGTTCGCTATAGTGCAAGATGAAGGCGGAAAGAAAAAGCAGGACTACCTCACACAGGGCCCTGTGAGCCTTAACAGAGAACTTGGATTTTACTTAAAAGTAGTTGAATGCCCTTGGAGGATCTTAAGCAAGCAAGTAGAAGAATCAGATACAGGTTTTTACAAGGCCACTCGGACGGTTGGGTGGAGAAGGAAGGGAGTAGAAGGAGATCAGTCAGGGTCTGTAGCAGTGGTCCGAAAGAGAGAGGGCGGGGCCTCACATGGCCTTCAGAGGTGCAGGTGCAGATGGAAAGAGGATGCATTTGAGGTGTGTTCTGGAAGCAGAACAGCATTCTTGGTGATGGACTGGATGTAAGGGGGAGAGAAGAGATAGAATCAAGAATAATTGTCCATCCCATTCATTTGATCTTTATTTCCTGCTTACGGCTTTAGTGTCTTTTCATAAATATGTTTTGTCTTCCCAAATATACGGGCAGTTTGTAAAGGACAGAATCTTATATCTTATAATGTCTTGCACCTCACAATGTCTACTTAAAATAGTTTTTCACAATTAATTCATTGACAGCTTGCTGCTACTTTATCACTGCTACTTTGTTATGGCAGCAGTCCCTAAGGAAGAAGACAGAAATCAGATTTGTAAGTATAAGAACAAGACACAAATGCATTACCTTTACGTTAGTTATCCAACAGAGGTAACTCACACCTACCAAAAACCAAGTAGATGAAAGGTAAAAAAAGACTCACGAAAACCAGTATCAGTCCTGTACCAGGTAGTTTTGAGAAAGTTATTCAAAACCATGCAGTGTAGATATATTTTTTCCTGTAGTTTACAGATATGAAAAATAGAGACCTTAAGAGCTTAAGTCGCATTGAAAAGTCATGCCACAAATAGAACTAGGGTTTGTGGGACCCCAAAGTCCAGATCCACTAAATCTGGGCAGTCTCAGGAGGAAGGGGCCCACTCTAGGCCCTGACTAGGGCTGACCTGACAGGCGAGCTGACACCTCGGGAAAAAAGTTTGCAGGAAGGAACATTTGAATCAGCTTGGAAGGGTTCTATGACAACTCCCTCTGCCCAGTTTTGTCTTGAAGAAGCTGTCAAGAGCAAGAGAGACGTTGGAAGCAGACTTCCCCTACAGTGGTGTGACCCCCTGAAGCTGTCTTGATACTGATGTCTAACCCCATAACGGGGGGGTGTGGCCTGCATCTGGCCTGGAACAGAACCCCATCCCAGATACTGCCAACTCCCTTAAGAGAGATGGCAGACACTGTCACTTCGTCTCAGACCCAAAAGTACCCAAGAAAGCAAGTGACTCCTATTTTACAATCCTAAAAAATCCAACAGAGGCTGCAATAGGTAATGAAAATAGAGTTCTACATGAAAACCCCAAAGCTCACACAATCATAAGGAAACAGACCACTTAAAAACAGTTTCTATGCAAAGGAAAGAAAAAAATAAGCAGCACAAATTTTGTGCTGCATATGCATAGGAGTGTTCATTCATTAAAGCACACATTTCTCTGGCTAATTACATTATTAAGTAACAACGTCTGGATCTGCATCAGGAATACAGCCCACTAATTATCAGCACGGCTGGGATTTTTTTCCTTGCTATCCTATTATCTGTGATTTTATTCAGATAATCAGCTTCAAAACAGGTCTCCCTGGGGGGAGATGTGCTGTGCTGGTTCCAAGGACTACATTTATACTGTGACTTTATTTCCTATCTCCAAGGTAAAAATGTGTTTGTCCACACTGCCACCTTTAACGTCCTCCCCAAGAAAACACCCAGCAGGAAATGCGTCGGGGGAAAGCTACAGGCAATGAATGGCATGTCTACCCAAGAACTCACTGTCACCAAATGTCATCCACATTGGCTGCCGCTTATCATACACATCAGCCCAGTACGTGACTGATGGCAGAACTAACATGGTAATAAAAGGCTTTATCTCAGGCTGTGTTAGAGACCAGTAAATGACAGGCCGAGGAAGCAAAAGAAGAAAAAAAAAAGGCCAGGAAGGTCTATGAATTGAGGCAGACATTTGCCACCTACCAGGGGAATGAATGAGAGACCTATTCCACGTATTGATATTGACCCCTTCCCCCCCCAAAAAAACAGAAAACTGAACTACTACCAGATGAAAAGCTCTGGTGAAAGAAGAGAAACGATTATGAAAGCTGAAGAAAATCACATTAAAGTCAGTTTTCATCGTTAGGTAACAACAATAGAAGTAGGTCTCTAAGCTCAAATCAGAAGCTTACGGATCACCTGGAAGTCAGTGTAAAGTGTGGGTGCGAGAGCCCAGGCAGAGAACTCCAGGACTTGTACTTTCCTTGCCTCCTGGGTCAGACCATTCAGTGCTCTACCTACACTGCCTTCACTTATTTCATCTGCAAAAATGTTCTCTTCTCCCATTCATGGTGAGCTCTTTGTGGGCTGTGTCTATATCTGATACTTTTTAAAAATCTCCTGTCATCATGTGAGTAATTAATATGATTATGAACATTAATTTTTATGGTGTCTATATGTTAAAAATATGGCCTGAGGAGAGGGGTCAAAGTGTGACTTTATGACACAGTTTCATGCATTTTATAGCATGTCCCGAATTTGGCCAAATAGAGTTTGACTCTCATTCCGGGATCCCTTGTGCACTAAATTACATGTATGACCGGCACTGGGGGCCGAAGTCTAACACCTCGCTCTGTGGCAAGTTGAATTTAGAAAATGTCATCATAACCATCAAAGGAAATCGGGGGGGCTTTAGTATTCTTCGCAGCACATTCTCAAGAGTAGCTTATTAACCACCGAAACTAAGCTAATGAGCATATTAGTTCCAAAAAGCACACTTGCCTTAGGCAGCGAAAAAAAATTTTTTGATGTACTTTGTATTTGAAAGTCTTCCACGAACAATACATTTCCTTCAGATAAAGTTCATTCTGAGATAGAAAAGAAAAATTGCCATTACACATAACAATATTTATTGTCAACAAATAGTATCTGGTATGGAAACAGCTAGAATCTAAACACTTCGGAAACTGTGGAGGAGGTGACAGCAGCAAGTGAAAGCATGAATGCTGGGGAGAAAAGGACTTTAGCAGCACACCTCTTGTAAGGATCTTGCATTTGCAGAGGTGACCGTGGGTTTTGATAACTGTGAGCTGCATATGAATCTTCTTTAAAAAAAAAAAAAAAAACATTGAGGTTCCTCATTTTAATGTCCTAATTGTCAACAGAATATTTGAATTAAAAAAAAAAACTCACTAGGTGAGGTGAAAGCTGCAGAATGTTTGACCTTCCCACTCTATGGTAGGAGGTTGCAGAAGGATCTTAAATTGTTAGTAGAAACCTGGCCACCTGCCAGTCCTCGTTAGATTATGACTCTCATTAGGACAGCTGACCCTAACGCAGCATCTGCACCGGGCAAAGGGAGTGCGCCGTGCTGTGTACCATCCCACGAAACCCTCCTGAGACGAAAACAATTTTAGCCCCTTCTGTAAACGGAAACTGGAAATTCGAGACGTTTAGATACGGGCACCTAACTAGCAAGTGGCTCAGCCCAAACTCACGCAAGTCTGTCTCACCATCCGATAAACTAGTGTCATAGTTCACTTGCACACTCAGATGACTCCCTCCATTTGTAAATGACATATTTTAATGACCTGCACTTGGCAAAAGGTAACACAAGAGATTTGCTGCATGAAGCAAGTCAATAATAGATTTCTTTTTAATGTTTTAAAGGATTGGTATAGAGTAAGGTGCCAGAAAAATCGATTTCAAGTAAGCAGAAGGACATGGACCCGCCTCAACCATGGTGGAACTAGGAGTTGATCCCTCTTCCATGCTAAGCCCAGACATGGCCCAAGGGTGCTCTTCACACCGCCAATACAAATTCAGAGGAAGCAGTGGGACGGACTTATCTGCCACCCCTCACCCGACCACACTAATGTGCATTCCAACTATGTCAAAAACTTGGCAAACCCTTCCCAACTTTGAAGAGACGAGATTGGGCTCCACTAAGAAAACCTCAAAAGACGAAGAGTTGACTGAGCAGCAACAAATACCCTCCGGGATGGGTCCTAGGCTGCACTGTGCAGGAGGCCGTGTCCGCCCCAGTGTCCCCCTCCTCCCCGGACCCTCCAGCCTTTCATCACTGCCTTCCGTCTCCAGGGCTCACTAGGGCTGCTTCTACATGGGACTCACCTGCCAGGACCGTGCTTTGGGTCCTCGTGTTGAAACCTAGACTAGTGACTTAAGGTAAGTCACATCCCTGCTCGGTTCTTAATGGGAAATAGTATTCATTATTAGTTGTGAATAGAATATTTGTAAAATGGGAAATAATAGTAACCTATGAAACACCTTAGAAGGCATTTCTAAAGATCAAAGGAGACAATGTTTATGGAAATCTTGTAAACCTTAAAGTGCTAGACACCTCTAGAAAGTCAGGCTCTACTACTAGCAGTCTTCAGAAAACACGTCCCACCCTTGTTAACCAACTCAGAGGAGAAACCGCCTCTTCAGTCAGCCCCCAGTGTGGCTGTCCATCCCGTGAGGGCCATGGGCGTGGCTGGGGGGAACCAGGAGTCGGCCCCAAGGCCCTGTCCCCAGTTTATCCAACACAGAGACGCCCTGCCCCGAGAGCAGTAAGCATGGAGGTCTAGAAGAAAAAGTACAAAGGTGTGGAATCAGGAAAGATGTGAAATTTGAGGGGTGAAACAAAACAGGAGGCCAGGGTTTCAGTGAGGCTCAGTCACAGGATAAACTGAGGCAGCAGTTCAGGGGCCAGTACCACGACGTCTGCCTTTGCCCGTGGCACCTTCTGGGGGGGATTCGGACGTGTCCACAGGCCTCGGGCACACCAGGCCCTGTACCGGGTGCTGGAAAGACCATGCTGAAGAAGACAACATTGGCACTGAGCTCCCAGATGCACAGTCCCTATGTGGGGGCAATTGATACAAACCACGAAAACAATTATAATACACTCACACCCTGCATGCTAAGAAAGGGAATAATGTCGGAGGTAACATTTGGGCTGAAAACTGAAAGATGTGAAGGATGCCAAGAACAGAGAGACTGCATCAGCAGATGAAGGAAGGAACAAAATGTTCAACAGAACATTATTTGGACTTAAAAAGGAATGATGTTCTGATACATGCTACTTCATGCACGAACCTTGAAGACAACGTTAAGTCAAATAAACCAGACACATTGTATGAGTCCACATATACAAGGTACCTAAGATAAAAGTTCACGGAGACAAGAAGTAGAATAGAAGTCACCAGGGGCTAGCGGGACACAGGAACCGTGATTCTTGTTTACCGAGCAGCACAGAGTTTTGTTTAGGGTGACACAAACATTCTGAACGTGGGTACCAGTCATGGCTGCCCAGCACTGCAAATGTACTTAATGCCACTGAACTGCACGCTTCTAACTAGCTACAGTTTTACACTGGGTGTATTTGGCCACAACAAAGCAGTTTTTAAGCGGGTTGGTAAGCATTTCAAGTAGAGGAAGAATCACGAACGGAGGCCCTGCAGCTAGGAAGAGCGCGACGTGTCAGGTGGGAGTGATGCAGATGGAACCTGTGGAGAAGCCAAAAAGGCCAAGCCCCTGTTGGCTTCCACAGTCACAGTTAGGAGCCATTTCACTGTTTTCAGAGGGGTTTTAAGCAAGGAGAGAGGATAATCCAGTTTATGTTTCCAGAGGTTCGTTCTGGCTGCTGTGTGGAGAATGGGCCAGAGGAGGCAGGTGTCAACGTGGACTCTGATAGGGACTGGTCGTAGCAGACGCACTGTTGATAAGAAGCCCCAGCTGGAAAGGAAGTCACAGCCTCACAAGGCAGGAGAGCATATCTGGATAACAGATGCTCCTAGAATCGTCCCACTGGTGTGCCCACACTGCAAACCACTCCTCCTCACTGGACTCTTACCCAGAAGGCAAATGGACTCTTCCAGGTAACCACCCCACATCCCCGTGGGAACTCTCTCGGCCTTTGCCCCTCTTCTCCCACAAACGTCAGCACTCGCCCTTCTGGAACGGTGGTGTGGCTGCCTTTTCTCCCCTCCCAGACGCCGGGCTTTCTCAGGCACAGGATCTGCCTTACACAAGATGAGACCCGGACTCCGGGCTAGTTGTTGACAATAACAGTTCCAGTGATTCCCTCACCTTGCTCCTGGCTTGGTTGAACTTTTTAAAACTTACAACTTGCATCTTTTGTGAAAATTAAAAAAAAAACAATAACAATAATAACAAGATAATAGGAAATGCAAGGTAGAGATACTATCCTTTCCGGAGGGTTCATGGAAATGTGTGGCTGACATTTCTGCCAAGTCCTGCCTATGTCGGAAGAAGGGACCGCAGCAGCCTTTCAGCCCTACTCCCAGCTCTGAGGCCCACGGAGTTGGGGGACCCATGTCACAGGCCCCCAGCAGAGCCACCAAGGACACAGGGACTGGAAGAACACAAACGGTACCTCCTCCGGTGGGGAAGTCCATCCTAGGACACGCGTGCTGCCATCTGAAACTCACAGCTGCTCACTTCACAAGTACCTGGCCCTCTACAGCATCCGAGTTCACAGTTTGCTTGTGTTCTTAGTGGAATTCCCAGTTCCTGTGGCTTTATAACTCTGAGCTAAAAATACAGTGCTGGCTGGCACACAGCCCAGATTCTGGAGGCCCAGAGAAGACTGAAGGATAAATAAGAAGGGGTGTGCTTCTTAGAGGAGCAGGCACAGCCCTGAGAAGCGGTGGCCACATGGTGACGTGTGGGAGGCGGAGGAGGGTGCCAGCAGGCAGGGAGCGGTTATTAGAGGAGGGAAGAAAGAAGTGAAGGTTTTCTAAATAGAAGGTCTTTGCAGGGCATAGCATGCGCTCTCTAACCTTCCCCATTCTCAGTCCGGAAATCCAGAGGGAAACCCAATTTTCCAAGTAATACAAACTGTCTTATACGGGGTTTCCTATGTAAATCCTTAGGGAGTTCTCTGATATGCGTGACGACACATTTGCTAAGTTCTGAATTTTAACTGATCCACTGAAAGATAATGTTAGAACTAAAATATACTTTTAGAATTTCTTAACCCCCGGGATAGTACTTAGCTATTAAAATGTGTTTAGAGTTGGAAGTCATAAATCAGAATAGGAAAAGGATTAACTCAGCCAAGCACATCACTGAGGTATCTTAGTTGTATAACAAATTTAATGAAAACTAAAGTTTTTTTTCCTTTTTCAAAAAATGGAAACAGCTTTGTTATATGTTAAAAACTCATTCAATACAGAAAGTATATAAACTATACAAACCTTCCAGGACCCCCTCCCAGTGGAAATGACCACTGTTAACATTTTGGTGCACAGCTTTCTACACTTCTTCATATGCCTCCCTGAACTATTTCAAAAGTAAGATGACACTATTCATAGTTCCAACTCAGCAATATACTATTAATACTTACCTATGTCAAGAAATATTCTTTTTCAACATAACTTTTATTGACTATATAATATTCCATTTTATGTATGTGCCATCATTTATTTAACCAATCCCCTATCGATAAACATTTGGGATTATTTCCAATATTTCACTACTATAAATAATTATAAATAAATAGAACTTCAGGAAAATTAAAAGTGTGAGTGCTTTATATTTCTCTCTACAAGTAAATTTAAAAATCTAGATAGAATAGATGCTTTTTAAAAATATGTAAATTATCAAAATGGATACCAAAAAGGATTACAAAACTTAAATAGCCCATTAAGTATAGAATTTATTAATTTAAAAAAATTTGGCTACCTCTCCAAAAGTACCACATCCAGGTAGTTTTCCAGAGGAAATCTCCCAAATCTTTTAAAATTCTATTTATATTATTTTAGAGAAAGGGAAAAAAAAGAAATTCTCTCACATTCTTTTTTTAATTCAGAATAACATTAATACCAAACCCATATAGATGACAAAGAATAGAAAATAGACCAATCTCATTTATGAGTGTCAATACAAGAATTCTAAGTAAAACTTAACAAATATCATCTACATTAAAAAAACACAAAACACCCCAGAAGAATCCATTCCAACAGTTACTATTGATCATTCAAGAAATCTAATAATATAGCTCCTCATATGACTGCGTAAAAGGAGAAAAATATATATGATCATCTTGATGCGTGCCTAAAAGACATGTAAAAAATAACATTTCTGATTTTTAAAAATCCTAGTAAAATGAGAACAAACAAATGCTTCCTTCAGCTTATGTATATATAGCTCAAAACTAGTAAATTTGGTAATAAGTGAGGAAAGAGAAAGCCAAAAGCAGAAAACAACTCAAATGGCCAAGACGTGGAAACAGCCAAACTGTCTGCTCCCTGGAGGACTGGACACAGAAGACGTGGCACACAGGCACCGCGGGACACTACTCAGCTGTAGGAAAAGACGGAACACTGCCATTTGCAACAACGTGGCTGGACCTGGAGAATATTGTGCTAAGTGAAATAAGTCAGTTGGAAAAATCTAAGAAGCATATGATTTCATGCATATGTAGGATATTAAACGAACTCATAGGCACAGACAACAGTGTGGCAGCTGCCAGAGCAGGGGAGCATGGGGGCAGGAAAGGGTAGAGGAAGCCCAATACCTGGTGATGGAAGATGATTTGACTTCGGGTGGTGGGCACATAATGCAATATACACAGGTCACGTACCGCAGAAATGCACACTTGAAACCTACATAATCATGTTAACCAATGTCACCCCAATAAATTTAATTTTTTTAAAAGAAGACTTTTTCCCAAACAACTACCAACACCATAATTTCAGAAAGAGAAAACAAACCAAAAGTCAACATGATCATACAAACAGCAGTAGCGTTCCATTCTGATTAAGAACTCAACCTCTGAAACTAGAATGCCTGAGTTCGAATTTCACCTCCACCACTCTTTGTATGACCTTGAACAAATTAGCTTCTGCACACCTCAGTGTTCTCATGCAGACCCTGTCAGGACTGAATGAGTTGATATATAAAGTGCTGAAAACAGCACCAGGCACACAGTGCTATGTCTGTGTACATAAGAATACAAGTAGATACATATATATAACATCAAAAGCCAAGTTCATGAATGAATAATGAAACCCTAAAACCATTGCCATGGAAGTCGGGAATAGGACAAGAATATTCAAAGTCAGCACTGCTATTTAAATGTTTGTTATAGAAAGCACCAGCCAAGCAATCGATGAAAAGAAAAACATAACTTGTATAAGTGTTGAAAAACAAAGGATGGAATTATCATTATTTGCAGATGATAGGACACTATTCCTAAAAAACCTAAGAATCAATTGAAAACCTATTAGGAAAAAAAAAAGGGAATTTATTGGGTTTATTTAATTCATTCGCCACCCCCAAAAGAAATTTAAGAGAGACATATGAAAATCTCAACATGGTATAAGCTGTGAACCTGAACCTTTTGAAAACTCACCTTGGCAATTTAATCTGGGGGACTCCCATGTGCCCAAGGCTGTGCAGCTTGAAACTGTACCTTCTGGGCCACTGAAAAATCCTTCTTTGCAAGTGTAACGAACCTGGCTGCCAAGCGTGGAAGTATAATTGCCTATGATATAGGCATCTGGGACCTCGGGAGGGGTGCCGCAGTCTATTTCTGAAAATAAATTAATGTCAAACTCATTACCATGTGAATATGAATTTTCAAAATTCAGAATCTCTCTTCCCCTGCCCCATGCCCCCTCCCTACACACACAGACCCCAGCCACGTTTTAAATAGAACGGTTCATTTACACATGACTTCTGGGCACGTTTCCAATGTCTATCTATGTTCCATCTTCTGGCTTTCTATCAGTAATAGCAGTATACATGCGCAAAGATGAAAGAATTTGGCCATCGACCCTCACTAACTTATACTAACTAAAGAGACGCTTAGTCCAATGCAGTGAAAAAGCTTCATTGCCAAGTCCCTTAAGATACATATGCCTTTATAATTTTTAGGATCACTTTTGAGAAGCTGACCCTTACCAGATCAGCTGTGTTTACAAGCTCACATAACGGTTAATATCAGAGTATCGATTAACTGCTAGAAATCCCTCAAGTTTACCAATTTTAGCTTTTTAATATAGTCCCTTCTATCTTGATTATGTTGTCATTTGCTTATTTCACAGGTGGAATGAATGCACAAAGGAACTAATAATCCCCAACACAGAGGCACAGACACAGGCTCCGAGCGGGAGAAAGTCGCCACCCACAGCAGCTCACTGTCCCAGGCGGCACTCTCCGGCAGAAACCCACCTGTGCACGACGTGGCATCTCTGGTCGGGTGGAAAGGCTCGGGCCCACTCTCTGGCAAGTATCCGTCCATGCAGTAGCACTCAAAGCTCCCGTGAGTGTTCACACACCGTCCTCCTTGCCTACACAGGCCGGAAGCCTCACACTCATCTATGTCTGGAGACCCGGCCCAAAGAGAAGAGGGAGAGAAAACACAGAGAAAGGAAAAAAGGTGTGTGGAGGTGGGGGAATGCGACATTATGACAGCCATTTTTCACATCCTCAGTCTACACATACAAATGGGTGCCTTTATTTGCAATTGTATTGTGAATTTTATTTCAGTCCCTAAGGGGTCTTCTCGTATATCCTTCAGTAAGAGGTGCTCAGTGAGTACTTGTGACCTTGTTATGGGGATTTATAAAGACCAACCACCATCACCAAGCCTCTGACACCAAATAAGATGAACCAAAAAAGTATGCTAGAAAATTCCATTACTATAAAATAAGGATGGCCTCAACCTCACGGTAAAAATATCTGAAGAACTCCAAATACAAAACAGTTAAGACAAGAGTGAAAAATACTTTCAAAAATGAACATACGATAGTAAGGCAGGATGTGAGGGGATCATTCAGAAGGCTCTTACTAATTTTACCAAGATAACGAGGGCTTAAAACAGGCTTCAGGAAGGATAAGACATGCTGCTTGGCAGACCTTTCCCCTCAACTGAGAATGATGAGAAGTAGCAGGTACAGGGCCAAGAAAAACACACACTAGTTCAGAGTCTGAAAAAGAATCCTCTCGGCAAGTTAGCAGCCCCTCACCCCCACCCCGAACTGGCTTAGACAACAAAACTCAAAGCCACCCCCATCCATGTCACTGGGAGAATGAAAGTGCCTTACGTGAAGTGGGGCGTGTCCCAGGACTTGACGTGGAACGGTCGTGGGGCTCGCACAGGGCACAGCGTGACTGCGGAAAGTCTGGTTGCTCCCAGACCCTGGGGTTTCAAAGACCAGTGATTTTGGAAGGGCTGCCAAAGGTGGCCAGTATTCTATTTTGCCAGATAAAAACTTCTTCTTCCAAAAAAATTACTAACACCATAATTTCATAAAAGAAGGAAGAAAACGATCTCAGAATTCTCTTAAATTTGTTTAATGTAATTTTATTGAAATTCACTATTTTGTCCTTTTTTTTTTGGAGTTGTTTTGTTTTGTTTTGCTTTGTTTTGTTTTGTTTTTGGTCTTGGACCAGTGAAAACCTCATCACTCACTGATCTTTGCTTGGGAACTGGTAATTCACTCAATCGTGGAAGGAGCCCACACAAGCTACCGATTCTGATTAACCTGCACCTGTAGTGCAGCTAACTTTGGGGAACTCTTTGTGGGAGACTGTCCTCAAAGATGGCTGGCGACAATTCTTCCTCTCCCTTTCTTGCACATCACTCCTCCTGTCAAGAGTGGAATCCATCCCTACTCCCTTGGGCTGGCCTTGGGACTTGCTCTGGCCAGTGGAGTGGGGTAGCAGTAACACTGTGTCTGCTCTAGACCGAACTTTGAAGACATCTGGAAGCTTCCTCTTTCCCTATCTTAGATGCCAGTGGCCATGCTGTAAGGAAATCCAGGCTATACGACTTGGGAGGGAGGCCCTAAAAGATGAGACTCCACGTGAAGAGAGAGGCCACGTGGAGGAGAACTAAGGTGCCTGGCTGATCACCTGCTTCAGGGCCCTAGACATGTGAGAGAGGCCTTTTCTTACCTCCCAGCCCCACCCAGCCCCAATTTGGATGTATCTGCAGAAATGGCAAAGCTACCCAGCCATGGAATTGTGACAAATAATTATTGTTTTAAGCCACTAAATTTAAGAGGGCAGGGGTGGGGGAGAGTAGAACCATGTAGTAATAGATAATTAAGACAGTTTCCAAAAGAAGATTTTTTCATTTTTAGAGAAAGGGGAAGTGAGGGAGAAAGAAGTGGGAGAGAAACATCAATCCATCGGCTGCTCCTCGCGCACCCCCGTTGGAGACCTGGCCCGCAGCCCAGGCATCTGCCCCACCTGAGGATCGAGGTGGTGACCCTTCAGTTCTCAGGGCGGCGCTCAGTCCGTCAAGCCACACCAGCCAGAGCTAATTAAGACAGTTTTGACATATAAAGAGACACGGAAGCCCAAACAAGATTAAGAGAAAACTGTTAGTTAAAAAACAAGAGGTCTTTTATATTAAAAACAAAGTATGAATGCCAAAAATAAAAACTCAGTCAACAGAGACACTGAATAATAGGACTGATAATAATCAACCAAATGCCAAAAAATAAACATGCAGATTCCAACTTGAGGAATTCTCCAAAAACACATAGAAAAAGAAATTACATGAGATAGAATACAGGACAAAAAAAATGATATGAGGACCAAGGCAAAATACTCAATATCCATTTTAGAGTATAAAAAGTATACTTTTTATACTATATTCTTTTTTCCCATCCTCATTCCACTTGGCAACCGCCCATATTCATTTCAGAGGAACTGCAGAAGAGAGTAAATGTACAACAGTTAATATTCAGAAACCCCTCAGCCTATGAGTTCAAATCCAAATAGCCTTTACAACTGACAGGCATGAATACTGAAAAGTGAAAGTCATCCTGAACTTCATGGAATAAGGGGAACTTTTATAAAGCTCCTGAGAGACAGGGGTGGCTACCGACGAGGCAAAGAGAACCCGTCTGACCTGGGCTTACGGTCTGACACGCAGATGGCGAGGCGGCAATGGAGTGAAGCAGACAGAGTTCTAAGGAAAATGGAGCACAACATCGTGCTCTGTGTCAACAAAGGAATGACCTTTCAGAACGTGAATGGTCTCGGAACTCTCACCGCTGACATTTCCTTTCTGAAAAAGATTTCGAGGAAACACTGAAGCCAGTGAAAAACATCAGAATAAATAACGGCAAGAGGAAGATGCAATTAAACACGACGAAGAGGGTTAAGAAATGAAACCAGCAAAACTGAGGGTTAAACCATTGCTATCAATAAAATCATGATGCCTTTGGCAACTGTTAAGAAAGGATGCTTAAAATAAAAATAGCAGAAAGTAAATTTGATCTCAACTTAGGACAAACTTCAGAGATGCTTTCAACATGGCAGAACACATGTGTTTCTAGATTTGATTCATCCTTATAAAAATCTCAATAAAAGCTTTATCTCACTGAGGGATTTGTAAAGCACGTATGTGCAGCTTTGGCACAGCCTGTCCACCTGCTCCAGACTCCTCAAAAGACAGTGGGAACCGGTGTTGTTGGTTTTTTGGGGGTTTTTTTTCGGTAGAGTTCTAAAAGTGAGCAGTACAAGTAACTATAGGGCAAAAAGTGTGGCTAAGCAGCAGTGGTCTGGAAAATACTTCGAGTTTCTAGACACTGATCAGCCCTGCCTGGGTCCCTATCAGTCTGCTGTGTGTTCCATCATTCAACAACCTGATAAAAACAATTGTCACGATGATGGTTAATAACTATTTCTGCACAGCATCTTGCACATACTAGGCACTATTCTAAACCCTCATTATTTATTGCTGATTATTTCTCTCTTATTTAGTCCTCAGAATAACTGGGGAGGCAGATGCTATGACTCTCCCCACTTGACAGATAGAGTGACTGAAGCACGGAGTGGCTGGATAACTGGACTGAGGTCAGGAAGGTGAGTAGTGGGACACCGGGATTGGAGGCCGGGTGTCTGGCTCTGGAGACAATGCTCTTGACCCCTATGCCTGCTGTCTCTCCCATGACAATCTGATTGAATGAACATCCAATCGATAACTCCCCGTCCACAGAGAGTGTCGGAGACATCATCAGTTGCCTTAATGACGTCTAGAACTATCTACTGTGTCTCACTGAAGTGAGTAGGACACAATTTTGACTTTCAGTCCCCTGCTACCTCTTACGCTCGCAAACCATCCCTTTTCTAACCCATTCTAGCATCTCGGCTGGATAAATCCATTACGCTTATGGGAACAACTTCTGCACGTACTGGTAGATTCCATGGGTTCTCTAAGGTGACACATGTTTGATTGTAAAGAAAAAATGTTCTCAGCAACCTTATTAACATACTTAACCAGTCAAGCGGGGAAATTCCCTGTGTCCTATTCAATACATTGAATTATTAAATTTTATATGCAGCCAGAACAATTTCTTGCTAGAAAGTGGCTAACCTGAGCAGGACACTCTGACCTGGCCCCAAGGGCCTGGTGTTCTATATTTAGCCCTTTCAACGAACAGCATTGGTTTGAAAGTCAGGAAGGCCCAGGTTTGAGAACTGATTCAGGTCCTTACTAGATATACTAATGTCTGTTCCTTAACCTTTCTAAATGAATTCTGCAAAAATGAAGCTAATTATAGCAAGGTTTTTTTGTGGGAATTAAATAAAACATGCAGAAAGCACTTAGACCAGTGTCTGGCAGACCATCGGTCCTGCAAATGTTAGCTAATACGTGCACAACTCTCTCTCTACTGACTTCTGTCTCCCTGGAGCACAAGCCACGCCTTCATACCTGAGCATAAGCGTGGCAGTGAGCAATGCTGCCGGGGGTCTGGGGCGTGGCCACCTGCCTTGTTCTACGGGACTTGAATGCCCCGAGGCAGAAACAGAAAGTCCATCTGGGGGACCAGGCACTGGAACAGGAGGGCCAAGGAGGCAAAAGTTTAAAAAGAGGCTAGCCTGTGAATACCCCATTAAACACAAGCCCTTGTCTTGAGAAATCTTTAAAATGTGAAGACTTAGAATAGACCCGACAAGAAAAGTACATTCAAGAACTCTCAAGCTCCTGAAAATGCTTGCAAGGCCAACTTTTCTCCATATTGCTCCCTACGAACTAGATCCTCCCAACTCCACCAAAGTAAGATGAGACAAAAATTAATCCTTCACAACTTGGAGAGTACATTTTTTTCCTGCCACCTTCCTTCCTCAAATGCCAAATTCAGCGAAGCCACAGGAGAGGAAAATACACATACCCATTTAAAATCAGGATTGTTAAACTCACATCATTTATTAACATTACCCAGTGCTGGCAAGGATGTGAAGAATTGCACACTCTCGTGAAATGAGTAGTCAGGGAGAAGATTGTTATGAACTTGCTGGAAGACGGCTTGACACTATGCACCAAAATGTGCACCTTTGACACAGAAACCATTTTTTTGAAATGTATAAAAGGAGATCATTATTTGTAAAGCTCTAAGTGCAAGATGTACCTTAAAGCAGTTCTTACAATAGCAAAAAAAAAAAAAAAAAAGCCCAACCCTAGAGAAACATTCACAACAGGGAAAATCAGTTGAGTCATAGGACAGCCATATAATAAATTCTGGATGTTTAATTTAAAATAAATTATATCTCCATCTCTAGTATTTTTGAAGACAGTTGTAATGTACATTCAATAAAATGTACTGATCTTAAGTGCTCAGGCCATGGATTTTGAATCAAAAGACATTGTACCAAATCTCTGCCCCCAAAATGTCAGAGGCCTTCACAAAGGCCCCACTGCCCCTTCAGGGAGTGAGGGGCACCCCTGAGTTCCCCCGAGGGTTAGCATCCCCCACACTCCACTCTGGCTTCTCACTTGCTCGAGCCCCAGAACACAGATACGGCAGGTTCTTCCTGGGGCCTATTTCCACAGCAGTCTCACTTCTCTCCACCTACTCTCATCCCACTCGAGTCGAAGTGCTGTCTATCACACTGCAGGGGCCACAGAGCTTATTCCTTTGGGTTGTGGCACACGGCAAAGTTTCCACAATCCCCAGGAGTCATTCGGGGGGCAGCCCTGGGGCCAGAACATCTGCAGGCTCTCCAGAATGGGAACCCCAACACTAAAACCCCTGTACTCATTCCTTTTCCAAGCTTGGTGACATCCAAAGAGGCCTACGTGCAACCACCTCCTGAACTTGACTTGAACTCTGCGAAGTATGAGGAACATCAGGTCACTGGATTCCTCATAATTCAAGAACTATGATTTATATCCTTTGGTTCCAGGCAAACGCTGACTAACTGCTGATACCCCAAAACTTGCTAAGCCTCTGCCCCAGCTAAAGTCCACTGATGTTTCTGTGGCAACTGTGATTTTGAAAAACAAAAACAAAAACTCAGTATCATCAAGAAAAGTAATCCCTCAGCTTTCACAAAGTGATAGCTGGAAATCTCAAGAGGAAAGGTCATGAGAACGAATGATTGCCAATGGATGTGGGGCTTCTTTCTGGGGGAATGGAGATGTTACAACATTTGATAGCGGTGACCACTGCTCAACTTTGTGAATAGAATACACTAAAAACCACTGAACTGTGTATTTCAAAAGGGTAAATGTTATGGCATATAAATTATATCTCAAGTTTTTAAAAGAAAAGGTCACTAAATAATTACAAGTACAATAAATAGAAGCAGGGCCCAGATCAGGATTTTATTCCAGAAAGATTGGTTCTATCAGGCAGGCATCTAATAGTGTGACCCTTGTGTAATTTTTTTTCTTCTTCCTAGCTTTTGAAAAGTAGAATGCATCCTTGAAAACTATAGTGACATCATTATAAAGTTTTTTTCCTAGAAAACTCCCACAGCCTTGAAAACACAATTTCAGGTATCACACCCTCCAGAAAGTTCCCCGATCCCTTTCCCACTTCCAAGGTGAGTGCCCCTGTAGATTCTGGGTTCCAGTAAGCCCCCTTTGCTGACCTAAGTATCACTAATACTTCACTCTGAAATTAACTGTCTGCATCACCTTCTACGTCTGCATCACTAGCATAGAAGGGCATGGGCAATATGTGCTGAAATGAACTGAACACCAGATCATCTCCTTGTAAGGTTTTTTTCTTAATGGTATATTTAAAAAAAAAACACTACCTAATTTAATCCTGCAACATTGTACTTCTGCAATTGTATGGCAAGTAATTTGCTGCCTAAAACAACAGGATATTATAAAATGTCTCCTTGGAAGGAATGTGCTCATTTGTGCCAAGAATAAATCAAGTGGACCCTCGGACGGGCCTTAACCGTGGTGCAGGTCAAGAGGGAGAAAGAATCAGAGCATCTTGGTGAGTAAGAAGACAGACCATGTTCTCCTCTCCCTTTCTTTTCTCTGAAAACCTTTAAATATAGCAAGGCTTTTAAGCAGAGTCATTAAGTCTGTATAAACGCATCTTAGAATCAGCAGTCTCTTCCTGCCTTTCCTCTTCATTAGGGTTCAAAGATTTTCTAAGAAAACCAAGAGCTACATTTTCATGGCATGCTGTAAGTAGAGTTCAGACAGTACAGGGGCCACTGAAAATTAGGAGGGTTTTGCCCACCCCTTAATTTCGACCAACATATGCCCAGAAATCTGACCATCCAAGCTACTATGGTCTGAAAAGTTACCCTCGTCACTCAGCGTATTCCTCCAGGGAGGTGAACCCCCACCTCTAAAAGGAGTGGCTCTTGGACCCCCCGGAGCCCACATCACTGTGCCCAGCCCCAGGACCCTAGTGGGCAGTACGCACAGAACTGGTGAGTGCCAGTCACCCCCAGGACAAACACCCCACTGTGTTACAGGAGCCTCCAGATGGCACACCATCTCTGAGACTCCCTCCTTGCTATTTGCTGTAAAAATGATCAAACACACAGAACAAAGAAGAGAATATTGCAGTGAACCCCCAAAGACCCACACCCTCAAGATTCAACAGTTGTTCACAGTTTGCCATTTAAAGTACTTTACAGATACAGTAACACTGGATACTTTGTAATAACACCCCTATATACCTCAAAATAAGAATATTCTCCTAAACACCTCAGTACCGACAACCCATCTAACAAAATTAACCATAATTCTCCAATAGTAACTAATGCTCAGGCCATGTCTGATTCTCCCGCATAGATATTCTTACAGGGGCGTCCCTCCCTGACATCACACCCTGTCCCGGCCGGCCCTGCCCCTCCTCCGCACCCCCAGGTGCCCCGCCACGCCACGTTGCCACGCCGGCAGCCCCCTTCGTGAGTACCTGTGCAAAAGGTGCCATCGTTGGGGATGAACGTCTTATTGTTGTTCGTGGCTCGATATCCTTCGAGGCAAATGCAATAAAAGCCTCCGAGCGTGTTGTGGCAAGACGTGTAGTTCCCGCAGACCACCGCGGCCCCGAGCTGGCACTCGTTTTTATCTGCGGACACACGGAGACCGCGCCCCGGACGGGTCAGCGCGCGCGGGGCCCACCCCGCCGTTCTCCCGCGCTGTGGAGTCAACAGTCGGGGACCTATTCCCCCCCCACCCCCACCCCCCGTTTGCCCCTCACCACGCTTCTCGGACTACAGGAGACGTGCCCCCTCGGAGGGAGTCGTGGGCTTGGCGGGTGTGACGCCACAAGGGAAACCCGGCCTCTCTGTCTGGAAAGCCATCTTATTTGAACACGGGAGCAGGCGATTCTTCCCGAACTTTCCCAAATTTGGAAAGAGCTTATCACAGGCCTGGGGGAATATATCCAGCAGAAATCCCACTCTTCCGGCTCAGCCATCGCTCTTGCTTTTTTTCATGAAAGCCAGAGGAGGAGGGTGTTACAGGTCGTGATTAACTGGAAAAATTGCTACTTCTGGGTTACCGGGAAACACAACGGCATTAGCGCCTAAGCCTCATCCGGGAGCGGGGCTGATGCGACGGTAGGAACAGCCCTCGATGGCCCACGAGAATGACATCAGTCACCCAGGGAGGTGGAATTGGAATATGGGCTGCTTGACGAGTCCACAGAAGCCTGCCCTGAGTGTTTTTAATTCAATAATTGGATAGAGATGCGAAATTAAAGTAAACCACCTTCCCTTCTCTGTCCTCTGGCAGCAAACTTTTGCTATAAACAGCCATAGGTCTCTGGTTATCACAGCTTTAGCGGGCTTTTACAGTCCCAAACAGCCACAGACAATAGGTTTAAAAAAGAATAATGCTGCCCTGGCTGGTGTGGCTCAGTGGATTGAGTGCCAACTCACAAACCAAAGGGTTGCTGGTTCGATTCCCAGTCAGGGCACATACCTGGGTTGTGGGCCAGGTCCCCAGTAGGGGGTGCTTGAGAGGCAACCACACATTGATATTTCCCTCTTTTTCTCCCTTCCTTCCCCTCTCTCTAGAAATAAGTAAATAAAATCTTTCTTCTTTTTAAAGAGCAATGCCATGTTCTAATAAAACTCTATTTACAAAAACAGGCAGTGGCAAAATTCTTGCCTAGCCTCTACCATCAGAGGAAATTCCTGTGATCAATTTCTTATGCATCTTTTTAGAACTGATCTATCCAGGTAGTGGTTTGAAGTTTTTGTTTTTTGGGGGTGGGGGTGGAACCATTAACTTATGAACCACAGTTTTTCTGTTTGTTATTTGGTGATTTATCACAGCATTGGTTCCTCAAAGCCATTCTGTTGCCTCTCACAATAGCTCAATTCCTGCTAACTGGAAAGTACTCCCCCAAACCCTGGCTGGTGGCTCAGGAGGTTAGATAATGGTCCTGTACACCAAAAGGCTGCGGGTTCAATCCCTGATCGGAGTGTATATGGGTGACAACCAATCAATGCACACAGATGTTTCTCTCCTCTCCCTTCTTCTCTCTCTGAAAAAAATAAACCTATCCTCAAAAATAAAAAGTACACCCCCCCAGAAAAAAATCTGATGTTGGTTTTTTCTTTCATTTTTCTTGTATTACCTTTGTTAAAATTTAATGGAACTGGACCGTGATTCATCGTTAAAACTGACTGTGGTGAGGCCCACCTGAGCACTTAGAGAGACAGAGGAGCCAGAGCCAGGCCAAGCGCCCAGCCCAGCCGACTGAGCGCTGCATGGGGGGTTCAGACATGAGTCCCGCTGCCCCAAAAATGGGTCATTCCTGTCCTTCGCCATCTCTGCCATTGTCTCTGAGGCATGTCTCTCCTCCCCCATTGCTGACTTCACCAGAAGGGCTCGTAGCAAATTCTTGAATTGTTAGGTCCCTGGGCATAATGCCACGTCATAGCACCTCTGGCACAGGTGTAGCCTCGCCTGTGATCTGTGGCATGATGTCAGCAGGCCACGTACTGGAAAGCATAGCGTCTAGTGTTTGGAAGCAAGCAGCACATAAATTCATAAAGCCCCCTCCTTCCATTGGGAGAAGTCTGTATCATTCAGAAGTCAAAAAGCAATCAAGGGGGCAGGGAGTTTTCCTGGGAGGAGGATTTCATTTGGGGAGGGAGGGGGAAAGGATGGATTTTCCTTGGTCCTCAACTCCAAAGGCATTGCCAAGCCCCTGCTAGCAATCAGTGGGGGAGAGGGACGAAAGAAATTCCCTCAAGAACCTTCAACTGCTGGGCAGCCACACCTGTCATGGGCAGACTCCTAGAGAGAGACTCAAAGGAGGCACAAGTCCAGCGAGCAGGAATTGGCAACAGTGTGTGACTGTGAAAACTTGTATCTGTGAAGTAGAATATGGCTTTTCGAACTCAAAACTGAGCTCCTGTTGGTGATGGCTTTTTTTAAGAAAGACAAAAAACACAAAGATACACGAGAGCCCTGGACAGAGGGCTCAATTGGTTGGAGCATCTTCTGTACACCAAAAGGAGTGCACAAGAGGCAACCAATCGATGCTTCTCTCTCACATCAGTGTTTCTCTGTTTCTCTCTCTCTCTCTCTCAAATCAATAAACATATCCTTGGGTGAGGATTGAAAAAAAAAAGATATCGCAACAAAGTTATGTACACTGTCAGTGCACAACCTCAAAGCAAAACTATCAATGTTTTTACTGCACACAGCACAGTCACTGGGAGGAACCAGTTATTACAGTAACATTCATTATTACAAAGTTGCTGTGAAACTCTCCCTCTCTCCGGATTGGGCTTGAACCTGGATAATGTCTGACTCTCATGGCATGATAGATACTAGGAAGCAAAAAATGATCTCAGATGCTTCTGGCCTAAAGGTCTTTATATTTTTTAAGTCACCCAAGACTCCAAAAGGTCACAACCACAAAAAAAAATTGGAGGATGGATTCTAGTTGACATAAGACTCAAAGCAACAGTGTTTCATCAATTAGCCAAAAATTGTGACAATTGTAATTGTTTTTTACTAATGATACTTTATCTTTAAAGATTTTTACTTATTTATTTCTAGAGAGAAGGGAAGGGAAGGAGAAAGAGGAGAGAGAGAAACATCAATGTGTGGTTGCCTCTTGAGTGTCCCCTACTGCAGATCTGGCTCACAACCTAGGCATGTGCCCTCACTGGGAATCGAACCATACTCATGATACTTTAATATAAGTAGTTTTATATCCAAACAACCAGAGAAATTAAGAAACTCAATATTGACTGGAGTCACTTGGTTCAGCTCAAGATGAATTAGATTTCAAATCTGTGTTAGATGAGAGAATCTTCAGAGATTCAAGTTCAATGACCTCTAACAAGAAGAATACTTCCTTGGAAACACTAGAGACAGGATATGTCCAAATACTAAAACAAAGACTTATTATAAATTGACAAAACTTCTTCTAATAAAAACAGATGGAAAAAAAAAACAATGTTTTCTCCCCAAGGACATCAAGTCTTAAACACTAGAGAATCTCATTTCTTGGTTTGTTCAACTTTGTCACATAAGGCAGGATTCGGAACTCACCAATACACTGAGTCCTCCCATTGCCCACAAATCCGTACTTGCAAATGCACATCTTCTTCCCTTCTCGTTGCTTGCAGGTGGCATGTTCATGGCAAGTGGCGCAGATGTCTAAACCTGAATCACAAATTGTACATAACAGGGAAAGAGAATGTCAATCACCTCCTCCAGACAAGTCACATTTTGGGTAGTAAACATGTATAACGGAGAACCAAAATTTAAACACCAATATTGAGAAGGATCTGATCCCATCCTTAAAGCCCTACAATGACTGCTCATTGCAAACAGAGTCGAGGGCAGGTTCCTCTACCTGGCAGTCGAGGCTCTTAGCAGTCTGACTCGAGGCTAACTCCTCCAGTTTCATTGTTCCCAAGTCCGAACCACACGCCGTGTTCTCTGGTCAGGAGGCCGCCTAGTCTTTCCCATACGTGCTGTCCACTCATACTGCACGCCATGGTCACGATGTTCCCCTCAATCATAGTGCCTCTCCCTCCACCTCCAACCAGCTAGCACCTATTCCGATTTCAAGATCCAATTTAAACATCATCTTCTCCTTGATGCCTTCCCCGTTTGTCCGTTCCTGAAGAAAATTAAAGGCATCTTCCTCTGTGCTCCCCTAATACCTGTATATTCCCCTATCGACCACGTCAATGTGTCATTCTCTTCTATTCCAGCTGAGTCTTCCCAGCTTGGGATTATGAATGAGATTCTCAAGGACAGGGACTCCGTCACTTGCCCATATGTCATTATTTATACAGTGTAAACGTTCCATCTATTTTTATTAACCAGCTGGGTAAAGCAACCTGTGATCCCACTTGCTACAACCCAAAAAGCAAATGGAGGGGAGAAAAACTTCTCTCTCACCCTATCCACCTTCCTCTTGGGGAAAGAGTGAACGTGTTCGCAATGTCAATGAGAGGACAGCCGGGTCCCGGCAGGATGACCAGGTCCCAGTTACTTAGATAAGCAGCAAAAATGTTTGGAGCAAAAACTCCTGAAACACCCAAATGACCAGATGGTGCTATATGGCCCAAGATCAAACAAGAATTTCTAGCAGAGGCTAGAGAGGATTGTGTTGCACTCTCGATGTCTGTAATTTCAGGAGTGGCCAGCAAAGAGAACCTTTCCGCATGAAATTTCATCTCCGTCCTCGCCCCGTGGCTCCCCTGACAACACAGATGCAGCCCTCGGGCTGCTGTGGGCACCGGCCCAGCTGAGACTGGGAGACTTCTAAAATGCTCTTAACCAGGCTTGTTTTTTTTTTTTAAGAAAAGATAACACAGAAATGAGACAAACCACTACTTACTCCTAATACCAAATTAACCATGGAATATTTTTAAAATTTATTATACCTAGACCATAAAGTAAAAGTAGAAATTGTCTAAGTCATACTTTCTGATATCTGATTACCATTATTAATGTGATAAAACTATAAAATAAAATATAAGACTAGTGCCCCCAAAAGAAAACCAATTCAAAACTACAGAATGCTTTCCTAAATAGGTCTTGGGACAAAGAAAATATCAAAATTGAAATGTTTACTAAAAAATATAAGAACTTACCTACTCCAGAAAATTTGAGTTTTACATGTCTTTATGCTTTAAAAGAAAGAAAGAAAAGCAGGCAGCCAAGGGGGGGGGGACCTAGAATTTTAATGCAGGAAGCTTAAAAAAAGATGAAGAAATAAAATAGAGGTTTATGGGGGGTTAGGAATTAGTAAAAAATTTTAAAATGTTAAAAGTTAGAAAATATATTCAAATTCATTAAAAAAAACAACCTGTCCCCAAAGTCAGTACATCATAAAGACCAGTAAAGTAGTCGAAACTCAAGTAAGGGGTTTTCAAAGAAAAAAGAGCATGTACAAACTTAGGAATAAGAAGGGCCTTATAACAAAAAATACATAAAAACTTTAAAAATTCCAAATGAAAGACTTCCAGTTACATACCACAGAATGAATGTACTCTCAACTGCACCCCCTGCCCCAGATGATATCGAGGACTAGGAAAGTATCACTCCCAGGAGGGAAGATGATGGCAGGCGAAGGATGTCAACAATATTTCAGGAGACGGGAGAAGTGGACACACAGGAATTGTCTGAGAAAGAGGAAGAACTAAAAACCAACCCCAAAAGGCTCGGGAACGGCGGTCACTGAGTAACTCAGAAGGCAAGCATAAGGGACAGGCCTGAAAGTTCAAGGCACTGCCTGAAAATATGTCTAAGGGGTAGCTGGATGCCCAGATCCCTCTCTACCACGTGTGGAGAATGGACCAGAAGTGCTCCTGATAATAGGAGCAACAGACAACGCTGAAGTGAGAGTGAGCCCCTCACCTAAATGTTCGACAATATGGGTTAAACATATGTAAGCATTTTGACATTTTAACACATGATACTTTTTAAAGATTTTATTTATTTTTAGAGAGGAGAAGGGAAGGAGAAAGAGAGTGAGAGAAACATCAATGTGCGATTGCCTCTCATGTGCCCCCTACTGGGGACCTGGCGCACAGCCCAGGAATGTACCCTGACTGGGAATCGAACCTGGGACCCTCTGGTTCGAGGGCCCACATTCAATCCACTGAGCCACAACAGCCAGGGCTACACATAATATTTAAAACAGTACCACAGGGACACTGTCAGTTCACCATCACATGCAACCAAAATTTTGGAAGCAATTTTAAAATAATGGATCCCGGGTCAAACCCACACACCCAGCTGTGATCAACCACAAAATAATGAACATTTTCCCCAGTGCGTGTGTACAGTGTAACAGTGGGTAGAAACACCATCTAATAAAATCAACAAAAAATGGTAAAATGTTTGATTTTTTCCTTATATAGAATGCTTGCCTTTATAAAGATGGCAGCGTTTATATACCTCCAGCTCCAGAAACTTATATCATGTGGGAAATGATTGCTTTGTGTAACTGCTAAGTGAATCTAATAAACACACATAAGAAATTAAGAAGCAAAGTAGTACCACCCACTCAGATACATTAAAGGAAGCCCCATCTGAATTAGAGAAGGACAGAATCTAAAGCATTTTTAAATAAATTTAATTAAGTTCAAGTTCATTCAATAGATAGAACCGGACAGACAAAATGCGGCCCTGTAGGAAGGCAGCCATGTAGAGAGGCAAGCTCTGGACTTGCTGAGTCCCATTCATGTGTGACCTTTAGCAAATCACTTAATCTCACTGGGTCTCAGTTTTTTTCTTCTGTAGAACAAGGGCTTTGGGCTTCTCAGATTTTAAAAATGCATTCAAACTGCCCGAGGATCTTGTTAAACGGCAGGCTCTGATTCAGTGGGTCCGGGGTGGGGCCCCTAAACTCGCATCACATTTCTCCCCAGCTCCCAGGTGGGACACATTTGAGTAGTAGGGTTCAATGGCCCCTGAAGTCCTTTCCCTCTGCTGTTCTGACACTTCATCCTCAGGATACCTGTCTTAACAACCCATTAAGGATAATTTAGCATCGGTGTAACTCCAAGGGCAGTGCGTGGGATGTCTGGTTCAGTAAACGTCTGCTCCTCGTGCTGGCAACACAGCTGTGCGCCAGGCTGAGGAAGACATCTCAGCGCGCCTGCGGAAGAGAAAGCGGTTTCCAAAGAAAGGCCTCGGGTGGAGCTCCGCCTTCAGCCATCATGAGCATAGTCTGCAGGGCCCTGTCAGGTGGCCCCCTGAGTACTAAATGCTTGAAGCACCAAGTAGCCTCTTTGGGAAAAAATCTTGTCCTGAAGAAAAGGGCAGGGAGCACAATCCCAATCCAAAGATAGAGAACTGGGAGGTAGGAGGGGGATGTAGGGGTGGGGGGAGGTGGCTGCTGTTGACCACACATAGTGTCCATTGTTCAACAGCCCACAGCCAGGTTCAGAATCACCTGGAGATAGGGTGACCAGCCCGTCTCAGTTTTAATGCTAAATGTCCTGTGTCCTGGGAAACCCCTCATTGTGGCACAAATCAAGACAGTGGGTCACCCTCCCTGGAGAGCCTGTTAAAGCAGAATTAATCCCCAGAGATTCTGATCAGCAGTGGTGGGGCAGGGTCTCGAACCTGCATTTCTAACGAGCTCGCAGGTGGAGCACACTAGGAGTTGCCCTGTGAGTCCAGCTCAGCCTCGGGACTTGGGCCAGAGCCCCGGGGAAGCAAAATGCAGTACCGAAGAAGCCTTTCACCAAGTCCAGACTGACGCAAAGCATGGGGCCAGTGTGACGGACAGAATAACCCTGGGGGAGGAACTCTCTAGGCCAGCAGAAAGATCTCCGTGCAATTTGCTATAACCTGAGGGGGACTTTTGTCTGGACAGTTTCACATCCAGGTCAAGGACGACTTTAGTTCTGTCATCAGCAGACTCTGCTCAGGAGAGCAGGGAGGTGGCTGCTCTGCAGTAACTGAGGGAACTACTGCATAGGTGAGGGACCCCCTGACCCCCACCCCCAGGGATGCCTAGAATTACTGGCAGAGAAGCAGGAGAGTAGGGATCCCAAAATCAAGGAGGAAGCATCTGACAAGTATTGCATTATTATTATTATTATTATTATTATTATTATTATTATTATTACTACATCCCCAGCCAGGGTCGCCCCCTCTTCCCTTCCCCACTCTGCGGGGACTGAGCCAGTCTCGGCCACACCCAGCACAGTGAAGACGAGCCCTAGGTTGGCATCTTCCCTCTGGCTCCCTGGTTCTGTGATCCTAAGCTGTCAGTCCTCCCGTTTGGTGTGAGATGGAGGTCATGTGGCGAGGATTAGGTAGGAATTATAAATACCGTACAAGCCCTAAAGCACCAGACTGAGGCTATTCACATGAATGTTCGTATATCTTCCCGTAGACATTGTTATTATTGTCAGAAACAAGTCACACAAGATGCAGTGCCAGGTACTGGTCAGAGGGGCACGGAGAGAGGTAACTTGGGCTACTGACCTAGCCTGGCCACTTGCCAGCTGTGCAATCCCGGGCCGTCCCTGTGCCTCAGTTTCCTACAAATCTGTAAGGTACAGACAGTGCCAAACCTACTTCATCTGGTGGTTGTAAGAATTAGAGAAAATGAGTTAGTCCACGTAAACCAGATAGAACATGTTAGACATTATTGTAACAACCACTCAACGAGCCTTTGTTAGTGAATAAATGGCAGCTAACCAATTATACCAATGAAGAGAGTGATAAAAAAAAAACTGCATTGATGCAAAGCCCCCAAAAAGCAACTTTTTGTGTGTGTGGAAAGATGCCTACGTGTTCATGGGGCTGATTGTCTAAGGATCATAATATCTTATTTGATGCAATCACTCCCTGCCTTCCCACATCCTGACTCAGAGGGTGGAAGTTCGGCTTCCTTGGGTGTTCAGCGCTGCTCACCGCCCCCCTCCTCTCCACTGCATACCCAGTAAACCCACGCCTCAGATGGACGGAGGCTGTCAGCCTGAGTAAGCTCCTCTCACTCCCGATTTCAATACCAAGCAACAACTTAAAGGCACTTCTGAAATAACAGCCGGTGGACTTTGACCATGACCATACAATGAAGGGATTTTGTCCACTGCCAATGGAAGAAGGTAGTTCAAAAGCACAAATGGAGTGCTGAAGTCTGAATGTTAACCTAGCCCCCAGCCACTCACAGTCCGACCAGCAAGTTCACAGCACAACCTTTGTGAGATCCTGGATCTCGAACTTACGGAGACATATGGAAACGTGAAGTGACCTGGGGAAATAAGCAAAGGGGACACCGAACTCAGGAGAAGACAGCATCTCCAGTCTTCTACAACATGATGTAAAAGTGCATTGCTTGTAAGAGGCGGCCTCAAATTCCAGAGAGAGAAGGAACTGGAGAAGCTCATATACTCTCCTCTCCAGCATCCCTAATGGAAACAAGCAAAAACGTAGCCTCTACTTTAGAGTCCTCCAAGACAAGAGAGCGCTCCATTCCTCTGAGCAATGGAACCCTCACAGGGCACTGTGGGCCATCCCGTATATCCCTTCGCGGCCCAACCCAACCCAAGGCTGGCACTGCCTGTCCAGAACCCATAACCTTTCCTCCCCTAAAACAGTTGTAGGGCCCTTGGCTTCCTTCCGCCTTTTTGCCCACTTCGGTCCACTTTCCCATTTGACCGAGATCAGCCTGCAGTGGAGCTGTAACGGTGCAGAAACTCCACTCCCTAAATGTGACCCTTTCTCCTGTCTGTCCATGCGCTCCCTTACTTAATTATTAAGTCCTGAGCCTGTCAGAGGCAGGTCAGCATCACACTGGCTTAATAACAAAAGCTGAAGTCTGTTAACCGCAGAAACTGAGTTTCCGTCAGGCAGTCAAGCAGATAACATCTTGACTTCAGTTGGGTTTCAGCCCCCAGGTCCATGAAAGCTGACCACACCCTCATGAAACCAGACTGAACCACAGCCGTGGCTGACATCAGGACCTGACACAGTGACCAGCTGACTACCCCTACCTCGGCCCCAACCAACCAGTAGAGACCACGACCCCACCTCCTTTAGCCACTGTGATTAGTGAGTTTTCCTCTACATAACCCATCCCCTGGAAGCTTTCGGGAAACCAGGTCTGTGAGCACTAGCTTACCTGTGACTCTGGGCTCAGTGCCATTTCCTCAATTAATAAACCCTTACTTTCTTGGATGAAAACTCCTGCTCAAGTTTGATTGGGCTTTGATGCATCACAGCAAGTGGACCCCTTTAGTCTGTTAGCAGGGCCCCCACCCCTGACCTCCAGACCAGTCAGGAACCAACCTCCATTAAGTGCCCCCATTTCAAAGCTTTTGAGTTAAGCGGCCCTACATTCAGGCCACACCCTAGGTTCCTGTCCCACATGTCACCCACTAACAGGCTATCTCATTCTTGAGCAGACTGTACACTTTTTTAAAAGTCTGGCATTTCATTGACTCTGTCACCTCTACAGAGCTGAGGCCAATAGGCCACTTGCTACCTGAGGCCACAGAGACCTTGGGAACCCATTTTAGGATTTGACCAGAAGACTGAGGACGTGCCCAGGGCCAGCTCTCTGGAGGCAAAGACAGGCCTCAGTGGCAATCTTCCTGGGCTCTAACGCTGTCCCCTTACTTTGGGCAACTGCAAGTCACTCCAAAACAATTCACTCCTCCGATTTTTCTCTTCCCTCCTCTTCCCCACTCTAAAGAGTGAAAATGCTGTTGTGATTCCTGGTAACAGTGAAGACCAAGCCTATGAAATGCATGATTAGTAAAGTCAGGTGCACTGTGTACAGAACATCTTCCCCAACCCTCTCCGCCATTGATTGCTCCCAGATTTTCAAGGCCTCTGCCCATCCTCCTTCTGGCCTCCCAAACCCCAGACAAGCCTGAGCCAGCAAGTCCCCCAGCCACTCCCACACTCAGAGAAAGCGTAAGAAACAGGACTGACTGGTTCTACCCACGCTCGCCTTCCTAACCTCTCTATTCCCTTAGGGCTTGACACCCCACCCAGCCACCAACCAACATTCTCCTGCTCAACCAGCTATGCTCTCACACTTCCCTCGCACTCGCACTAGGGCCATCTAACTTTGGTTCCCCCATTCTCTCCTCCCTGAAACATCTTTGATAACAATTCAGTGTAATTTAGTGAGAGACTGAATATACCAATGGACAATGGACAAGCCATATGTAAAAATAATCTGCCCCACAGTCTACAGCAATCAGTCCAGGAAAGTCAAACCACAACCTCTGTAGCCATCAGTCCCAAATCGTCAGGGCTTAATTAATAACACCCAGCTTCCCTAATTTCTGCTCCCCCACCCCACCTCCAGCATTCCAACTTAGGACCAATCACAGAAAGCCAAATATGTTCCCCTAACCAATCATACAGGACTCCTGCTGACTCCAGCTTCCCAATCCCAACATCCTCCAACTAGGGCCTTCCCTCCTGTTCCACTATAAAGCTTTTGCACTCCCCTGCCTGCCTTTGAGTCTCTGACAAATGTAGGTGATGGTGGCTGACTCTCTTGTTATGGAATAAATTGCTGTGCCTGTTCTCATCTGGGTGGTCTTCATCTCTTTCCATACAAGGTTCTTAATACAAGCCACAGTCCCTGCTCACACAGAGCTCTTAGTCCAGTAAGTGATCACAATGGTGGACATGTGCAGAGTACCACAGAAATGCATATGTAAATAGTAAGTGTATATGTGTCCCATACAATATGATACGGAGGCACGGGCATGGTGTTGCTGGTGCTTCGCAGGAACTAGAGAATTCCACGGGGCTTCCACGGAGGGAAGACAACTGGGCTGGTTTGGAAATATGAATAGACTCACTAAGGAGATAGCTGTCATGGAAGGAAAGGGCGGCTCTCCATTTTTCTCCTTCCATCCACTCCAAAGACTAAGCTTTTTACTTGTAGACCAACTTTGCCTTTGGACCTGCTCCGTGAAGTATCTCATTTATTTTTGCATCTTTATTTTCTCCCTTTCTACCGAAAAATGCCCCTGAGTCTAAAATGTTCTGAGTCTCACCCCTCCACACACACAGAAAAATTCTTGCACTGACTTGGCCAGCCCCATTGAATGCTACCTTCCGTTTCGCTCTAACTTCAAAGAGCACCCGCTCTGCAGCAGCGGTCTCTGCGTGCTCCAGAGCCCCCTCATCTGACTCTCACCCTCACTGCCCTGCTGGTACTGGCTCCCTTCTGACCCAAGTCACCGGATCCAAAGCCTTCTCCTCCAGCTCCACCCCCTCGACTTCTCCTCCCTTGGTTTCCTGATGCTGCTAACCCAGTCTTCCTCCTCCTTTAGTGGCTGCTGCTCTTTCTCCTCTACTTGCATCTACCATCTAACCTTGATCTTCCCTGAGAATCTGCCCTTGGCCCTTTTACTCCTACTAATCACAGGCTCCAAGGGACCGTCAAGTTTACATTAGCTGCATACCTCTACTGTCCACAGTCTTAAGTCCCCATTGATTTCATCTGAAAGCCCTAACACCTCCTCCAGCTCAGGATATCTAAAATAACCAGTCATCTTCCTTCTGACATCTTTGTGCTCCTCCTATGGAGGCACAGATCCAAGTCACCCCGTCCCCAACCCTTACTTCCATCTTTCCTCTTCTGTTCCCTGCATCTTTATGTCAGTTATTAGGTCCCTGCAGTTCCACTTCCCCCTTGTCTTCTACATTCAGTCCTGCTGTCACACTGTGGAGACAGCCCCCAGCACCTCTGGGCCAGCTATTGCAACAGCTTCCTGAATGGCTTGAAGCCTCCAGTCATAACCCACATTGCCCCACATTGTAGGGAAAGCTGCCCTTGATAAAATCAGATTCTCCAAGGTTGTAGATGAAAGGGGCATGCCTGCATAAGGAGAGATGGCTCAACCAGGCAGTCCCGACTCCTCCCATTTCTCAAAATTCACTGCACAGCCTTTAAGGAGTCACAGAGGATGACCGAGGGGAGTCACTGTGTTCAACTGTCTCAGTCCAGCAGTTCAATGAGACGACACTAGGACACTTCCTGGGCTAGAGGGTCTTAACATAAAGATTCTGAAAGGTTAGGGGAGGTAGAAAAGAGAGCGGTGATAAACGGTGATGGAAGAGACAACTTGGGGTGATGAACGCACAATGCAATATACAGATGACGTATTACAGAATTTACACCTAAAACGGATATAATTTTATTAACCAATATCACCCCAATACATTCAATTTAAAAAATTACACATGTCCTGACTGGTGTGGCTCAGTTGGTTGGGCATCATCCTGCAAAGTGAAAAGTTGCTGGTTCAGTCCCAGGCCAGGCCATGTGCCCGGAGTGTGGGTTTGGCCCCCAGCTGGGGTGCGTGTGAGAGGCAACCAATCGATGTTTCTGTCACACATCTGTTTTTCCCCCCCCTCTCTCTCCTCCTTTCCCTTCTCTCTAAAAATCAATAAATAAAATCTTAAAAAAAAAAGATTCTGAAATAGGCTCCAAGCATCTACAAGCTTTTCTGTACACTGCCATGGGAGACCAAGCTTGGGAAGGAAGTTAGAAAGCCTGCCAGAGCCTCTGAAGTACAAAAGCGGCCACTTGGGAAGGCTGAGCCATCAACAGAAACACCCACCAGTGACGCTAAAAGTACCGAGATTAAGAAAATTTGCGGAAGGGAGGAGTCTGAGCTGCAAAGTACCTCCCATTTTTCCTTACATAGAAGTTTCCGTCCACTTCAGGATCAGTGTTTGGTTTTATTAAGGAAGCTGGAGGGTTTTCTTACAGCCACTCTTTATATCACTCTCTGTGCAAAAACCTGCAACGGCTTCCCATGGCTTCCCACCTCCCCAAAGCAACGTCTGAATGCCTTGGTCTGCCGGTTAAGGCACTCTGCCTTCCGGTTAAATCCAGTCTGACTTTCCACCCACACTTCCCAGCCATCTCCTCCATACCAGTCTAGGTGAACCACAGGCCCCTTGCTTTTGTGCCCAGGTGAGCTTCCGGTTGTGGCCCCTCTGTCGGGAACTCATTCATTCCACACACAGCATTAGTGGAGTGCTCGCTGGGCCCTCTGCTGTGAGCTGAGATGCCTTCTCCTCGCCTTCCCACATCCAAATATTCCCAATCCTTGCCAGTCTGGTTAAATGGTCACCTCATCCATGACGACACAAGATTCCCCGCCGCCCCCCGAAGTACTCTCTCCCTCCTCGGACAACCCACACCTTCCCAAAGCTCCTACGGCAGCACTGTCTTCTCTTATGGTCATTTGGACAAATGCCACCACCCTTCCATGTCTCGATACTGTATTGACTCCTGCGTTGGAATGGGGAAGGGGAAAAAAACTACTCCAATTGCTTGGAAATGGATTATTTGCTTGTCTGTCTCCTCCACAATATGAACTCAGTGAGTTCCAGCACCAAGACACCATCGCCTCCTGCACGGGGAAACAAGGGCCATCTATTGAATGAGTTAACGAATACTTTAACTTCCTGTAAACTTTCTTACACTTTTTCCCTCACCGTATTAGTGTCTAGTTCTTCGTCAAGGTGAACAATTTAAGAAGTGGAAAGAAAACTGCTTCGGATCTAGAATTTATCGTGCCAAAGTCACAGCAGGGCCCGCAGCTTGACCTTGCGGCCAGCCAGAACGCCCTACCACGTTCGGCGTGGCCTGCCAGTGCCCAGCCCCCACCTCGCCTCAGGTCCCTCAGGGGCGCAAACAAGGCCACCCCAGAACAGGTCTCCCTGGCGGCCCTGGGGCGGGGACAGGGAACCCCAGGCGGGGAGCCCCTCCTGCTTCTTTGAGCCCCGCCTTCCTGATCCCCAACGGCTGGAGCTGCCCTACCTGCGCTTCTCCTTGGGGCCCTGCGCGGTCCGGCCCAGGGGCGGGGAAGCGTCCGGGGCGCGCCCAGCCTCGTGGAGGCCCAGCCAGGACCCGCGGGGCCGCGGTGCTGTGCCCGCTCCGGTGCTGTGCCCGCTCCGGCGGTACTCACCGTCCGCCCCCTGCGCTCCGGTTGCACCACGGGCCAGGCCGAGCAGTAGCAGGAGCGGCAGCAGGCGGCGAGGCGGGCGGCCCGCGCCCCGGGGCCACGGGCCCATGCCGCCGCCGCGTCCCTCCCGGAGCGCCCGCGTCTCCTCCTGGGGCCCCAGACGCCGAGATAAGGCGGCGGGAGCCGCAGGGAGGGGGCCAGCCCTGCCGCTTCCGGTGCTGCACTGGGGAGTGGACGGCGCCCCGAGGTGCCGGGGAGGTGGTGGGCTCCGGCCAGCACGACCGGCCTGGGCAGATGCTTCTTTATTCATTCACCCCTTCACTCTCTTGTGCACCTGCCAGGCGCGCGCAAAGTGGGGACAGGCACCCAACAGAGAGTGACACAGCTGAACTGAGGGTCCCAGACTGTGCTACAAGGAAACGCCCATTGTGCCCTAAGCGTGTGAAACGAACGTGGCGTCCAAGCCAGACGGGGGCTCAGGGAGGCACCCCAGAGAGGGCAAAGGAAGCGTGGTGAGGGACAGAGAGGGCGGGGATCTTCCAGGAGGTCGAAGAGACCTGGGATGAGGTGGCCGGAGCTCCAAGGGGAAGATGAGAGGGCGAGAAGACCCGGCTCAGGCCACCCAGGGCGACAGACGTGACCAGGTGACAAGACCGTAAAGGGAGACAGCGTTTGGGGTGGGGGAGGGGCTGGCAGGGGTTCCCGCTGTTCCAAGAAGTAAGCTAAGGTCCGCAGGATGAGAAACACGTGGGAGAGGAAACAAAGCAGGTAAGAAAGTCGCATTCAACGAGACAGTGACAAGAAGGTGTATTTTAGATGTTTAGAGAGAGGCATTAAGATGCAGAAATAAGACCTCACGAGCCAAATAAAGGGGGTTGTGGAGAAGCTGTAACGGGGCCCATCTTAAGCTTAGCGACTTCATCAGGAAGGTCTCCCAGAGTCTGCTCTGTGGGGTCGGGCCTGGGGCTGGGGAGGCGGGGAGACCGGCCTGGCCCTGCCGCAGGAATGCGGACAGGAGAGGACATGTCCAGGAGCAGGGCGTTGGCGATGAGTGCAGAGGGAAACGGCAAAGGAGAGGTGAGACTGGGCAGAATGCATTGGACTTGATGACCAGTAGAACGGAGGAGAAGGAAAGAGAAACAGCAGATATCACCGAAATGTCTGACTTGGGCAACTGGGTCGGTGGCGGTGGAGATCCCTGCGATGGAGACCCAAAGGGAGTTGTTATGAGTCCGGGGCAGGGAGAGACTGCAGGGGGGAAGAAAAGAAGTTTCAGTTTGAAGTCTGCGGGTCTCCCTCCAAGAGCAGGCCCGCCACTGCTTCACCCACGCCCTCACTTGCTTTCTCTCTCTGCCATGGGCCTGATCTAAATCTAACCCTGCGGGAACACACCCATATAAGGGCTAAACTTGTTGTGCAGCCTTAAAAAGAAGTAGTTAAAAATAAACTTCCTAGCCTCCTTTGCAGCAGGCATTCTTACTAATTTTTTTTTGTTGTTTGGCAAAGATAAGAGCCTGCATTGCGAGTAGGAGATGGACAGTGTGGGTATGGTGGTCTGTTGCCTGTGACAGAGACAGTTTTTGTTAAACTCAGCTCTCCATGAGGTTTGAGATCGTGTCATTTTTTTCTGACAAAAATACGTTCATTTAATAAACTTTTCGGACTTATATCTTCTTTTCCACCATGCCCCTCTGTAGAATAAATACATTTAAATATATTTGCGTATGTATATTTCATTTTATATACATATACATGCATATATATATATATTCAAAATTGGTGATGCGAGGAAAATAGTCCAAATCGTAAATAGGTTTTCATTTTATATTTGCATGAATCATCTTTTTAATATTTGGAAAATTTTATGTTAGTACAATCCATGCTACTCATATTCTACATTAGATTGTATGGCTTTCATGAATTCTTTTTTATTGGCTCATTTTTTGCTTTCGAGCAAATATTCAAAACAAACTTCTTACCTGTTGGAGGGTTTATGGAATCACCGAATAAAAAGTTATCTCATCAGTATTTGTCACTAGAATTAAAAAAGACTAATGAGCCAGAGTTAAACTGGGAGCTGTGGAATTGTTGTTGACAAATTAATTATTTAGTTTAGGAAAAAGTTTCTTGTCTTAAGAGAGGATGGCCAATACATCAACATCTGAAGGAGAATTTAGAGAGAGCTCTTTTTCCCCATGACATCTAGATATTAATGCCTTTATCAAAAATAATTTTTTGGTTTCAAGACAGCATTGTATGCCCTGAGAGTTCTCTCTCCCCTCCTTCCCCAGCCGGGTGAAATGACCAAAGATACACACGCATGCGCACGCACGCACGCACACCACATATACAATCAAATGTGCAACAGTGCTTTCGAACCGGAAAGAATGACGTCTGTGGGCTAGAGAGCTTTGAGGAGTGCATTGGGTTAGAGCTGCCTCATGTCCTTCACAAAAATATCCACTGAAAGAGATGTAAAGTGGGGGGGGGAATTAAAATATATGCAACCTAAAACCTAAAATATGATAATGCACACTTCAAATTATTCTTTGTGCCTGGTAACATGATGGGTGGCATTTATAATATTTTGACGTTGAATTCAGAACCACGGTGTAGGAATTGTTGAGAAAATACGAAGCGCCCGTCTGACCAGTGCAGAGCTTTTTGCCCTGCCCCTCCACGTACACAACGTTTAATGCAGCCGGCCCCTCCCTTAGGCTCTGCGCCGCCTGAACGCCAGTCCCCCGGCCCTCCACAGACACCGTCAGTTCCACACTTTTAAGAAATCATTTGTAGCTTCATCTTGAAAAGTGCGGGTCATCAAAGGGCCTTTATGTGGTTAGATAAAACGTGTAACTCCCACTTAAAATATCGAGATCACCGACCAATATCTGAAGTGACCGTAAAGGACCTGGAGCAGGTAGGGACACGGAACCGAGGGAGCTTCCCCAGCGGCTCCTGTCTCCAGTCACGGAAGGTTAGGAAATACTAAAGTCTATCTTAGTGCATCTTGCTACAAAATTAAAACATTCAGTGATGACAAAGGACTATTTGCCCACCCATGCTCCCAACAGCCTTATTCACAACAGCCGAAAGGTTGAAACAACCCAAATATCCATCAAAGGGTGAGCGGATAAATGAAATGTGGCATATCCATACAGTACAATATTATTCAGCCTTAAAACTCTGACACACACTACAATGTGGGTGAAACTTTGAGGGCATTGTGCTAAGTGAAATAAGCCAGTTGTTTTTAAAAGACAAATACTGTAATGACTCTACTCATGTGAAATAGTTAGAGTAGTCAAATCCATAGACAGAAAGTAGAGGGCTGTGCCGGGGCTGGGGAGAGCAGGGCACGGGGAGTCAGTGTCTCATGGGCAGAGAGTTTGTTTTGCCCAGTGAAAAGAACTCTGTGGATGGGTGGTGTCGATGACTGCAAAATAGTGTGAATGTACTCAATGCCACTGAACTGTACACTTAAAAATGGTTAAATGGTAAAAAAAAAAAAAGGGCAAAAAGTTTAGGTGCCGATTTTTATTTTTATTTTATCAGACGGGTGCTAACATATGGAACCTTCCAAATCAATTTTAGATCCTAGTCAATCAGAATAACAGGGAAGTTCCCTTGGAAGGCCCCTTCCCCCAGCCCTTGGGCCATAAGTGGATGGGATTCTAAGAGGCCCCTGAGTGGGCTGTGGGGCAGCCAAGGGGGGGCGGGGAGGAGGACAAAGGTACAGAAGGAAAACCCTAGTCCAGTATCTCTAGGGTTTTCCCCCAGGCTGCCCTTCACTGTTGTCTGCTTACAATGTCAAGCTTGGGGTTTGCAGGGGAACAGGGAGGCTGGATTCCAAATATCCTGGAAGTTTCCTGGAAAAAGCCCTTGCTTGGTAATTGCACTCATAAGCAGAAACAATGTATCGCTATTCCCACTAGCAGGCCTACGAATGGTAAATAAATTGCTTACATGTGGTTTGAATATCTAATTGTAATGAGTTTGATATATTCTGCTGTTGAACGCATTGCATTAACAGGTGATTTAAATACTGGAAGCCTTGGAATTATGTTGGTTGAAAAATTGTGTTTGGTAAAGGTGAGTCCTTCTGTGATACCCCACGGCACGCTCACACACACCTATTCACTAGCTGACAAGAAAGGACCACCCTGATGCTCATCTCAAGCAGATTTATCACGACTGACGCGGGGACCTGTCTCTATAGAGAAATGCCCTACTGGCTGGCGACTGTCTCTCAGTCAAGCTGAGGTAGGCTTCTCATTCTTGGGTGCTCAGGGACTCTCAGAGAAACAAGGGGATTACTCCATCTTTTCTAACTCGCCTCTCCTACTTCCCAAACCCCCTGCCCGGAGTTAGTTTGTAGCACCGGGGCAGCAAAGACACACTCGGCTACGGCACATTGCTTGGCTAGAAGCTGTCCGACATGTAGCCTGCTCAAAATACCCATGTTCTCAGGAAAGCAAAACACCTGGATGGGAAGTGGCAGCTCCGTAGAGCAGAGGTGTCCCCTAGCTGTCCCCATTTTCCCGGTAATGCCACCCTTCCTCACTTTGTCCTGGCATGGGCACTCTCATGGGACTCAGACACCCTCTGATCCCACCAGCAGAAGCTGGAGGAGCAGCAGATTCGGATTTGGGAGCCAGCTTCAGACACTCCAACAGACTCAAGTTCAGGGAGCAGCTGTCACAATACTTATCCGTCCACCCCCAGACCTCAGAAAGGAAACACCGAGCGAGACTAGGGCTCTGTCGCCCAGTCTGTCACATACACAGTGCACACACACATACAGTCACCTGCCTCGCTTGAGGAAACCTCAGCTGTTGGTCTGTTTGTTTCACAAACCCTAAAAGGAAGCCTTGCTGACAGCCCACTTCCGGCCCACCATCAGCTCAAGGACACTTGCAGCCACCCACAGGCCCGAGGAGAAGTGGGGCACACCCAGCCGTGCCCCACACAATTGCTGAGGAAGCCTACAACAGCTGTGAAGGCAGACCGAGCTAGGCTTTCCTTGATCGATTCCAGCTGAGAGCGAGGACCCTTATCACTGACCCTGGCAAATAGTGCAACCTTCATAATAATAGACCTTGTTCAATTATTTTGCAATGGACTTAGCCGTAGGTTTTACTGGTTTCTTTGCTTTCTGCTATTTCTGTGTCTGTGACTTCCTCTTCCCCCTCCTCTTTCTTGATCTTCTTCTGGTACCTCTTGGAGTCTCTGTCAGAAAGTATTCCTGGATGGTCAACTTTCTGAATCTTCCCATGCCCACATATATCTGGATTTTGCTCTCATAATTTAATTATAGGTTAACCAAGTATACAATTCTGAGTTCAAAATAATGAAAGGCTAAGTCAATGGAGTTGAGAATTTGGGGTTCGAAATCATTCCCTGTGAATTTTGTCTTCCAGCATGAGTGTTACAGACGAGAATCACAGGCTAATTTGGTTACAAATTCCACTCCAGTGATGTGTCTCCCATGAGTCCCACACCAAGCTTTGGGGATTTTCTCTTTGTCTCCGGAACCCAGAAATTCCATGAGGACAGTTTTTTCACTATGTCTGCCCAGCCCTCTGTGGTCCCTTTTAGCTTGTAGATTCGTGCTTTTCTTCAGCAGAGACATTTTTGTCACTGGTCTCTTTATTTCATTCTCTCAATTCTTTCTATTTATTCCCTTCTGGAATTTATGGGAGGCAATTCCTAAAAACTTGCTTCTAGCCTCTCTGAGTCAGTGTTTATCTTATTTTCTCCATCTTCTTTGCCTTTATTCATGGAACGTCGGGGCCTGCCCTCACCCAGTCTTCCTGTTTGCTGATTGTAACTTCATTTGTGCCTCTTCTGCTCTTCAGTCCATCTGTCGAAATATTTTTTATTTTGCCAATCACGCTTTTCATGTCTAAGAATCCTGTTTCTTTTACAGAATGCTTTTAAATTTCTGTAGATGTGATAACTTCTTGAATTCCCCTGAGCATAACAACTGGCGTATTTTAAAGTTCTTTCCTGCTTACCTCTGTTTCATCAGGAGGTTGATTATTTATTTATGGAATTTGAGGAGTCGTCTACTGGTTTCTCTCAGGTGTTTCATGATGGTTGACTGCCTGTTCTTATTTTATACATAAAAGTCTCATATGTTTAGAATTAGTCATTTGGATGCATTTCCCCAGCCCAGATGAAAACTCTTTTCTTAGGGGTAAATCTGGTGATAGGGTCCTAGCTCCAATCCCTTTGGGAGTGGGCGGGGGAGCTGGGTGGTGGCTACTTCTCCAACTCCAGTGCATTCTCTGAGAGCTGCTTGCATCACAGCTCTCATCTTATTGATAAGCAGTAAGCTTTACTTAAAAGTTTCACTTTGGGGAAAAAATTCACAGCTAGCCATTTCTAAAGGAGAAGGTGGGTAGAGATGTTTTTGCCCCTCATGACTTAATTACCAGCTCACTATCATACCAGTTCCTTCTCCCTGTGCCTGCTGTCTCTGAACTTGAGGTTATTCTGGAGTTCTAATTAGAAGGTTCACTTTTTGGGAGGTACTCTCTGCTTTTGTGGGGTTGTAGGTACATTGGCTCTTTCATGTAATCGATCACATTTGCTGTGTATCTTCCACAAATCATCTCTATTTTGGGGCTCTGATAATAATACCCTGCCTGGATTTCCAATACTGCTTTCAAGTGATTCTTTTTCTCTTCCATTAGAAAAATGGAAGATTTTTAAAACTTCCATTTTTAAAAAATCAAGGTATAACTTATATACAGTGAAATACACAAATATTAAATGCATGTCTCTACTTCCAAAGTCCTCCTATATGTCACTTTTAGCTCTTACTTATCTGTCTTTCCCATTAGACTGTAAGTTGCTCGCGGTCATGGTGAGTGCCATTTAACCAGCCGTCCCTGCATCTGGCCAAACTTCAGGTACCTAGGAAGCATTCTGCATATTTGGAGAAGAAAGGAATGGGGTCAGTCATTGTCAGTCCCAGGTTGTCAGTGGGTGTTAGTATTCAGCTCAGATGCACATCCTTGGAGCAAGCTGGAGTAAAAAAACGTCAGATTAGTCATCTCTCTACATGTCTCATTTCCTGTTCATTCGAGGGCTCGGCGGTGACTAGATGATATGTCCCCAGAGGACTGCCTCCTGCACTGTCTCCAGGACTCTGACGATGCCCCACATTGTTCCAACTTGCTCACACAGTTGTTTCAAAATGGGTATCAGTGAGAGACTTTGAGTCTGTGCCAAAGGGGTAATGGAAAAGAAAGCACATATTAGCCAGTTCAAAAGGTTTCTTATGCTTTGATTTTCTCTGGCAGGTTTGTAAAATAAACTTTCAGCCCTCACAGGTGATTTCTAAATCAAATTATTCTTTCACATCTCACACCATGGTAGCTACTTCTTAAATACAATTTGCCAATACCAGCCACACTATCGGGCAGACAGGCCACAAACATTAGAGGCTCACAAAACACAGGTTGTCACATGTCATCTAAATCAAGCCACCTGCGCCTGCCGAACAGCCCAGCTCTCCACATCACCACCGCGCCAGCTGCTCTCAAACCGTCGCCCCCCCCACCCCCACCTTTGGAGGCCGGTTGTGTTCTGTTTAGGAGACTTTTGGTTCAAGTGACTTACAATGATCCAAAATGTTGAAAGCAAAACTAGAGTGTATTTATGGCTCCCGTAACTGAGAAGGTTCCCTGCCAGATCTGACTTCAGGTGTGGCGTGACCTGACACAAACGGTGTGGCCAGATTCCAGTTCCTTCCTCTCGGCTCAGCCAGTGCCCTGCTCAGATTTCCCCGCACGATCCTAGAATGGCTCGGTGGTCTCCTCTCGGCTTCGCATCCAGAGGACAGAGAAAGCGTCTCCTTCCCGAGTGACGTAAACTCTGAGCCTATTTATCCCTGGGGACAAATGCCCATGGCTATACCACTCACCGGATAGAAGAGGATGGATAGATAGCCTAGGGCAGCAATTTTCAACCGGTGCGCCCCAAGAATTTTTCAAACAGGCCACACCTGACTCTTCCGTCAGAGGCGCTGACCCCTTTTTCCTTAGACTGTCACATTAAAAAATGACAACAGCCTACACGCTGATAGCCATCCACTGTGTGAATCAAATTTGTTCGTCAGATTGGCAAAAAAATATAACATATCCCTTTGGTGTGCTGCAGAATTTTAGTCATTAGTTTATGTGTTTCAAGAGATGAAAAAGGTTGAAAGTCACTGGCCTAGAGCCTCCAGGGCCCACACTCTGTGTGGTTGGCTTCACCCAACCCCAAGGACTGAGCTGGAGGGAAGAGGTTCCCAGCAGAAGCGCAGGGTGACGTCCTACCCGAAGGGGAGAAGCGCTAGATGGCCAAGCCAGCAGGTGTGACTGCAGCTGTGAACCTGCTGGCCAGGCGGAATCCCTCTCTTCTCCGTTTAACTAGCGTGCCTTTCACATATCACACCTTGTTGGAGCTGGACCTGCTCTCCGTGGGGCACTCTAGGACATGGTTTGGAGTCTCTCATCATTCTGGGTAACGCCTTTTTGTGCGGTTGTTTTAGACTTGTTTCCCTCAAGAGTTTATTTATACCCCTATCTTAACACAATACTCTGGACATCGTCTGATCAGTGTAGAATCAAGTGGATCTTTTCCTGCAGATCCTGATAGAAAACCCTTGCAATACCCTCCAATTTTGTCTCACTCCAGTGTAGGGCCTTCCAGGGGTCCCCAGCACATTTGACATTATTCAAGGCAGCCCACCGCAGGTGCCCTCCGGTCTTTCAGAATGCAATGGCTCCAGAATGCACCGTGAGTGGCTTTCTGGAAAGCAACTCTCCACCTCACCCAGGAGTAATGGGCCTGAAGTCTCCTTGGCCTGGCTCCCAGGGTGGTCTGAAAGGGCAAGGAGACTGCTCGGCTTCCGTAAACCACCCACTACGTTTGTAGCCTCCGCAAAGATGGAGGAAGGACTATGCCTTCTAGGTCAACCCAGTTTAAGCAGCATTTCCACCTGGCTTTAAACAAAGGCTGAGGGGGCCTCAGAAAAAGGCCTTCCAGCTGCCAAGATAAGGAGAGCTATCATTAAGGGTGAGGCCTTTAAACTAGAGCCTCAAAGATGGGTGGGTTTTCAATAGGTGAAAACGGGGACCCAACAGGGAACATGAGATAGACAGAAAAGGTCTTTCTCTGAAAAAACTGCACATAAAGAAGGTTGCTAAGGGATGGAGGTATCTGATTTGCTATGGACATTGCGAGAAAAAAGTCAGAAATCAAAAGGAAGCTAAAAGGAGAATTTTGCTGTGCCCAGCCCT
Organism: Tonatia bakeri; assembly: GCA_004024845.1. Lineage (NCBI taxonomy): Eukaryota > Metazoa > Chordata > Mammalia > Chiroptera > Phyllostomidae > Tonatia > Tonatia bakeri. The sequence continues at coordinate 224,048 of PVIA01000674.1, read as the reverse complement.
GAGCCTCCACGCCTCACGGAGCTCCCCCAGGACAGGTCTCTCAGCCAGGGTGCTTTTCATCTGCAGCGAGAGGAGCCTCTGCCTGAACCCCACTTTTGAGAGGGTCCTGCCTATTACAAATATATTTGAAAAATTACATTTATTGATGCCCACAGTAGCCCTTTCTGGTTCATCATCTGATTATAAAATACAGGTGAATTATGGAACTTTTTTTTTAAAAATAAACAGTCTTTATGGGGCTCAGACTGGGAGTCTGAGGGCTCTGAGGACCTGTCAGTTTTCTTTTCTACGTCCCCTTCGGCCTGCTTCCACAGGCTTGTCAGCTGTGCTGCCTTCCATGATGGACCTCAGCCTTCTCCTTCCCCTTCTCCCAGGGGACCGGCACTGCCTGGCTCCTCCAGACAACCCTGTGATCCAGGGAGGACTTGCAGGTAGGCTCAGGGTGCACCTGCCTCAGGGCAGATCTTTGCTTGTCCTGAGGTCTCATCAAGTATGCTGTGTCCTATCCAGACGCTGCTGCTGGAGGCTCAGAAGTGGCATGGTTAGCGTTCATTCACCTGCAGGAGGAAGGCCAGGTACTTTACCTTCTTTGTTTAGAAATTACTAGGAATGTTGATGCCCTTACAGCATACACCCCCCCAGCAGGTAGTGCTCAGCCACAACGGACTGCCAGGTGCATGATGGGCCTGCGCCACTAAGCACTGGGCCCTGCCCCTCAGCCCTCTCTGGCAGCTGCCTGGGAAAGTGGAATATTTTTATACAGAAAATTATAAAGATTTGGCATACACATGAAAATTACTAAAAACCACACAAGTGCCCTGTCACTCAGAATACTGCTCTTAGCATTGGCATAGCAACCTGTCACTCTAAAGCACCACTCCCATGGTCAGCCCCCTCCAGACACAGGAGACGTTCCTTCCCACCTGCTGCCCCACATTCTTGAAGCAAGAGGTAGCTGCTTGCAAACGCCCGGGAAGTTTCTCGCTGTATCACTGCTCTCAGCAGAGGTGGATGCTTTCAAATGCAGGAAGGATTGAGAAGTGAAAGCACATACAAAAGAGAGAAGACAGGTTAATTGATTTATTAAACTCCTTCTCTGTGATAGTACAGATGTAGCAGATCCTAGCTTGATGAAGTACATTCCCCAGTAGTCCTGAGTGTCCACTTTGTTTTCCTTCAGGTTCTAATTCATGGTTCTTGAGGTACTCACGAATTTGGGCAGTTTTTGCAACAGTTGCTCACAACAGCTGAGGAACATCTACAACACTAACAATTCCTATGACTTTAAAATCTGTGAATACAGAGGTCTGGATCTAATGCAGATGAAGCATAATACCAGTTCTTTACATAGGCAACTACATGAATATTAAAGACTAGAACTGTGAATGGGTTTATTTTTATAAAAATATTTAATAAGATGTAATAAGGTCTTTACAAAATTAAATTCAGTTTTGTTGAAATGATTTTGACTTAACATGTTAATATTAACTGATTTCTATTTTACTCCTAATTTTAATAGTCTTGAATATTTTAGAAGAAGACATCTTGAAAATATTTTTTTCAGGTTTTATTTATTCATTTTTAGAGAGAGGGGAGGGAGGGAAATAGAGAAGGACAGAAACATTGGTCAGTTGCCTCTCCCATGCCCCCAACTGGGGACCTGGCCCACAACCCAGGCATGTGCCCTGACTGGGAGTTGAACTGGCAACTTTTTGGTTTGAAGGCCAGTGTTCAATCCACTGAGCCACACCAGTCAGGGCTTGAAAATGTATATAAATAATTACATTTTTTATTTCAATTTTTATTTACTGTTTTTGATAAAATACGTTCAAATTTTGTGCTCTGTGAACTTAATTACATTTTATTTTTAATCCCTCATGATTAAATCTGGCCCACGACCTGTTTTTGTTTTATAAATAAAGTTTCATTGGAACACAGCTATGCTGCTCAACATTTACATGGTCTATGGCTGCTTTCATGTTACAGTGGCAGTCGACTAATTTTCACATTAACCATATGGCCCATAAAACCTAACATTTTTACTATCTGGCTCTTTATAGAAAAAGTTTGTCAACCTCTGATTTGGATAATTACTACCAAAGAGAATACAAATTTTGTGAAAAGCTCTCATGTTAACATTGTTTTGCTGAAATAAACACAAAAACCCAACTGTTATGGAATATGTGTGTATATAAATCTTATAAATTATGCATGTCTTCACTACTCACCCGAACATCGCTGGCTTCACAACAGAACACTCACACACACGTGCATGATAATTAGACTGAGTCCTCTTTAAAAGCCTGTCAACTTCTAGCCATATAGAACTCAGAGCTTTTCACCTATTTTTCCACTTCGTATTCAGGAAGGTGTATTTTCCATATGAGGTGTGTTCACTCTGTCCCAGGCTCTGCAAATACAGGGGCAGGTGTGCCAGCATGGGCTCTGAAACATGCCAATGTTCTGCTACACCAAGGGCTTGAGACGGCCCCCTGTGTAGAGGGCACTGTTCCAGAACAACTAACACCCTCGCCCTGTGCCCTGCGTCAGGTTGGGTGGCCATGAGAACATCTGGGCAGACACAGTGCCTGGAAGGACTCCTCTCCTCTTCTGCGACTGACTGGTGGGTACAGCTTTGACCCTCGAAGCCCCGCTCAAACTTCCAGGCCAGCTGTGTGGGAGGCTCTGTCCTTGGGACGAGCTCCTGAGGGGCGCAGAGACCGCACTCCTGGCCATGCCAGCAGCCTGGCATTTCCTCCACCAGCTGTGGTCTGCTGGCCACGGCCTGGGCTTGGCTCGGCTCTGCCCGCCCCAGCACAGCCTGGATGCCAGTGAGACTTGCTATCCCTGCAGCTCAGAATGTCAAGGCCCATCCATGTCTGCTGCTGGGGGTGGCACCCGTTCACAAGATGTCAGATAAGTTGTCCTTAACTGTTGCCAGATTTGGCCGATTAAAATACAGGATGCCCTATTAAATTTGAATTTCAGATAAACAACAAAGGCTGTTTCAGTACAAGCAATCATGCAATTTTATTGCATAATATGCCCTGAGTCAACATCTCAGACAAGGTGTTTGGTTACAGGGACATATAAGAGTCATTGCTCTTCCCCTGCTGAGGAGACTTTGGAGGCCATGTGTTTCAGATGACATAGCCAAAAGATGGACGATAGTTGCCCAGTCTGTGGAAACAAACGTGTATTCCTTGCTGGAAGCTGTGAAGATTAAGGGGTTATCCGTTCCCACAGTATCACCTAGACTGACTCCACAGCATCCTCCAGGACCCTGCCTAGACTTCACTCTAGCCCCTTCCTCCCACTGTGCTCCTGGTGTTTCTATAAACCCTCCTCTTACAATGCTTTATACATACTCAGTTACCTTTCTGCCTCTCACCAGGCACAGGAGCCTGGTCTTGTCTGACACTGTGACTGCAGGAACTCACGTAATAAGCATTGAATACTTGAGGGTGTGCTGAGTGAATGAATGAACGGCCAATGATTTCCCAAGTATAGAGCCAGGAGTTAGCTTCACATTCACCTTGGTCTCACCGAGGACGTCACCTCTCCAGGGTTCATGTCCACTATTCCATAAAGGATCACCTCCCTTGAACAGGTCTTTAATCTTGGGAAATTGGTTACACGTAGCCATGTTATTTACATAGTGGCTGGTCATCAGAAGAGTAAGAGATGGTAGGTAATGACATTCATTCTTAGTCACAAAGTAAAAGAGGAACATGACAATGACATTTCCACTGTGAGAAAAGGTAGCCTGGCATTCAGAAGCCCTAAGCGCAAGACTATGTCCACACCCAATTGCCTGTACTTCCCTGAGATGTCTCATCTTGATGCAGAGCGTCTGAGTCCACAGTCCACTTAGAAGAAAGAAGGAATTATCATTTTCCTAAATGTTTACTCTTGATCAGTGATTCTCAACCAAAGGGTGGGAAGGGCACATATCAGAATCTCAGAGTGGGTGAACATGTAGAAAATATTTTTTACTTTAAAAGCTAATTTTCCTAATACAAAATACAGAGGTTCAAGTGTGACATGCTAGGCTGTTGAGCTCGTGGAGAATACAGAACGAGAAAGCACTCAGAACAAGCTGTCGAACCAACATGGCGCTCAGCACACGTTTGCCAAAGGGTGTTATTTGTACTGCGTGTTTGGTACCATCTGTGCTACAGTTCCTACTGTAAACACAAGTGTCCTTCGTTTGCAGGGAAGTGCAGGTTTTTACTTGAAAGCAAGTTCTGATTTTGAGTCCTTAAGATGTGGCGAAAAAGACACAGCTTTGATGGGTGTAGGGAGGGGAAGCTGCACAGACAATTGTTTGGCAGTTTGGCTGTGAATGGCGAAGAGAAATAGAAAGTTAGGCAGAGCAGCACTGGGGATTTCATTCCTTAAGACTGGAAGGGCTTGAGCATGTTTAAAAGGCTGATAGGAAAATCCAGTAGAGCTGACAAGGTGGAAGCAGCAGGAATGGACAAGGGAGCGAGATGATGGAGCATGGATGGAACACAGGAGGGAGAGAGGAAAAAGGAACAAAGAATCCATGTGGCTGCACTAAATCTTACAGTCGCTGGCAGGTTGCTGAGGACTGCGGCCCATCAGGTCAATTAGGAGCTGAGTAGAAAACCTGATTTGCCTATTTTTGTGCCTATGTGAACGCCGATGCCCACTCTGTCCAATTTTTTTCGGTTCCATACTAAAGTTTGTGGGTGGCCAAAGAATAGTCACTTGGCTAAATTTAGAAACTATTACCCTACCCTGAGTGGCTTTTTCAAACTTTTCAATAAAGGCTAACTTGAAATTGAGCTTGTTTTGTTTGTAATATAGAACTTAAGCCCAGCAGATGATTGAATCCGAAATTTAAAGGCGCAAATGCCAATCTGGTTTGCTCCTTCAAGCATTTATAACACAAATCCGTTTGTAGATTCTTCAAGTCGGTATTAAAATGTCACTTTATTTTCTCATCTTGACGATGCTCTAAAAGACAGATTTCAAGATTGGTTTCCAAAAAAACAAATTTCCACCTCATCTAATTCAGCTGCAGGATAAATTCAGGCTAACTTTCCCTGCATCGGGGTAGACCTAAATTTCCTCTGTGAAACTCTGTGGGGGAAGTCTTCCTTCTTGATATTCAGCGTTTGCCAGAAGAAAAAAAAAAAAAAACACCCTCAAGAAGGGTTTAAGTGACACAACTTTGAGTCAGCTGCACAAAAAAACACTTAGAAAATTCAAAGTCCCTCGGAGAATTGAGGGTCGGAGCAGTGCCCTGTGTTTCACAAGGAGAGAACGGATTTCACGTGCCTCCCTTTCGTTTCCATCGATGAACGCTTGCGAAGCTGCTTCTCTGCACTTCTGGCTCTGTACCCCGGAGCCATGGCAGTCTTGCCTTTGAAAATGCCATTTCATCCACACTGCCTAAGCCGCAAGCCGATGTCACACTCAGTGTGACATTGATGCCACCTTAGTAAGGTTGAAAACAGAATTTTTAAAAAGATCAAAACACATTTGTTCTTAAAAATCACCATTGCTGTTTTTATCCATGTGTTTACATTCTAAGGACCCTAACGAAGGGGGCCATGAAGTTTGTAAGTGGAGGAGAACAAAGAAGAGATTTGTAGGTGAAGAATAAAGAGGAGTTGAGAAAAACTGCTCTAAATGGAAAAATCATAGTGCTGAGAATGAAGATACTGGTAAAGAGATAAAAAATAGCTGTCTGGAAAAAAAAAAAGAATAGCTGTCTGGGAAGCGGCTCCACCATGCTGGCAGCAGCCTATTTAATTCAAATTCCTGGCTTAGAGGGGTCACTCGTTTTCTCTATTTGGAGACAGGACCTTCGAAAAGGTAGTGTGAAGAGATTAACACACACACACACACACACACTATGTGAGGACACAGAAGGCAGCTATCTGTAAGTCAAGAGGAGAAGAAACCAAAGCTGCCAACACCTTGATCTTGGACATCTAGCTCCCAGAACTCAGAGGAAATACATTTCTGTTGTCTAAGCCACCCAGTTTGTGGTACTTTTGTTATGGCAGCCCTAGAAAACTAATACATTGTATAAGGGAATGTGTGGCTTCTCTGGGAATGACAGCATCTGGGAAATCTATGCTTTTGGGGGACATCATGGAAGAAGTGAAGGCCACCCTCAAAATGTACAGGTCAGGGCAATAGTTTCAGTAAGGGTAGAGGTCTTGAATACATATTCTAAAAGATAGTTGTGCCATTGGGATTTGCCAACAAATTCCCAGGGCCCTAAAGTAGAGTGGAAAGCAGGTGTTTTTGTAGGTTGAGACAGAGCCTCTATTTACTTCTGTGAGTGCTCACTCAGCTTTCTGTGCATCTGATCAGCTTGCAGCTTGGTCCACACGATGCTGGTCTACAGTAACCAGTTTGCTGCCCACAGTCAGCAGAAGCCGCAGGGTCTATCTATACCGGTCTTGGGACTTTTACTGCAAGGGTGGAGGATGGGGACTACTGAGGGAAAATACTGGGGCTGGTTCCACCAGAAGCTCCTGCCAGCTGCAAGGAAATGGCAGATCTTTATCCAATAGATGAGGTGCTGTATGCTGGTCTCTGTGTGAGCACTTTATGTCTTAAGGAAAGACTGCTGAGTGAGCAGGGGCTACCATCAGAACCCTGTAATCCCTATCTTTACGCCTTTGTCTGTCAGACTTTAGAGCAGATTCATCAAAAAGTGTCATGCACCAGCACGAAAGCTAACAGGTAATTCTGCAGCTCTAATTTTTTTGTAAAGAAAAAAATAGAAGCATGATCTGAAAATATAAAGATAATATGCCTGTTCTGGGAAATCTGGGCCTGATAGCCACTGTTCTTGGACCATATTGAGAAATATTTAAAAATAAGTTGGTAAGTTAGCATCAAGAAAGGACATACCAGCACTTTACACCTTTATTATGTTCCTTGATGGCGTAACTTTTACAATTTCGGACTCTCCAGGAAACATACTTGTCCATCAAATCAGCCTACATGGAAGCGCAGCAGAAAGGGGTATGAGGGTAAGAGAATCACTGGGACAGCCCTAAGCTTCGTTTTGGTTTATTTTTAAGTGTTTATTCCTACCTAAATAAAGAGCTTTATTTTGCTCTCAAGTCACTATTTATTATTTCTGTTGTAAGGGATAGATATGCAGTGGAAATCCTCAGGCTAAACAAGAGTCAAGGCAGACAGCTACGATTAACACACCCCTTTGCAAAAGAACCACAAAATGAAACCAAAAAAAGTATAAAACATTAATAAACTAAAATACAAACTTATTTGGGGGATCAAAACAAGTGAAAACAGGTATCTGAAAACACTTCTGGCAAGATAGCTAAAGAGAAAAAGATAAAACAGCAATTAAAAAGTAAATATACCACTTAGGTGGAGATTTATAAATATCACCAACAACTTTTGACCAGTCTGAAAACCATTAGATAAGATGAACTATCTTAATTCACTAGTAATCTCCCGAGTAGAAGGGTACAATGAACAGCAGGTTAAACACAGTATGAATTGTATGAATTAGGTGACAGGAATATGAAGTTTCACTATACTAGTCCTTCTACTTTAACAAATGTTTGAGGTTTTCCATAAACACAAGGTAAATTTTCAGAGGATAGAAAACAAAATAATTTTGAAAACAGGCAAATAAAGGGGAAGAATCAAGAGTTTATTTTGTTTTTCTACAGAGAGTATACCTCAGGGTAACCAAATAAATGGACATGGAGAAGTTTCTCTTATATAAAAATAATCTAAATAATACATGCAAGGAGAACAGAGCTTCACAGTCTTGTAATCCCTAAAAATGAAAGGATCTAAGCAATGATCATTAATTACTACCATCACAAGATACAAAAGTGCCCAATGCCACCTATCAAGTATTCTTGCACCTCCCCTCCAAAAGAATGAAGAGGAGTAAAACCAGCCCTGGCCGGGAGCTCAGCTGGCTGGAGCATCGTCCTGACAGGCCAAGGCTGTAGGTTCTATCCTAATCAGAATACATTCAAGAGGCACGCAATGAATGTATTAACAAATGGAGCAAGTCGGTGTTTTTCTCTCTCTCTTCCCTTTCTCCCTCTTTAAAATCACTCAATAGTAATTTTAAAATAGCACACAAAAAGCAAACCAAGAGGCAGGAAGAAGGTAAGGAAAGCAGCAGCTCCCAATTTACAGATAATTTGAGGTGGGGAGACATATTAAAGTAGTAACACCATGTGGGCATAATCAGCAAAATCCTGACTGTTGGGAGTTTTTACAGAGCAATTAGCTCAGTTTCTTCAACAAAACAGTTGCAAGGGGGGGGGAAAAGATGGAAAGGCTTCATCAACAACTGCATTGTATAAATTTGGACGTACATACATGTTTGTAGATGAAAGTATGATTGGGATTTGTTTTAAAATAATCCAGGCAGTGAGGAAGAATAGATGAAACAAGATTAGCCACTAGCTGCAGCTGGGTATTGGGTATGTGGAGATCCACCATACTATGCTAATTAGCATATATTTAAGAATCTTAGTGACAAGAAGTTTCACTAACCCTTTTTGTTTAAAGTCTTCTCTCAGGACGTGGGTCTGGCTTTTCTTGATGAACATATGTAAGGGGTCAGACATCCAACAGACCACCAGATCAGGCTTATAGCTGCAAAAACAAAACTAATAGGCACATTTGACCTTTGAACAATGCAGGGGTTGAGGGCACCAACCTCCACACAGTCAAAAGCCAGAGTATAGCTTTTGACTTGCCCCAAAGTTTAACTACAGTTGCCCCTTGGTATCTGTAGTTAAACTTTGGCTCCAGGGCCCTTTGCAGACACCGATATCCGGGGATGCTCAAGTCCCTTACATAAATAAAATGGTGTTCAGGAGTATCCAACCTGTGGCCCACGGGCCGGATGGCTATGAATGTGACCCAACACAAAATTGTAAATTTACTTAACACATAAGATTTAAAAAAAAAATTTTTTTAAAGATTTTATTTTTAGAAAGGGGGGAGAGAGGAGAAAGAGAGGGAGAAAAACATCATGTGGTTGTGTCGCATGCCGTCAGGGACCTGGCTTACAACCCAGGCATGTGCCCTGCCTGGGAATCGAACCTGCAACTGTTTGGTTCACAGGCCTGTACTCAATCCACTGAGCCACACCACTCAGGAATGAGAATTGTGATTGTGTGTTGCAATGTATTTAATGTGTGGCCCAAGACAACTCTTCTTCCAGTGTGGTGCGGAGATGCCAAAAGATTGGATACCCCCAGCAGAACAATGCATAGTGGGCCTTCCATATCCATGGATTCCTAGCCATGGATCAAAAACACCATTTCCAACCTGTGGGTAGTTGAATCCATATATAAATAGATCCACATAGTTCAAACCTGTGTTGTTCAAGGGTCAACAGTATTAATAAAATCTTTTTTGAATTTAGTAGGGTATAAATGGTTCAAAAATGTAGAATTTACTTGATAATACAGTTTGTGGGGTTTTTTTTTGTTTTGTCAGGGAAACATTTTTCCTACAGGTGCCATCATCAGAGAGATGCAATACCATATACATTTGTGGGAGAGTTTCACCGTGAAGCTCAGTCCATGGTACCTCAAGTACTTTATGACAAGGACTTACTGTGTAGGAAAATCAGCTGATTTAAGAAGCAAAAATAATAGATTATAGCACCCTGCTCAATTACAATCAGTTTTCCAAATCCCTTTAAATAAAGTATAGCACACAGATAAATGCACAAATCCTACGTATACAAGCTCAAGGAATAATCAGAAAGTAAATACTACTGGGTAACTGGTACAAAGCTTAAGAAATGAAACATTTACCATACTAGAAACCTCTCATCCTCTCCATTACCTCCTTCCCAAAGGTAATCTCTATCCTCTTTTTGAACTTGATGTGAATAGAATTAAACATTATGTATTCTTTTGTGTATGGCTTTCTTTGTTCAATGTCACATCTGTGAGATTCTTCCATGTAGCTTTTGTATAGCATTTCTGTGTTCACATGGACAATTATGAAGTATTCCACTATACGAACCTCACTATAAAATCTCTTTACCTAGTGCTTGAAAGTATACTTTGTCTAGCATTAATATAACTAGTACCAGCTTTCATTTGGTTAAAGACAATTACTAACCAGCTCAGAATCTGATATTTATATTCTGTAGGATCAAGAACTGAACAGGTAATTCCATAACCTTGGGCACAGTCTACTTAACTAAGGGTTATTCCAACAGAACCAGTGAATTTTTCCCATTATCTTGTCTGTATCTAGAACATAGTAATGAAAGAAAATAGATATACAAACATCTACGAAACATTAGAATAATTACTTTTCTGGTTAATTATACTTTCTTTATAGTAGCAAAACTGGGAGATCTACATCCAAACCCAAGTTTATGAATGCAGTAATTCCAACACAATTGTTATTAGATTTTATCAGTTCAGCATAAATTGTTTTGACAGAAGCACGACAAATTTCCACCAGAAGTTGAAATAAGACAACAGAAAAAAAATCACTGATGTAGAAACAATCACACAAATTGCAGACAGAGTGGATTTAACACTTCTAACTATCCCTAACCCAGCACCCCAGTTCTATCATCGACAAATGCTGAGCATTGCAGACTGGGCACAGCTTGATGGATGATGTCCTCTCACTTGCTTATTTCCACACTGTTCAAGTTTGGCATGTCTTAGAAATGATCATCGCTATGAAATAGCTTATTTCTGAGATAGAAAAGTAGATAATTATGTAAGTATATGTGTGTGTCCCTACATATTCACAATTAGCTGCATGACAGCTTCAAGCCAAGTATATTCTGACTAGAATTGCCTAGAGGCCTCATGTTCCATTTCAGGGGCTTCCTAAATCAAAGCAGGAGTTCAAGACTACTTGATGTATGGATTTAGGCTGAAATTTCCACTATATTATTACATATCTCTAAAAGCTAAGTCACCATATTCATAACTCTTTATATGTTTCTCGGCCCCTAGCTCAATTTCTCGGTCAGCTGAATGAGTAATTTTTATTAAATAATGTTATGGGCTGAATTGTGTTCCCCCAAAACTCTGATTAAAGTCCTAAACCTCCGTATCTCGGATTGTGACTGTGCTTGGGGACAGGGCCTTTAAAGAGGTAATTATGATAAAATGAGGTCAGATGGGTGGGCCCTAATCCAATATAACTGGTGTATTAATACCTTATAATAAGAGATGAGGATACAGGTACGAACAGAGGAAAGACCATGTGAAGGCACTGGAAGAAAATGGCCATCTATAAGCCCAGGAAAGAGGTCTCAGAAGAAATCAACCCTGCTGACACCTTGACTTTGGACTTCTGGTCTCTAGAACTGTTCAGAAAATAAATTCCTATTGTTTAAACTACCTAGTCTGGAACACTTTGTTACATTGGCCCTAGCACACTAAGACAAATAGTAACTACATTTTTTAAAGAGTTAAGTTTTCTCAAATTCACAACTTGAAATTACATTTTTAATTTAAAATGTTCAGAAGTAGATAGGCATTTTTACCCTTTAGCAGAAACACCACCGTCACTTCTGCAGTCTTTAAGTTGTTTTGGTAAGTACAAGCACCTCAATTCCATGTACAGACCTTCAAGATTGTAATCCTCACAGCTCTTGGCAGGACAAAACTACAACAGCTGGGTGCAATGGAGAGCAGCAGACGTCAGGAAGACCTGGTTTCTAGTCCAGAATCCACAATTAACTGGCGTGTGGCCTTGGGTAGGTCACTTCCTTCTGTGTCCATTTCTTTAGAAAGTACGACTGAATTAGGTGATCTCTTAGATCCATTCATGTTAAAAATTCATGATTCTTGATGGTTATAAGCACTCTGCTGTGTAAATAAGCCATTTCACAGTCAAGTTAAGTTTATAAAAACCTCACTTGGCCATAGGGTTATTTTATCTTTTCCTGACAAAAATGTCTCGTATGTTTTTCTTAAAAAAAAAAAAAAAATTGATCTGGTTATATTTATGGAGATTTTATAGGTGATCCAGCAAAAATCAGTAGTGTTTACATTCATTTTACAATTTGTTAAAAATAAATTGTCTTCCAAAAGATCCTAGAGTAAAAGATTAAAATAAATTACTGTTTATACTCCTATGATCCAGTATTTCTTTAAAGAAAGACCCTCAAAATAAAACACTTACCTAAGAAAAAGCAATAATATAGGCAGCTGGTAACTGTACTACCCTTTAATTAAAATGGACATAAACTTAGTTTGAGATCACGCCTCGTATCTCAAAATTTATGGATACTAATTCCACAGGGCAGTCAAAAACTGAACCAGACTAGAAGAAGCGTTCCAACTCTTTTTTGGCATTTCCCATATATCGTGTGTGTGAGAGAGGGAGAGCGAGCGAGAACTCAAACAAGTGTGTCAGTATGCACTCATACTAAAGGAGGAGTGCCATAGAAAAAGTCGCATTACAGGACAATTACAAAAGCAGTTTGCTCATCAACAAAATGAGAATTGTTCCTTAATTTAAAAAGAAGTGGTTAGTAGACTTAGTGTTTTTTTCAGTTTTTAAAGTTGTATAAATATGTGCTTGCTACTCTCTATGACAAGTTTAGATGGATGGCTATGAAAAATAAAAGAAAATATGACATCATTAGAATTACAGGTAAGACAAGGGAAAACCCAAAGTACAGACAAGAACACAGAAAAACTTTAAGAGCGTACAGATGTCATGACATTTATTAAAAGGCATGCTACAATGCTATACTTGTTAGGAAAAGAGATTAGAGATACCAAGTAGTAGTCAGCAAATACACAAACTGAATGAAAATGGAATATACTGTAGTGTACAGAAGCTTGAATTAACCATGCACTACGCATTTAGAAAATATGTTTTTTAATATTTTGTCATCTCTTTGCATTTATAACAATTCACTCCAACAATCACAGAATCCTTCCCCCCCCAAAGCCACAAACTGTGTTACAAATGAAGCTGGTACTGCTGCTTATCAAAATATACAAGACAATCGATGTTTTATATAAAACCATTTTATATGTTAACTTGTTCCCAACCCCCCCCTTTTTTTCTTTTTTGGCCTGGTTTAAAAAAATGTTGTTACAAATATTTACAGCATTTTCTGTTAGATGAACATTCTTATAAACTGAAAAAGGGAATCTTATGAACAGACCAAGTAAAACACAAGACAATGTCAGAGGCTCCTAGCTGTGCTATTTTTTTCTTAAATACAGTACTGAAAATGCCCATTAAACCCTTGCAACCCTAATCCATCTGTTCACATTTTAACTCCCATTTTCTCTAAGTAGTCTATTCACCAATAGAAAACAGAAAGTAAAGGCCGCTTTGCACTGGGTCTTCTTTCAGAAAGGAGCTTGAGAAAAAATGCTTAATAGAAGTTAAAACCAGAAATCAGTCTTTGGTCAGAGCAATGAGGTGACATTTTGATGCAAAATTTTGCTTGGTCAGTGATCTTCATAATTAGTACTTTCTGGATGCAGGATGAATTTTTAAAATAGCTGGGTAACAATGGTAAGAGGGGAAAAGGCCAGAGTATGACATCAAAAATAGCTATTAAAATATCTGTTATTACAACTATATAGATTCAAAAATTGAAAATAAGAGAAGAACAAAAATCTGTTTACAGTGCTGAATTAAGCTTGCCATAAGCAGCTTTCAATTATGACTATTATCACCAAGGTCACTGGACTAGACAAATATCCCTGTTCTCTGGAACACATGCCTCAGGTTACAAAAACGAAGATGACCACAAAGATTTGGAGCAGCTCTGTTCTTGGACCTGTACAATGCTATATAATGAATATTATGCAATAAAGGCAAAAGTGTGACTGAGACTTCACTCACTCAGTTACAATTCTTTACTTGTATGAATAGTCTGTGGGACAACATTCTTTTAAAACTATATAGTACATATTTCCTGAAAACCAGAATACTGATACTACCTTAGTCTTGAATAGGAAGAATAGGTCAATTAAGACTACTAAAGAAGGCACATAAACTTTGGTCCCGTTTAGTTTGTCTCCCTCTATAAAACCCCCGAAACTAATATTTTATTAGTTTACTATTTTTTAAAACAATTCACAACTGTTAGAATTTGCTCTGAAAAAAGACTGCAAATAGTCTTGTAGATAACAACACAGCTCTTTTAAAAGACAGCTGAATTATATTTTCTTTAAAGGAAAAGTTTTGTGCAATCTGAGTTGTATTTCTTTTAACACAATAGTAGAATATTTTAAGTCTGGCAGTTTTATTCTTGTTAACAGATCAAGACAAAGGAAAGGCTAAGAAAAATGCTTTTACGCATAGTCATGCTGTCTTTTTGGTTTTAAAAATAGCAGTACACATTAGGTTTTCTAAGAGATAGGCTAATAGTTTGGCAAACTTTGGGTTTTTAAGTGACTCATGGGGGGGGGAGCACATACTTTCGTGCTTGTCATCTTTTTTCCAAAAAAAAATTAGTGGGAACACAAGAGCAATTACATGATCACATACTCAATGTGTATATCAACTTCGCTGCCTTAAGGACACAGAGCTTTGAAAAGTTTACATGAAAATGAACAGACATTCATAAGAGTTACTTCTAACCAACTGATGCACAACCTATGATTACTATAGTAGACAGAGACAAAAAAGGCATTACTCTGCTCCTGAAAAGAATTAGGCAGACAGAAAGAAGTATGTCTCTAAAAACTGTGAGATCTTCATCTTTCCACAAGAACCAAAAAAAAAAAAAAAAGAATAAAAAACAATGCCTATACAAATAAATGATCACCATATTTAGTCTTAAAGAATTTAAAGAGCTACTGGATAAAACTCTGATACTGTTAAGTTATCATTTAAGATACTGAGTCATTTTTCTATTTATTTCTCACACAAAACACATTTTACTGCTCTGCAAGTTATTTAAATCTAAAAGAGGTTTTATTTTTGGCATAAATTGCTACTGTTAAACATGTACTGCTATTTTTTAAAAGTCCTGAATATATACACTTTGTGTAAAAGTAAAGACACTTCCAAAAGTGATAAGACAATACTCCTTAAAATAAAGTAAGCAAGCTTAAAAATACTATGTCAGCTGAACAGCGAAAACATGGCTTGGAAGATGTCTAATAAATGCATGCCAAAAAGAAAAATACAAAGATCTAATTTTTCCACTACCCCGATATTTTTAAATTTTACAGAAAATATGCCAACACAAATACTGTAGACTTCTAGCATTCAAATAGCAAATAGCCTAGTACAGACAACATTGAGGTGCTACAGCTAATTTTAGACACAAATTGATGGTTTCAAACACACTATTTTAAATAAGAATACCTCACTTTTCCCAATCTTAATCTGATTAATTTTCTTTGTCAATAAATTAAAAGTATGTAATGTGTATATGTATGTACATCTGGAGAGTGCATGTGTATATATATATACATATATACACACACTTATCTATACGCACACATACACAAATCCCTGAAAAGGATTCAAATGTTCTCTCTCAGATTTAAAGGCCCTGCCCCATTTCAAAATTACATTCAACACTATTATGATCTCCCCTCTGCTACACTTTTGCTATGCTTACACACTGAATGTTCTGAGAATCATGACTTTAAATTACACAGTAATTCTTTACTCAAAGCACATGAAATAATCCAACTAAAAGCAAATGAAATAATCCAACATGCCGCTGAAAATCTGAATAGTGCCTATATAAAAGGAAAAAAGGAAGCAAACTTTGGGAGATTTCTCCAAGAAATTTTTTCCTTCCCCCTTACTCAGTGTTTCACTGAAAATACATCTCATAAATGAAAAAATAAGAACTTGTTAAGTGATTATACCGATCTATTCAGTCAATGCTATACCGATCCACCCAAAAGGTCTCAATTTAGTGCCCTCCCTCTATTGTATCAACCTACTATTGCTCCGTGTTGCGTGAATTCTGCTTAATTAAACAGCTCATAATGTCCTCTGTCATCTCCAATTTTTTGTAAAATTTCTTTTGCAGAAACCTTCCTGTGTCCAAACCAATGGCTGGAATATAGCAAAAAGATTGAGATATTCATTTAAAAGGTGAGATGTGCCACTCTGAGAATCTGAAAAGTGTAAAAGTGAGGGACAAAAATGTCCCTTTTGACAATTCCTGCTTTAAAAAAATCTGATCAAGCACTCAAGGAATAATTAACAAAAGCAAAGTTCCTCAATAATAAGAAACAATTTTACATTATGCGATCACTGAAGCAACATTAAAATGTACTCTTACATTCAACCAAAAGAAAAGCAGGACAGAGAGTGAGAAGGAACCCATTCCGTCATACCCCACATATGTGGGCGCTCAGCTACGAAGGTTACAGTAACAAAGAGAAGCGAGTTCTCACTGGAGTACTGAGAAAAACCAAGTAATCCTGAGACAAAATGTGACAGATGATAAAGGTTAGACAAGATCCAGAAACTGAGATTGCATTTCATAGGTCCAAACAGGTGCGCCATACTGGCAATGACCGCTATTGGTCAGAATGTGAAGAGGCCTACAGGTGTGTGCACTGAGTTATTCTCCAAACCATTTCCCCTTCCCCACCCCATCTCTGCACCAAAGCACCATAAATTTGAATAAAAACTATTACTTATTGAAAACCACTTAAAACAGCAATGAAAAAAACTTTAAAATCCTTACCAAAACAGGGAAAGAAAGGACAAACACTCACCAAGCCCACAATATAGCTTTCAAGATACTTAGATAAAACTCTAACCTATTGTATCATAAGCACATAAGGCACATAATAAGAAATTAAGTAAATACACAGTAATTCTGAATAAGTATTACAGATTATAGTGGTACAAAAAACCCTTGAGATTAATTTATTTCTAAAAGAAGACCTTACCAAAAATAACTTTTAAAAATCTGTCAAACCATATGATAGACCTGAATATTTTCCTTAAGACTGTAAACTTTTTTCTGAAAACAATTATAAAAAGTAGTTTATAAGCAGAACTATTTTTTTAAATTTTCTGAGATCATATTATATTACTCAGCAAATGTGTTATTTTTAAATTTAAAACATGATTTTTCCTAATAAAATTATTAATTATTCTAACACCTTAGCTGATCCTGGCTGGAATTTCCTTGGGGACAGCTGAGACACTTTGTTTCTCCAAATAATCTTAAAAAGTTAAAGATATGCAATATTCAAAGGAGTGTCTTACAGTGAAACAAACCATTGAAAGAAAACATGGAAGTTTATAAATCTGCTTCCAAAACAACCTAATTTATGTATAACTATCAATATAGATAAAATAATTTATAAGTGAACATAATTCTGAATCATAAAGTTAAAAACTTGATTGTAAGAAATTGAAATCAACTAAATCAAGTAATTTTTAAAAGTTGGTATGCTTAAATTTTTTAAAGTACAAAGGAGTTTAGAAATGTGTAAGGCTGATCTGCACCCAAACTAAAAAAAAGTCTGTCCTCTTGAAATCCGATTTAATACGGGAATGAGATTACTGAAAAAAGGTTTTTTCCTGAAGATCATTTTCCTAGAAACTATGGTATAAAGGAAACACATCTTTGATCACCTATTAGCGGGGGGTAAGGGGAGTAATCATCCCTTAATTTTTTAAATGTACTTGAATAGCAAACTTGGAAAAATTATTTGTGTAAAAGAGGCAGAATTGGTCTAGAGATGCTTCAGTCTATGTCTGAACGTTTCACTGAAATTATGGTCCAGTCTTAGGAGAGAAATTCACAGGAAAGTCAGATTGTAGATTTTGAGAAGGAAACTCTGAGGTGGTGATTTTCTCCAAGGTCATGGTTATGAAGCTCAATGAGGGCCTGGATCGCCTCTTCCACAGATCCCAACTGAATAAGGGCCATTTTGCGATCTTTCCTGAAAATGGTATAAGAAATATAAAGTGTACAGAATTAATTTTGCCTATAAACCTTCTCCCCAACCCTAGGAGACTTCACTGAACTACCTTAAAATTTGCATATCATATTTAAACAAGGTTAATTTACTTCTTAAGAGCAAGGACTTACTGAAAGAATTTAAAAGCCTTCACTGTACATCCAGCTTCAGTGAAAAGGTTCTTCAGATCATCCATTGTAACAGAAGGTCTGTGAAAACAATCAGAGTCAACCAAATGTCTTAGCCCTAATTCTCAAATGAAACAGAGAGAATAAAGCCATGCAATGAACACATGATTTGGAATTGCCCTGAAAAATGTTTGAGGTTGACACATACATGTCCTCAAACAATAGAGTTTTGTCTCAAACCTTTTGCAAAAAATGTAGACAGGTATATAAAGAGCAAGAAAATCTTTTTATACAGAGGTAGGCAAATGTAGGTTAACAGTTGTTAGTATGTGAAATAGTTTATTATTGCACTAATATTTATAATTATTATTTTATTAAATATTTATTAATATAAATATTTATTTATACATATGTATTGATATGTATTAATTTTTGTATTATTTATTTGCATTATAAGTGTAAACCTCCTTTTGCCCACCCTTGTATTTATTCTTTCGAAGGATTAGTGCCCATAACACTGGCTTCAGTAATTAACTTTATTACTTACAAAACTATTTCCTTAGTTTTACTTGTCTACTATAGTCCAAAGTTCTACATTTTAAACTGCTTCCAGGGTAATTATGAGTATGTGTATGTGGTAGTCAGGCTCTAAGATAGTCCTCACTTACTCTGGCTTCCTAGAATTCACACCTTTGAATACACCCTTGCCATACTGAATAGAGATGTCCTTTGTAAGCTTTAACGGTATTGTAGAAATGACACGTGATTTCTGAGACTGACAGACACTGTAGTCCCCACCTTACATCTTGAATCATTGGTTTTGGAGGAAACCAACTGCTATTTCATGGGGATACATAAGCAGACATATAAACAGGTTCTTGTGACAAGCGAGGGCCTTCTGTCAATAACTGGGCACATGAATGAGCCGCTTAGGAAGTGGCCCTAATTAAACATTCAAATGCAACCTTATGAGAGACTCTCAGCCAAAACCACCCAGCTAAGCAACTTCTGGATTCTTGACTCACAGTTATAGTATGAGATAATGAACATTTACTACTATGTTAAGTTTTGGGGTGATCTGTACATAACAGGAGATAACCAATACATTGGTCTATCACATGAGAGTCAACTAACTAAATGCAGACTCATCTCACAAGTGCCAGCAAGGTCAGTATAGCAGAAAAATGATTAGCTCTGCAAGGAGACAGAGCTGTGTTCACATTCTATTTCTCATTCACTTATCATGTAGCTCTGAGTAAGTCACTTAACCTGAGCCTCTCAGTTTCACTGATAAAATGAAACTCATGACCTTACCTCAAAGGTCATTATGGACAAATTGAAAGAGACAAAAAGTAGAATACAGTAGACCCCCTTAGTCACAGCTTTGCTTTCTATAGTTTCAGCTACCTGCAGTTTGAAAACATTAAATGGAAAACTCATGAAATAAACAATTCGTAAGTTTTAACTTTGGTGCTATTTTGAGTAGCGTGAGGAAATTTCCTGCCATCCTACCCTACTGCACCAAAGAATCGTCCCTTTGTCCAATGTCTCCACACTGTACGTGCTACACATCTGTTAGTGATTAGACACCTCAGCATTCAGATCACCTATAATGGTGGTATTCCTGTACTTGTGTTTAAGTTACCCTCATTTCACTTATTAATGGCCCCAAAGTGCAAGAGTAGTGATGCTGGCAATTCAGACATGCCAAAGAGAAGCCATAAAGTGCTTCCTTTAAAAAGTGAAAAGGAGAAAGTTCTTAATAAGAGAGGTCACATTTACATAACTTTTATTACAGTATCTTATTGTAATTACACTGTTATCATTAATCTCTTTTGTGCCTAATTTATAAATTAAACTTTATTATAGGTATTATGTGTGTATAGAGTCTTGAAATATATTTTCTGTAAATAAGGGGGGAAATATGGTAGTGGTTACCAGGAACTAGGGAGTAGAGGGAAATGTGGTTATTGTTTAATGGGTATAAAGGTTCAGTTTGGGACCATGACAAAGATCCAGAGCTGAATAAAGGTGATGGTTACATAATATAAATGTACTTAATGTAAACATACACTGAACCGCACACTCAAAAATGATTAAAATGGTAAATTTCAAGTTGTGTATAATTTTCAAAATTTAAAAATACACTTAGTAAGAAGATTAAATGAACCCTGGCTGGTGTGGCTCAGTGGACTGAGCACTGGCCTTTGAACCAAAGGGTCACCAGTTTGATTCCTGGATGGGGCGCATGCCTGGGTTGCAGGCCCAGTCAGTTACTTAGTGCAGGGGGTGGGCGCACATGAGAGGCAACCACACACTGATGTTTCTCTCCCTTTCTCCATCCTTTACTCTCTGTTTAAAATAAATACATAAAATATATTTTTTAAAAAGATTAAATGAGGTAATACACATAAAACTCCACCATAGTGCCCAGAATTTGGTAGATGGTTCAGAATATATTAATGTCCTTTCCCACTTCTTCCCACAAGTTCTGTGTATGTTGCAACTTGAGACCAGCTCCTGGATGATGGATTGTATTTGAGTAGGTAATAATAACAGTAGCCTGCCTTTGTATCTGAATATGTTGCCCCTCTACCTGACTCTATAGTGATGAGCTTCTGAATTTCTTGACTAGCATAATCTATATATTTTTCTTCTTAAGTGGCTCCTCCAACTTCCTAGCTGGCATGAGGTTTGAGCTATTGCCCAATTCAGATTTAAGGTTTCCCCAAGCAGCTTAATTGGAAACTAGATGGGAGTCCAAGTAATCAACAGTTTTGAGTAATTACTTTCTGTACCTATTCATCTCCTATTCTCATTCTCAATAATGTTCTAAAACTTTACCACTCTCCATTCCCTCTGTCTTTAAATCTCCATAATATACAACCATACACCCCAGCTTTGTACCCACCCTTTCCAAAGCTTTCCCCTCTTCATGTAATAAATTAAATTATACAAAATTGCCATCTTTGTTGGTTAAGGATTTCAAGAATTAGAACAGGGGTTGCCAAGTGTTTTCTATAAAGGGCCACACAGTAAATAACTTAGGTTTGGATGACCATACAATTTCTGTTGCAATTCTTCAGCTTTGCTGTTGTGGCTCAAAAGCAACCACAGGTAATATATAAATGAATGAATGTGGTTGTGTTCCATGAAACTTTATTTATGGAACATGAAATTTGAATTTTATATAATTATCTTAAACAAAATATTTTCTTTTTGCTTTCCCACCACCATTTGACAAAATGTAAAAAGTTTTAGCTGGCTCATGGGCTATACCAAAACAGATGGTTCTGACCCACAGGCTACAGTCTTACTGATCCTAGACTTAGAAGATGACTGAAGAACAAGTCTGCTACAACACTGCTCAATACAGAATGGTCACCACAAAAATCACTTTTAGCTATAATTAATTATAATTAATGTTGATTATAATTAACAATTATATATGGCTTTGCAGCTTATAGGTAACAATTTTTTAAACAAATTCTTAAATACATAAATTATTTGATTTTACTAAGTTGGTTACTTAAGAGTCTTCTATATAAAGGGAGAACGAATATATACCAATGCAATATTTCTGCATAAATTTATTCTTATGCCCTTTTATAACCAGTAAGTAACAGGTAACTAGTTGCTAATTTTCTATTTGGAAAGAAAATTTTAAAACACTGCTATCTTTTTACTCTTGCCATGTAGGCTGAAGACATAATCTTCTTAAGACATAATGGCAAATGAATCATCTCACAAGAAATTAGTGGACAGGACAACTGCTACATTAAAAAAACTTCAGAATTTTTACCTCTCTTAAAACACATGCTATTTATTTTAATAATTATGAATTATTAGTCAATAGAAGATTAGTAACCATCTAAATGAATAACTAATCAGGTACATACGGGATGTTGGAAAGATGCAGAGTGGCTGATGGTGGAAAAATATTCTGGAAGTTTTTAGAGCCAGGCTTTTTGAAGCGATGCAAAGGACTATTACTAAAATCCTTAGTCAGACCTTGGTCTTCTTGTCCCTCTCGAGGAAGCTGAACTGTTTGATGTTTGGACAGTGTAGCACGAAGCACTTTTCCATAAAGTCTCTGACCACTAAGATGGTTCATTGCTGGTACAAAGGAAGAAAACAAGAAAAGTTTGGGTATTAAGATAGAGCCTCTGTAACATTTGTTTAAATTATCAAAAATTCTTTTTATTTAGTCATTTAAAATTCTATTGTTAGTTTCAGGGTAAAAATGGTTATAAATTTAAAAACTTTTACATATAGAAGTGTATTAATGACTTAATTTTACTATAAGGAAAGAAAAGATGTCAAACTAAAAAGATCTGCCCAGCACAATGCTAGGAAGTTCCAGAGTGCCTGAAACGTAGCAAGTGCTCAAGAAATGATTACTGCATAAATCAGTTTAATCTCAAGCAAAGTATGTTTTATAAAAATTCTGAGTGCTAATATAATAGCCACTGCAACAATGAACAGTGAAAGCACAGAATGACACTTTGTTGTACCATCATTATGAAGTTTGCCCAAACTTTTATATCATGCAAGTTCTAGAAAACTTAATTTATAACAAAAACAAGCAATCAAACAGAATAAAATTAAACAAGGCAAGTGATGTTTAGTAGTTTAAACTTAACAGAAAAACCCTAGAGTCAAAGCTCTAAATAGCAATATGTTCAAGTAGATAAATGAACTTCAGAGAGTAATAAATATTTTTAATCTTTATAAAATACAAACATGTTCAAATAATAATAAAGACATTAGCACAAAGAGGTACTCTTCAGTAAAAGTATATCCCTACTAGTGGTAAGTTTATTTTATAGGAAAATTCATATACAAAAGGGAAAGGTCACTGTTATTATTGTTAATCATTAGTACCTAGCTGAGCTTGATTTGCATCTGCCATTTGAACCAAAGCATTTTCTTTCTTATTAAACATAATCTTCACTCGATGTACATCACCATATACTCCTAATTAAAAAGATAAAAGAAAACAATTTTTAATACCTGACTGTGTAATATTTAATTAATTTTACTAATACATTAAAAGGTTTCTTTTCTCATAGAGGTGGGGCAAACGTGGGTTTAGAATTGTGAATATATGAAACAGTTTACTCTTGTATTATTATTTATTAATTATTACATTATTTTCAATACAAACAACTGTGAACCTACTTTTGCCCCACCCTGTATACATTCCCTGGGCAATTTCATACATATGCTCCCAAATCTGTATCTCTTCTGTGTTCCACATCACCCCTCCCCTTCCCACTTCAGTGTTCACAATCTCTGTTGATAAACATTACCATCATCCAAATACTTCCTCTAGTTAGACACTTGGAATTCTTCTTCAACTTCCTTCCTTTAAACTCTTACCTCCAATAATCACCAGCACCCACTGATACTATGGCCTAAACATCTATCACACCTGTACTGTCACAACAGCCTCCTAACTGACTTCATCACAACTAATCTTTCTGCACTGCTGTTCCCCATAGTGAGTCCTATATCCCAAAGGACAAGGAAAATGACTTGTTTAAACAAAACCAACATGAGAAATTACATTTAACTACTTTTTAATATGTAGATAAAATTATAGGCAGAAGTTTCTATAATATGAAAGGTATTCTCTTGTTTTCTTCCATTTGGCATATTAAAATATATTGCAGTTTATGTGCTACAGGGTATATTACAAAAATAAGACCCTTAAGGAATGTTGGTTATCTTGTGGGCAAGCATCTAAGAACAACTGAACTTAGAGATAATTTTACTTTTAAAATTTACAACAATACAAGTATTCTTGTCTTGTTCACAAACATGCTGTTCTTTTCAGAAGTAACAAGTGGCTGAAATAGATATTTTTGAAAAAATAACACAACTTGTTCTTCAAGCTGAGGATGATTTTTTTCAAATGGGAAATTAACTACTTTTAGAAAGAAATGTGCTTTAACTATTAAAGAGACATATGAAAATGTATTATTAATACATGATTTCATTATTGAAAATTAATAGAAATGTGTCACAAATAAAAATTTTTACTACAAATAGGCATAAAGGATCTTTGTGGAATGATCAAAATATTCTAAAACTGGACTTTAATAATAATAATAATAGCTGCACAATTCTGTAAATTTACTAGCAATCATGGTGTTGTGTGGTATATTGTCTGGCTACAAATTACACTTCTAAAATGCTGTTTAAAAAGCCCATTACCCACTCAAAAAATTTAAAACAATTTTCTATCATAGTAAAATTCTTCCAAATGGAATTGAGTTTTAATCTCATTTGTTAAAAATATTCTAAAACAACAGTTTTCAAGATCAACTAATTTAACAAGAAATGAAACTTTTCTAACAACAAAAATTAGCGGATTAGACTGAAAAATTAGCATCATAATTAATTGGGTACAGCAGCAATGAAATACTTCTACTTATAATGCATATGGCTCAAGAGGTATCTTTTTCAGTTATGACAACCATTGAGATCAAGTACTAAAATAAAGCAAATTTAAAATCAGCCCTTAAAATACTGAATCAAAATATAAAAGATTTCTGAAAATAATAAAGCATATCAAATCATGTTTCTTACTAAATGTTAATAGCTTTTTATGAAAAGTTTTCATCATTAATAAAACCTTTAAAATATTAAATATACTTTAATTGCTCATATATTTATACATATTATACTATACATAATGAATACAGTACAAGATGGATCAAGTATATGAATAATTAAGCATATATACATTGGGAGTACATGCTAATTTTTTTAACTGAGAACCACTATTAGAAAGTTTAGAGACTTGTAAAGCCTGAATCTCATTATGCTTCTCTCTTCCTTAAAAGTATTCAGTGGTTCCCCACTGTTCTTAAATTAAAACCGAGCTCCATAATTTAGCTTACAAACCTTTTCACGATGCCGCCCCATCCATGTGTACAGCTTCAACATGTTTCTCTCTTATACTCTCCACTGGATTTGCCTCACTGCCATGTTCCAGAAGTGCTCTCTCTCACTGCCAGTATCTGAAAAAGGCTATTTGCCCTCCTTTTTCTGCTGGTTAACGCTTACTCATTTTTTCACAAGTCAGCTTAACTATCATTTCTCTTGATATACCATCTGATTCCCTCAACTAGGTTAGGACTCCCATGTACATGTGCTCTTTTTTACAAAACTTTATCATAATAACTAAGTCTTATTAACTACTCTACTATCAGTCAAACACACTACTTGGCACACAGAGACAGTCAATAAATATTACTGAGTGATGAAATGTGTTCAATCCACATCACAGATATAAAAACAGAAAGAAAAAAAACACAAAAAAACCCACACCCAACAAAATACAAACAACAACTTACCAAATAAGATAAATAGTCCATGTGGTGTAATAAGCTGAAAAGGACAATACAAAATGTAAATGTCTAATTTAAGTAAAAATTTAAAATAAGTTTACTTGTAGTAACAATTGACTTTGTTTAAAGCATTTATTTTATATATTTCCTCTATATATACTAGTGTTGAGTTTTAATAAAAATCACTGAAATAAACTTAAAATTTTTTATTTGAATAAAACTTTTCATCAGAAACCACTACAGAGCTCCTCCTGAAAGACAACGTTATACTTTGCAACTCACATCAGGGTTGAGATTGGTGACAAGCAGAACAGAATTTCCTGGTATACCACTAGCCCCAGGAATGGCCATCCTTCCAGTAACAGCAGAGGAGGCGAGTGTGAGAGGACCGAGAGCTCCAGGAACAGCTGGGACTGACAGACCTTTTTAAAACATCAAGAGCATTTCATATTCTAGTTATATCTGGAGATTATAACACTTAATAAGTAAATCAATGAAGACAAAAGCAAAAATAGGTAAGAAAATGTGTCAAAGCTATCATAAGGATATCAAAGGCCAGTTTTCTGCCCTACAGAGTCTGTCTGGAAGTCAAGTTCTTTGTTCTTTAATGTTATCATAGTCGGTATTCTATTATCAATACAGTAATTTGCAGAGCAACTACATTCACTGGTCTTAAAAGCCATTAGACTTCTCAGAGAATCTATCAACTACAAGCACTCCCTCATTTCTTGAAATAGGTGTATTCCAGCATATTTCTATAACATAGATCAAATTTTCATATTGACTTCTACCATAAAATAAGATATAAACAAGGTTTGTCTAAAAAATGTCCAGCCATTGTTAACATAACAATGGTTTGCTTGACACTGATATAACCTGGCAGCTAAGGAGAGTGTGGACTGGAATGTGCATGTGTAAATAATGACTTCACTGTACTAGTCAGTGGGGGTGGTAGGCACCCCTGAGTGAGCATGTGTACTGTGTGGCCCATGGCATTCAAAATGACTGAGTAGAGCAATGAATCTGCATCAAATTTTGCGTTAAGCTTAATATTCCTCCACGGAAACTTTTCAAATGATTTAGAAGGCTTTTGGGGATGATGCAATGAGTGCAGTGCAAATAAAAAGTGTGGCACAAATGCTTCAAAGATGGTCAACAATCTGTTGAAAGTGATCCATGTTCTGGAAGGCCAGCAACAAAGCAGAACACTTAAGAATGTTGAACATGTGTGGGCTGCAATCAATGAAGATCGGTGACCCACAGTGCAAGAACTACAAGCTGATCTGAGGATTCCAAAAATCACTGTCTGAGATTTTGACATAAGATCTTGGCATGAAACATGTGGCAAAAATCACTATGCAGTTTCTGCTCCCAGAGTAGAAGGAACACCGTGCTGCAATTGCTAATGACTTGATTCAAACTGCTACCAATGAACTTGATTTGGTGCCCTATGACTTCTGGTTTTTCCCAAAACTAAAATCACCTTTGAAAGAGAGCAGATTTCAGGCCGTTGATGACATTCAGGAAAATGCGATGGGGCAGCTGATGGTGATTCAAACAAAGGATTTTGCAGTGTTTTGAACAGTGGAAGAGTCTGGGAGAACTATGTGAGGTTCCAAGGTGCCTACTTTGAAGGGGAGTGAGGCATCATTGTCCTATGTACAATGTTTTTTGTATCTTCTTCAATAAATGTTTCTATTTTTCATAGTACATGACTGGATACTTGCTGGACAGACCTCGTATATTTTAAAAATCTTTGAGCAGAAGTCACAAATACACATGCTAGGTGGTACTGCATGTTCTAAAATTGGATTGTGAAAACGCACAACTCTGTAAATTTACTAACAATCACTGAGTTGTATATCTAAGACAGGCACACAGCCAGAAATGTATGACATTCTGTATGGGAAAGCAGTACGTAACCTTGTAAAGTGTTATATACATATTATTACCATCAACTATAGATTTATAGAATTCAATATTCTTTTGTATCAAGAGTTTTCAAGTTCTCTATTTCCCTGGATATTTCAGTACTGAAATTTCTATTATACTGCAATACTGACACTACATACTGTACTTAAAACAACACACCTTCTCTGAAGGTCCCACTATTTGGGTTCTCAGTTTAAAAATTATCTAAGGTAGCCCTGACTGATGTGGCTTAGTGGGTTGGGCATTGTCCCACAAACGAAAAGGCTGCTGGTTTGATTCCCTGTCAAGGCACATGCTGGGGTTGGGGGCATGAGAGAGGCAACCGACCGATGTTTTTCTCACACATCAATGTTTCTTTCTCTTTCTTCCTCCCTTCCCCTCTCTCTAAAAATAAACAAAATCTCTTAAAAAATTATGTAAGGTAAAACCGCTAGTTTATATAAAATGAACCAATTCCTTAATTCACTGATTCTTAAAGCTCAAAATTCCTTGTAATAGACAGGATCTTGCCACTTTACCACAAACCATGCAATTAAATTGCAATACAGTTTGCATTCATACTGTTATTTTGCTTGATGAATCTAATGTCATTACTACTATCCTGCTGAATTTTAAAATTGTGCAGAACACATTCAGGCTGGATACCCTTCCATGAAATTTATAATCAATAGTTTTTCACATGACTTCTTATGTCCCTCCAATCCAACCTCATAACTTTTGAATAATTTATTTTTTCCATTTCAGTTTTTTTCACTTATAGTTTACATTCAATTTTATTTTGTATTAATTTCAGGTGTTCTGCATATTGGTTAAAGAATCATATACCTTACAAAATGTTCCCCCTGATATTTCAAGTACACACCTGGCACCATATGTAGTCATTCAATATTACTGATTATATTCCCTATGCTGTACATTTGTAAGCCTATCATATACCACCGAAAGCACACCTTAGCTACATTGCAGGATGCCCATGTGTATGTGTGTGTACTTGTACATACGCAATCATTCTTTGGTATCCATGGATGCCCACAAATATCAAACTATGAGGGTGTTCAAATCCCTTACATAAAATGGCAAAGTATTTGTATATAACCTATGTACATCTTCACATATACTTTAAATCATCTCTGAATTACTTATAATACCTAGTACCATGTAAATGCTATGCTCTGTGAATGCTTGTTATACTGTACTGTTTATGGAACAATGACAAGAAAAAAGCCTGTATGCATTCAGTAAATACACAATCACTGTATGCATAACTATACAGATAGTACGCATCAGTAACATTTCTGTCTCTGAACAGTTTCAATCCACATTTGGTTGAATCCAAATATGCAGAGCCCATGGATATGGAGGGCTGACGGTATATCCCCCTGCAAGGCCTTAAAAGTCTCAACAACTTCTCTTTCTTAACATCTACCACAGTATTTTATACATAGTATTTCAAAGGGAAATATCTAAAATGACAAAAACCTACATCACAACTTTGAAATGTGTATCAACTGAACACTTGGGGGCTTCAAATACATAAGAACAGTGTACAGTGCCTGTATTTTAATGGAACAGGCAGAATATTCATTTAACATGTTAACATGTCTTAAAACCACCAAAAACCCTAAAACTTAAACCTTGATCAATCCTCTTACTGCTCTTTCCTTTTTAATTAATTTCATCCTGTCCATCAAAGAAAAGTAGTTAAAATCCCCTGAATTCGAAGGGTAGGATATAAAGATTACTGCCAGAGAGCGACTACATTGTCCCTTAGAGTTATATTCATAAATCAACTGGAAGCCAGAAGTATAATATGTAGTCTAGCTTAATATTAATGCCACTCTTCTAATTGTCAACCTCAAAATTTTCTTTAGGAACCAGAGATAAAACCACAAAGAAATTTTTTCATCTCCTTAAGTTATGATCAAACTTATCTGTTTACTCTTTAGAAAAGAGTGAGAGTCATCTTGCCATGTATAATGTGCTCCCCTGTATAATGTGCACCCACGTTTCTGGCCTAAACTTTCAGGAAAAAAATATTTTGTTTTAATTTTTTAACTCAATTATTTATTTGTTTATATTTAGGTATTTGCTTTTTGAATTTTTGAACATATTATGGTATAAGAAATTTTATGTAACAAATAACTACCAAACACAAGAACAGATACAAGGTATTTCAGGTACTAACCATGTATAATTGTATATCCTTATTTTTCCCTCAAAAATTTGGGCAAAAAAGTGTGCATTATACATGGCAAAATACATTATCTCCGTTAGCTAAAGAAAAAAAAATACATATCCCCTCAAATGAACAGCATACCATCTTACGGTAATCTTCTGAACTCACTATTGACCAAAAAAAAAAAGAGAGAGAGAGAGAGAAGAGAGAAAGGATTTATGAATAAGTTGAAACTAGATGTTTATTAATTCAAATATTTACTGACTGCATAATATGTACTGAATGCCACCAAAGGTTTGAGGACAAACATAAGACACAGGTCTGTTCAATATGTAACTGATAAACCTATCAGCAAAATTAGAAGCAGTCCATACCATTTTATACAATATCCAAAAGGGCAAACCTAAGGTTATTTAATATAGTCAACCTGAAGTTATCTGTGCTAATGGCAAATATAAACGATGCAGAACATATAATGGAGATTTGTGACTGAGAATAGAACCAGAGAGAATTATTTGTAAATATAAGGAAGCTGTGTATCATACAATAAGCCCTTTCTATGGTTAATAAACATAATACTTTTATTGTAAATCCTTCAAATACGGTAACATTTCTCATCTTGATAAATTCCTAGAAAATACAGAAAATCAGAAAAATAATTTCAAAATCAACTTTAAAAGAGTCACCTGTAGCTTGAGGAAATCCAATGGCTGGGGCAAATCCAGCAGCCCCTGCATATGGTGAGGAAATTATACCTGGTGCACCTAACGGGAAAAAGAAGCTAAAATAAATATACTACCTTCTATGAATATGGTTATAAAAACAGTATACAATGGATATACAATGGTATGTTACTGATAAAAACATTCTGTTATGAAGTAAAACTATAATGAACAAGTGATCCTTAATGTATGAGTAAAGAATCTCTGCCACTTACAGAGGCTAACCCCTTTCAACTGGGTTCAAGATTTAAAAGTACAGCTTAGCTGTTATTTAGTTTTGAGTTATTATTTTGTTATTTAGGTTGAGATTCTTGCCCTTATTAAGGGGACTGTTTTTATTTGAAAATCATCAAATACTTGTTAAGTTGTACTGTACCCTATGTGGTACTGCACTGATAAAAAGGAAATATGAAATAAAAATCCTTGCCTTTGAGAGGTTTATAAACTAAAAATATAATTAAAGGAGATCTGTATGCTGAAGATCTAGCAGTTTAAATACAAATGTACTGCAAGTGGTCTAAGAAGAAGGGATCAGAGAGGATTCACTCTGATTGAGAAGGTTTCTCGGAGGTAAAACTTGAGCTAGACCTTACGTATTGAAACGCACTGACTTTAGGGTGTACTAGATGCTTAACAAATGCTGGTACTCTTCCCTTTCCTTAGAAGCTTGGTGACTATGCATCAACAACAAAAACAGGACTTACTTCCAATGCAGGAGTCAGTATTAATAGAAAAACAATTTGGCTTTGGACATGTCGAGGTAGAGGTAAAGACATTCAAATGGCAATGCCCAACAGTAGAAATGAGGGGACAAGCTCAGAATAACTATTATAAGAAACAACTGTAAATCATCTATGCAGAAATAAATATAAGAAAGCCATGCCAATGAGAGCCTTCAAATATGCCACTTAAAAGGGCACACAACAAGAAATGAAGAATCTGCTAAAAACAGAATCTGGAAGTATTAGTACACTGAAATGGTAGAGGAAGAAAGAGGATATTTTAAGGAAAAGAGAAAAAAAACAGCCTTAGATAGTTGAAAAATATGAATTATAGTGCTTCAGGATCTAGATAAACAAACTTTTTAGGGGTAAGAAATTAAAAAGAGGTTAAAAAAATGAGAAATGTACAAGATAAAGAATAATGTTAGAGAAAACAGTGGAAAGTTAGATTGTGAAAGTCAAAGGGAGGATTTTTTTTTTTGGTTTTGTCTAATGATTGGGTGACGAATATATTTATAAAAAGAAGAATGTAGGCTGTATTTTACAAAGGAGTTAAAAACTTATGTAATTTTTTTCTCTTCATTGACGAGAATTATTTAACAGAATTAGTTAAGTATGTAGCTGTGATTTATTAAAATAGTTCAAGAAAATACAGTCATTTAGACTTAGGGATACAGCCAGCAGAAAGAAATGAGGGTATAAAAATAAACAACTGACAGAATAACTGATACAGTAAGTAGGGAAACATATTTACAGAAACCATATTATGAGCCAAACATTCTTCCAGCACTGAATGAAGAATCTCTGTCCTTCCTAAACTCCCGTCAATTGAAGATCATAGGTAAAATGAGTCATTTTTACAATGGAGTAACTACAGTTAAGGCATAAGACAAAAAAAAAGCTTCAATATGGATATGAGTAATTATAAAAATGTACACTAGGAAGTTGAACATAAGAAGAGTTAAGAAATGACAAATATTTACTTGCCCCTTCCATATAGCTCTGGCCAGTCATGTGACTTGCAGTGCCTCCCCCTATGGGAGGAACATACAGCCCATGCCACTCCCACTGCATTTGATCATGTCACAGAAACACACAGATGGACACGCTGCCTCTATACAGCAGTTTTAAGAGTTGTTATCGTATAAATCAACTCTTACTTTTTACTTTCTGCTGCAAGGATGCCATGTCTCCAATACAGTGAAATGAAATGTCTTGGCCCAGGCCCTAGATCACAAAGGCATATGAATAAAGGTTGCAAAAGCAGATTCACAGCTGCCTGAGTGTTGATGCTATGAGTGAAATAAATGTCAATTGCTGTAAACCCTGAGATTTAGGGAAACAAGTGAGGTACTTTTTAAACATAACAAAGAGACTAATACAGATGTTCACTGAGAGAAATATGAGGCAAGACCAGTAGTAGGTTTTAAGAAAATGAGGAAAATTTTGAGACAACTATTACAGAACATAAAATAGTGATACATACAAGAACTGGAAAACAATTACCAGGGTCAAATTTTAAATAATTATTTACACATAGAATATGACTAGTAGGAAAATCTGTTAAAATTTGAAAAAAAAAGAATAATTTATAAAGTTTCCTTAAATCTGCTCCTCACAAAAGCAGAAGCAAAAATACTGTAGCAAAGTAACCAGTTAGACAATAGGTTAGTATCTTTATGAAAAGACTATACAAACCTTTAACAAAAAGATCTAAGATTTGAATGATTAAGAATAGACATTTGGAAAATGTATCATCACAATAGTATTAAGGGAAAACAAATTAACAGACATTTTTACCTATGAAATCAATATATCAGTGTTATTTAAGCTTAATGTCCCAACTGGAGAATGATTAAATATACTGAGTCACTAAACAAAATGCAGAGCCATTCACAATATTACAAAGAGCATGTACTATGAAAAATACACAAAATTATAATTAATTTTTTTAATGTGGGTATAGTAGCAGATTAAATAATATGGACCAACCTTATTGCAGAAAATGCTCAATGAAAGAATAAAATTGACATTAAAAAAAATCTAACAGCTGACAAGATAAATAACCAAGCCAAAAACCTAACACAGTGAAGCCAAACTTTGGTTTTGTCAGCCTGTGGGGTGGTAGACAAGACACAAATTCTAAGGTTAGCCCAGGGAAGTCACTAGGAGGGCTTCACAACATTAACCTGGTAAGTTTCAAATAATCCACCTCATTTATCTGTTCCTCCTATGCTAAGAAGACTGCAAGGAAAGTTACTTACGTGTCTAGCAAGGAACAAAAATGTTCCTGGAAGAGTTCTAATCAAATGCAAGTTGGCATGCAAATCTGCAGCCCAAATTCCTATTTTTAGGGATCCACAGGAAAATTAATAAAATTCTGAATTTAGATAAAGATGGTCCAAATATAGAACTTTTTTAAAAAGTATATTTTATTGATTATGCTATTATAGTTGTCCCATTTTTTCTCCCCTTTATTCCCTTCTGCCATGTAATCCCCTCCCATGATCATTCCCCTCCCTTAGTTCATGTCCATGGGTCCTACATATAAATTCTTCAGCTTCTCCATTTCCTATATTATTCTTAACCTCCCCCTGTCTATTTTCTACCTACCATTCATGCTACTTATTCTCTGTATCTTTTCCCCCATTCTGCCCCCTCCCTCTCCCCACTGATTACCCTCCATGTGATCTCTATTTCTGTGATTATGTTCCTGTTCTAGTTGATCGCTTAGTTTACTTTTGTTTTCTTTTTAAGTTTAGTTGTAAATTTGGTGTCATTTTACTGTTCATAGTTTTGACCTTTTTCTGTAAATCCCTTTAACATTTCAGATAAAGAAGGGCTTGGTGATGACGAACTCCTTTAATTTGACCTTATCTGGGAAACACTTTATCTGCCCTTCCATTCTAAATGATAGCTTTGCTGGATAGAGTAATCTTGGATGTAGGTCCTTACTTTTCATGACTTTGAATACTTCTTTCTAGCCCCTTGTTGCCTGCAAGGTTTCTTTTGAGAAATCAGCTGATAGTCTTATGGGGACTTCTTTGTAGATAACTATCTCCCTTTCTCTTGCTGCTTTTAAGATTCTCTCCTTATCAGCCCTGGCTGGTGTGGCTCAGTGGATTGAGCGCGGGCTGCAAACCAGGCATCGCAGGTTCGATTCCCAGTCAGGGCACATGCCTGGGTTGCAGGCCATGTCTCCCAGCAACCGCACATTGATGTTTCTCTCTCTCTCTCTCTCTCTCTCTCTGTCCCTCCCTTCCCTCTCTAAAAATAAATAAATAAAATCTTTAAAAAGAAAAGATTCTCTCCTTATCTTTAATCTTGGGTAACTTAATGATGATGTGCCTTGGTGTATTCCCCTTTGAGTCCAACTTCTTTGGGATTCTCTGAGCTTCCTGGAATTCCTGGAAGTATATTTCCTTCACCAGACTGGGGAAATTTTACTTCATTATTTGTTCAAGTAAGTTTTCAATGTCTTGCTCTTCCTGTTCGCCTTCTGGCATCGCTATGATTCAGATGTTGGAACATTTAAAGTTGTCTCAGAGTTTCCTCAGCCTCTCCTCCTTTTTTTGAATTCTTATTTCTTCATTCTGTCTAGCTGAATGTTTCTTTCTTTCTTCTGTTCCAAATACTGGATTTGAATCCTGGTTTCCCTCTCTTCACTGTTGTTCCCTGTATATTTTTCTATTTCTCTTTGCATAACCTTTACCTTTTCCTCTATTTTGTGACCATACTGAACCATTTCTGTGAGCATCCTGATTACCAGTGTTTTGAACTCTACATCTGATAGGCTGGCTATCTCCTTGTTGCTTAGTTCTTTTTCTGAAGTTTTGATATGTTCTTTCATTTGGGCCATATTTCTTTGTCTGGGCACACCTGTTAACGTTGTTAGGAGTGGGGCCTTAGGTATTTGCCAGGGAAGGGCAGGGCAGGCTGCTTCATTGTATTGTGGCGCTGTATGTAGGAAAGTGGTAAGAAAAAAAACAATGCTGCTTCCTTGACTCTCGGCTTTGAGTCACTTCTCCCACTACCCACAAGCATATTGGGCTCTTCTGGTGCTTATTCCAGGTGGGTGGGTTTGTGTATGTTCTAGGACTCCCGTGGGTCTCTCCAATGAACTCTCCTGTGAGGCTGGGAGTTTCTCCCGCTGCCACTCAACCCCCACAGGTTTTCTCAGTCAGAGGCTTTGAGGCTTTATTTCCCTGCACTGGAACCCTGGGTTGTTGGGTCTGTCTCTCTCCCCAGTTGTTCCTCCTGGTTTATCCACATGCAAACGTGGGACTGCGTGGTCCACCAGCTGCCAACTTGCCACATATGATTTCCACCCCGGCTGCCCATCTCTGCCCCTCCTACCAGTCTGAATGAATGTTTCTTCTTTAACTTTTTGGTTGTCAGACTTCCATACAGTTCGATTTTCTGGCCGTTCTGGTTGTGTTTTGTCTTTAAATATGTTGTTGTCCTTCTTTTGGTTGTGCGAGGACGCAAAAAGTGTATCTGCCTACACCTCCATCTTGGCTGGAAGTCTCACTATAGAGCTTTTAATATTGAAGACAAATTCTCTCTAGAGGTATATACCACCTTGATCCTAAGCCTCAAAAAACTCTCACAATCAATTATACAAATATAATGAATAACTCATCAAAAAAAATAAAAATATATATTTTATTGCAGAAATACTGCTGCAAAGATTTCAGGCATCACCTGGCTAATGTTGCTCAGTGGATTAAGAGCAGGCCTGTGAACCAAAGGGTTACTGTTTCAATACTCAGTCAGGGCACATGCCTGGATTGTGGGCCAGGTCCCCAGCAGGGTACACACAATAGCACACTGATTTTTCTTTCCCTCTTTCTCCCTCCCTTTCCCTCTCTCTAAAAACAGATCAATAAAATCTTAAGAAAAAAAGACTTTGGACACTGGAATTATCAGATGAAGACTTAAAGGCATGTTGAAAAATAGCTGTAGGACAGTAGTCAGTTTTTGAAAAAGAACTACATAAAATTTCTAGAAATGAAAAGCCATTATTGAAATCTAAAATGACCAGAAAAAATTAACAGATTAGACAAGGGTAAAGAGATTGTTAATGAAATAAAAGTTAGACCCTAAAGAGTTATTCAGAATGCAGCTCAGAGATAAATGAAAAATACGGAAGTTTGAGACACTCAGAATAGAGTAAGAGGGAATAACAGGTCTAATCAAAGTTCCAGAAAGTATGAAAAAAATAGTGGGGACAGTAAATATATGAAAAGATAATATCTAGAACAACAACAAATCAAGATACCCTACCAAATCAAGAATCCCAATGAGCTCCAATCAGAACAAACCATACTGAAACTACAAGACACCAAGAGTAAAGAAAATATCTATGGAACAGCCAGAGAGGAAGAGCAGTAATTAGGTTGACTGCTGACGTTCTCAGAGCAACAATGAAACCCAGAATACTGCAGCATGATTTCTTTAATATACTGGGTGGGTGGCAGGTGGGACGGACCCTATCAACCTAGAAGTCTATACTAAGAAAAATATCTTCTAAAACTGACCACAAAATAAAGACATTTTGGACAAATAACAACTGCAAATGTTACCACAAACTTCCCTTAGTGAATACTGAAGGAAGGGCTTTAGGCACAATGTGATTCCCAGATGGCATATCTGTGTTGCAAGAAGGAATGAAAAACCTCAAGAGTTATACATGACTTAATCTAAATGAATAGATTGTATGAAACAACACTAACTAATTGCTAGGTAAAAATAAAATTTTAAAACATAGTACCATGAGTTCAGAAGAGGTAAAAACTTCAGAAGAGGTACAAGGAGTTAAGGCAGCATGAGCAAAATCTGAGAATATCTGGAGAAAAGCATTCTAAGCAGAAAGAAGAACCAGTGGAACAATATGGAGGTGGGAACATAACTAACATGTTTTAGAAACAGGAGGGATATCAGTTTGGTGGGCAGAGGAGCAGGGAGGGAATATCAAAGGAGATGTGTCAAAAAAGTCCAATTGGAGTGGGTGGTATAGGGCTTGGTAATCCAATATAAGAATGTGGGCATTTACTCTAAAAGAAATGGGAACCTTTGGTGGGTCATCAGCATTAGACTGAATTATGTGACTTAGTTTTCTTATTTACATACAATAAACTATACACACATAGAAGGTGCTATGTGAACAATTCTGATATATATTTAAAATATGTGAAACTATCATCACAATTAAGATAACAGATGTTTCCACCACTTCAAAAATGTCCTTCTGTCTCTTTGCAATCCACCTCTTTCCAAACCCTGTCTGTCCTCAGGCAACCATTGATCTGCTTTCTGACAATATGGACTAGTTTGCATTTAACAGAATTATATATCAACAGAATCATGTATTTTTTATCTGCTTTCATTCATAGTAATGCTTCATCTGCATTCTTTCATTCAGTATAATACTGTTGCCCTTATCAATTTGTTCCTTTTACATTGCTAAATAGTGTTTCATCACATGGATTAATTATATTTTGTTTGTCCTTTCACCTGTAACAGAATTATTTCTAGATTTTGGTCATTACAAATAAAATTACTATGAACATTTGTGTACAAGTATTTGTGTGAACATAAAAACAGTATCTAATGAAAAATGTTCCACATCTTTGAAACAGTGAGCCCTTTTAATTTTAGCTGTTCTAATGGGCATGTAGTAATACAGCGACTTTAATTTCTATTTCCTTGATGACTACAGGTGTTGAGCTTCTTTTCATGTGCTTATTGCCACGCATACACCATCTTGTGTAAAGTAACTCTTCAAATTTTTTGCCCATTTTTATTGGTTTTTTTGTTCTCTTATTGTGCTATAAGAGAGTTCTTTATATACCTCGATATAATGAATTTGTCTGACGTGTGTTGCAAATATTTTTCTTCAAGTCTGTATGTAGCATGTCTTTTGGTTTTCGTGATGGTATCTTTCAAGCAGTAATACTTCAATTTTAAGGTATGATATATAAATAATTCCATTTTATGGTTGTGCTTTTTGTGTTCTAAGAGACCTCTGCATATCCCAGGTTGCAAAGATTTTCTCCTACATTCTCTTCTAAAAGTTTTATAGGTTTAAGCTTTACACAGACGTCTAAGATTCATTTCAAGTCAAGTTGTCAGTATGGTGTGAGATATGGATCAATGTTTATTTATTTTCAATATGGATACCCACCTGTCCAAACTCTACTTGAAAGATTTTCCTTTCCCTATCAAATTTTACATCGGCAATTTTGTTGAAAAGCTATTAACTACATATGTGTGAAGTTTATTTCTAGATTCCCTATTCTGCTCCATTAATCTATATATCTATCTTTCCAACAATACTTTATTGGTTTGATTACTGCAGCTTTATTTTATCTTGCAGTTACAATTTTTAAAAAATTCTTTCAAACATCCAATATACTTTTGTTTTCCATTTGTATATAAATTTTAGAAGTGCAGTGCATCTTACTAAAGAAAAAAATTATTAAGGGTTTTTCAAGGTTGCTGAATATGAAGTCAAGAAACAACTCTGCCTTTCTGTATCAGCAACAGTTAGAAAACAAAAAAAACAATGATAGCTAAAATTTACACTGCACTTATGCCATGCACTATTCTAAGATCTTTATGTATACTAGCGCATTTAATGTTCATCATAAACCTATCGATTAAGTGCTACTATTATGCTCATTCCATGTATAAGGAAACACAAGTACAAAGTAGTTAAGTAATTTGCCTGAGGCTATACAGATAATAAATATTAGATCAAAACTATGAACAGTAAAATGACAATGAACTTAGAACTATAAACAACTGAAACTAAAAATAACAAAAACAAAAACAAACTAAGCAAAAAACTAGAATAGGAACCGAATCACAGGAATGGAGATCATATGGAGGGTTATCAACAGGGAGAGGCTGGGGATGGGGGAATAGGGAATAGGAAGTACAGCTGATAAGTAAAATAGACAGGGAGAGGTTAAGAGTAGTATAGGAATTGGAGAAGCCAAAGAACTTATATGTATGACCCATGGACATGAACAAAGAGTGGAGGTAGTGAGGGGGATGCTGGAGGGAGAGGGGTACAGGGTGGAAAGGGATAAAGGAGAGGAAAAAAATAGGATAGCTGAGTAACATAATCAATAAAATATACGTTAAAATTGAGTAAATATTAGTTCTAGAATTAGAATCTAAAAAGTACGGTTCCTCGAAATAAATCTAACAAAACATCCAAACCTTTATGGAGAAAAGTCACCAAATTTACTGAAAGACATTAAGGAACATCCAAATGAATGGAGATGTACAACGTTCAAAGACTGAAGACTCTACTGTAAAGATGTCAGTATCTTCTACGTTAGGGGTGTCAAACTTATTCTCACCAGGGGCCACAGAAGCCTTGCCATTGCCTTCAAAGGGCTGAATGTAATTTTAGGACTATATACATGCAATTACTCCTTAACAGTTAAGCGAGAGTTTGGCGCTGCCACCAGGTAGAAACAAGGTGCTGGGCCGGATAAAACATGGTGGAGGCCAGATTCAGCCTGGGGGCCTGTGTTTGCCACCTGTGCTCTAAGTGATTTAGAAAATCAGCGTAATCCAATCAAAACCTCAATAGCTTTTTTGATAAGTTGATCCTAAAATTCATGTATAAATGATCATTGCCAAGATACTCTTGAAGAATAAGGTAAAACGACTTCCTCTATCAGATAGTGAGACCTGTGGTAATGACAAAAGACAGACCAATGGAACAACGCCCAGAAAACTACTTAAGCAAACATTAAGCTGAAGTTTTATGGTATGAGATAGCAACACTGAAACTAATTTTTGTTTATTATAGGATCAAGCAAATAAGTCTAATGGAAACTAGCTTTCTCATTCTTGAAGAAGGAAGTTATCAATGTGAAAAAAGGGTGCTGGGTTGGAATTGGAGGTATCTGTTAAAATTTGTGTTTTTTTAAACAAACGCATGGAAAAATGGAGTTCACATACACATAAATCCTAGTAATGTGCATTTAAAGTTCCTAACCCTGATGGGGTTACTCAACTGGATGGAGCATCATCCCATACACCAAAAGGTTTCGGTTTGATTCCCAGTCGGGGTGCCTATGGGAGACAACCAATGTCTGTCTGTCTGTCTTTCCCTCCCTCCCTGCTCTCTAAAATCAGTAAATATATCCTTGGGTGAGGATTTGAATGAATGAGTGAGTGAATGAATGAATGAAATAAAATAAAGTACCTACAAGCAATGATGTCTTCTTAGCAATGAGCATATCTAATGCCTGGATATTAATTTCCAAATACCATTTCTCATTAAAAGAAACCAGGGCTCATTTTTCACAGTGCTAAGGCAGAGAAAGTAAAAAAAGATCTAATATATCTTCTGCCAGAAAGTAAGAAAGTGCTCAAATGATGATAGGGATATTTCAAGAGGCCACAGAAGCCAGTGTGAAAGGGCTCCCACTGGCCAAATCTGAGACAGCATAAGCCTAAGATGAAAAATTAGTATACAAAATTATAGCCCACAGAATATGAATCTATGAATCCACAGACATAAAAATAGGTAAATGAGTAATAAATAAGCCATAGAGATCTAATGCATAGTATAGTAAATATAGACAATATTATATTATAATTATGTAATGTGATACTGTTACATTGGCAATCATATAATATATAAAAGCATCAAAGTAACATGTTGCACACCTTAAATTCACACAATGTTGTATGTCAAATGTATTCAAAATGAATAAATGAATGGGATGATGTTAAGTCCTCTATAGTAAAATCCCAGCTAATAAATGTAGAAGAAATAATGGAATTATCAAATCACCAACATAGCAACCATCACAGCAACAACTAATCTTGGCAATGGATGCTACAACTATTATTTACATAGTCTCAACACATCTTCCTACAAATTAATTACAGAAAGAAAAACAGTAACTTTACTGGAAGAAACCTGGCAGAAGCCACTTTAATAAGTGATTGTAGGGGTTCAGAATGAGTTACCCCAAGAAGTGCCTTTGTGGTAGGCAGATTATTTTGAGCTAAAGGCTACTACTGAAACCCTGTGGGCTGAAGAGAAACTTCTGCCCTCATATTACTCCCCAAAAGAATTTAAATTAGAAGCCTTGCATGAGAAATAACTTTTATGATTGATCTACCTATTGATACATGGCAGGGAAAACTACCAGTTACTAAATAAATGTCTGCTTTTCTTATCCTGCAGTGACCTTTCTGCCCTCTGGAGACCCAATGCACAATGTCATACAAACCTCATATTCTCTGTCTCTGAACCTCTCATGCATGAGGGGTCTTTGACTCTCTCATGCATGTAGGGCTCCCACAGGTGTAATTAAGTTTCACTATTTTTTCTTGTTCATGTGTCTCATGCAGATTTAATTATTAATATTAGGCCAGCCAGAAAAACCTGGGGGGTATAGGAAAGTTTCTTCCTTCCTCCAAGATCAAAGTTATTACCACCAGGAACAGGATAACTGGCACTGTGTGTCTCCTGATGTGATAAACTGAGAAAAACATATCATTTCAGCCAAAAAAACCCCACACACTCATACTGAGAGACATTCTATACAATACCCAATCTGAACTCTCAAAAAATGCAAAGGTCATGATAGACAAAGAATGAAGAAATGTTCCAAATTAAAGGACCCTAAGAAAACATGACAAATATGTTAGCCTGATACTGGTTTGGATCTTTACCAGAAAATATTCTCTTATAAAGAACATTACTTTCTCAACCGGCAAAATTTTAAAAGTCTATGGATTAGATAATAATGTTGTATGAATGCTGATTTCCTGATTTTGATAACTGAACTCTATGTAGACAAGACTGACCTTGTTCTTAGAAAATACACAGTGACGATTTAGAAGTAAAGGTGTATCATGCCTGCAATTTACTCTCCAGTGATTTGGGGTGTGGGGGGGACCTACCTACACACATAATCAGAGAGATGACACATCTCTCTGTACACGTACATGTGGCATGATATTAATAATTGAGGAATATGAATGAAGGAATATAAGGCAATTTTTGCTATATTCTTGCAACTTAAATTATTTCAAAACAAAGTTACTAAAAGACTATGAACTTCAAATAGAAGTATATAGCTTTATGATGTCAGAGTAACAAAAGATTTCTTAGTAAGACATAAAAACACAAATATAAGGAAAATGGCAAGTAAATTTGACCACATAAAAATGCCATAATGCCAAAAATGGGAGGAACACATATAAACCAATACATGTAACCAAAACAGGACTAGTGTCTGGAATATATTTTTAAAAATGTCTAAAAATAAACACAGGAAAAAGGAAGAAACCAAACCCCAAAACAGGCAGAAGAGTTGAAGAGAAAAATTCATAAGGGGGAATGGCCAATAAACACATAAAAATATGTTCAATGTCACTGGTGATCAGGAAAATTTCACAGCAGCATTGTTCATAATAGGCTGAAACTCCAATAACCCAAATGTCTATCCACAGCAGAATGGAGAAACAAACTATGGTATATTCACACACTGGTAACCTATATACTTGTTGCTTTGAGAATAAATAAGCAAAAGTCACATATATGAATATGAATTGAATCACAAGTCACAAAAGAAAATAAACAGCATGATTCCATTTAATTAAGGGTCTAAATATAGGAGAAAACATTTTTTAAATTAGCACTTAGGGCTTCATAATAAGTGGAAAGAAAACAAAACAAAAACAAAAAGCTAAAAGGCAAGAGAATGATTATCATCAAATTTGAGACTGGTCATCTTTGGGAGAGTGGGAGCACAATCAATAAGAAGGGTACAAAGAGTGCTTCTTGAGTATGTATAAATATTTAATTTCTTAATGTAGTTGACAATTACATGGGTGTTTAAAAACTTATTTACACGTTTTGTAAGCTTTTCTTATAGATATAATACAAGGTGAGGTAAAAGTAGGCTTACAGTGTGAGTACATGAAACAGTTTATTCTTCTACTATTATTTATTAATATTGTATTATTTTCCATATGAACTGTAAACCTACTTTTGCCCTGCCTTGTATGTATCACTAAAAACAGGGATGGAGTGCTTACAACTCAACCCTAGGAACTTTAAATGGCAACCTTTAAAAAGGAGAAAGAACAAATGGGTAGAAAAAAGTTAGGAGCGTGTGGTGTTTCAGAAGCCAAGAGAAAAAGGAGGGAATAGTAAACTTTCATACAATATATAAAAAGTATTCTCTGATGAATCACTTATCTTAGGATATAGGCATTACTTTGCAATGACTTAGAATTTTAACACAATGAAAAATGATATTAATGTTCTGATATTTTATATTCAGAAACCGAATATCCTCATTGTATTTTTAAAATGTCCTCTTTCCACAATGCAGAACATTAATTACACCAACCATATATATTCAGTTATTACAGTTAAGTGTAGTTCTGCATTTCAGAGTCAGTTTTGGCAAACTTCATTGAAAGCCCCAATTTCTATCAGGTGTTACTGAACTGGTAACTACAAAGACCTTTGGCTCTGCAAAATCGCACATGTAAGTAAGGGCTGGTAACAAATATAAAACACAAACACTGGTCAGACCAAAGCAAAAATTTAAACAATTTTAGGGACTTGAACTTAAAAACAGTTCACTTGACTTTTTCAGTTATAAATAACAAAAAGTTTTTACTTGAAAATAAAGTTACAAACTGTTTTCTAGAAAATTTTGGACAACCACTTAGCTATGGATTCTTTTTTCTCACCTGTAAAAATGAAGATGGACTAAAAACCACTCAAAGTCTCAATTAGCAATGTTTTATGTTGTCATTTGGGAAAAAAAAATCAATCATGAAAAGTAATAAAATTTAATAGTTTACCTAAATATAAACCACACTTTTGAGAAGTGTAAAATTAAAAAGTAGCATACATTTACCTAATGATACATCCAACTGGGCCATCCACTGCTTTTTCTTTAACATTAAAGGTTTATTTAAAAAGTATAAATACAATCTCGGTCAGGGCACATATAAGAATCAACCAATGACTGAGTAAATAAGTAGAACAACAAACTGGTGTTTCCTCCCTCTATCCACCTCTCTCTCTCTCTCAAATCAGTAATAAAATTAAAAATACATGAAACCAAAAAGTATCAATATATTAGAACTAGTTTTAAATAAAAGGAAGTTCTTAAAACATTTGCAGAGACATTTCAGAAGACTGCATTTTTAAAAATGCAAAACTGCAACTTCCCACAAAGTTAAGGTAAAGATGGAAGTTCAAAAGCTGAAAAAACAAAACAAAATAAAATAAATCCTGTTCTTTGAATAAAGAAAGAACATACCACTAATTTAGGTTCTTGTTTTAAAATATCACTACTTAAAAAGAGAGAAGCATTTCTCTCAAGAGCAATTAAGCCAATATTTTGCTGGCTATAAACCAACATAGTTAGCCCTGGGCGGTGTGGCTCAGTGGACTGAGCGCTGACCTGCGAAACAAAGGGTC
The DNA here is from genome assembly GCA_004024845.1 of Tonatia bakeri. Taxonomy (NCBI): domain Eukaryota; kingdom Metazoa; phylum Chordata; class Mammalia; order Chiroptera; family Phyllostomidae; genus Tonatia; species Tonatia bakeri. The sequence goes on along the minus strand of PVIA01000674.1, from coordinate 179,612 downwards.
GCCAGTTGGATTCCCAGTCAGGGCACATGCCTGGGATGTGGCCCCCAGTGGGGGGCACATGAGAGGCAACCACACATTATTGCTTCTCTCCCTCTCTTTCTCCTTCCCTTCCCCTTTCTCTAAATAAATATTTTTAAAAACATCAACATATTTAAACTAATGTTAATATGTAAAACTACGAATTTGAAGCAAATGGTTGTATGCCTGATAAAGAATAAGTAATATTAATGTTAAAAAATAAATCTGTAATTTTTAATTTCAGATATTCACTTGTTTTGCCACTGATATAATCTACAATTATTAAAATCTAAATAATGGACACATTTCATTCTATGATCCTTGCTATCCTTTGGAAATCCTGACAGAATCCAAGAAGAAAAGGCTAACTGACATAACACGGATTAATAAATGAAACGGTGTAAGTTCAGAAAACTTGCTTTGTGACTCAAAATGGAACTACTCACCAAAAGCAGCAGCCATAGGGGGTTCAAGGGATGGATGGCCATCACCAGTAGGAAGGTCTAAGCGAGTGAAGTCTCTGCTTTTGTCATTATTATATTTCACATTAAGGCTGGTGAGCTTGGAGAAGTCAATACGCAGAGTGCAGCATGCATTATAGATATTCTGGCCATCCAGAGCCTAAAGCATGTAAGAGAGGGACTGATATTTTGCAAGAAAACAACACTGATAAATCAAGTAGCCTCTACTTTGACACAGAATGGCTATGAGATATAAAGCAGAGAGCAATGGAATATAAAAACCAAAGACCTTTATTTATGTTTACCTCTGTCATTCTGTGTACCTAAGAGAGAAAAAGAAAATCTCTAACTCTCAGTTTTTTCATCTGTAAAGTAAGAATAATCCCTATCTTGTCTCTGGTAAGACCAAGTGGAAGAGGAGAAATGTAAAGGTTTGGAAAATTTTCATGTATCATTGTACATTGTATTAGCTATTATTATGACTATTTTGTCCCCAAAAATGTTTAAACATATTTTAATTTTCCATTTCATCTTAATTCTTTTAATGTAGTTTATTTACATTAAGATGAAATAAAGCCTTTCTAAGTGATACTTATCAGAACAATATATGAAATATTATCTACCATTTTTCTTCTCTTATAAATTTTTTTCAATACTGTGACTAATAAGCTGAGGGAAATTTGGAGTCAGTTCTGATACAAGACCAAAGATTAGTAATCCCTCCCCTTTGCAAAAAAAATCTACAACCACTTATGACTTCCACAAATACCCAAACTTATAAAAATAGATACCAGAAAGCAAGACACATAAAAATGAAACAAAAATACATAAATATGCAAAATTCCCTAACTTGTAATAATATTTGGTGAGTATGCCATCATAAAGGTACAAAATAATATAAATATGGAGGTAGAAGGTACAGCATATATAAAGGCTATATTTCTAATTAAGAGCTAGACACTATGTGGTACACAAAAGTACAACAAACCTTGTCACTATCTTTGGAAAGAATTTAGAAATAATTCAGATACTGATATAAGACAGATTCTGGTTAAGGATAGAAACCACTAGGAAATGGGTCAGACATAACTAAACTGATCGTGAAATTATATATCTTGTCAAAAGTCAAACACTCATGCACTAAAACAAAACAAAAAACACTATGAATTGACAGCAACCTATTTCCTGAGATTTAATATCTTCACTAATTTAGAGTTCAACATGATTCAACAGTGAGTGCCGTTGCAAAAACAGTGAAATCAATCTTTGGCTAATTTAATAGAAAAAAATGGAGGCCAGAGGCAAAGATAATTCTGCTTCATTAGTCAGACTATATCAGGAGTACTTGTGCTCAATTCTAGACTTGAAATATAACAAACACAGAAATGAGTCCCAGAAATCTGAGAAATAATAGGTGATTTAAAACCATTTCATATGAACAAAGAAGTAATTTTTAGCTTACTGTAAAAAAAACAGCACATGAAATAGTATATTTAAAAATGGTAATTTTATAAATGTATATTTTACTACAATTAAAAAATACATGATAAAATGGAACAAGGAAGAAGACATGATAGTTTTCTTCGGTATCACTGAAGTGACTGATTAACACTCGAAAAATAAAAAAAAAGATAATAATTACCATTTTGGCATATTGTGCATTCAATGGGTCAGCATACTGAAGCAAGGCTTGAAACTGATTATTCTTTGTAAAGGTGATAATTTTCAAGACTGTGCCAAATTTAGAAAATATCTGGAAAAAAGTTCACATTAGGTTAAATCTAAAGAAAAATTAAACTAACATGTCTTTATAAATACAACTTGATTCATGAATACCATTTTTAAATAAAAATAATTCCCTCTATTAAAATTGTTGGTACCAAAACAACTTAAATCAAGCCCAAGATGTTAAAGTTTCAACACTCATGCATGACTTAAAACACAACCTAAACCAATAGGCACTCAAATATTTAACCTATTTTATATGTCAAAAATGACACAATACTAAAACAGGACACTACAATAAAAATTAATGTTATAAGATAATGGCATTAAAAGTATATGAATGGAAGTGAAAGTCATTATGGATCATCTATTTCACTCTGACAATCAGCATCATCTACTTCTCAAGACTTTTGTAGACATAGAAACTACAAAATGTTCAATATAAACTGCTCTATTAATTCATGAAGTATTCACAGAGCACTGTTCTAAGCACTGGAAAGTCAGCAGTGAACAAACAGAGACAAAAGTCTCTGCCCTTATGAGAAAAGACGTGATAAATGAGCAAATAAATAACAATGTCTGGTCGTAAAAAAAGTGTTATGAATTTAAAAAAGAAAAAGGGATGAGAGTAAACCAGAATGCGAGTTGGGAAGGTGCAAAGGTGGTCAAGGAAAGCATCTCTGAAGTGCCTCTGGAGAACAGGAATAACAGAGTACAGGGAAGGTTTCCTGAGAGATCTCTGGTTACCAATGCTCTTACAATACTGTTCTACTTCACCAACACAAAGGATCATGGGTGGGGTTACTGAAATGCATCTTGTTTTTCCCTCACATCCCATTTTAAATTTGAATCTTAATGAGTTAGAAACTTATCCTTCTGCTTTTAAGAATACAAAGATAGTTATTCTATATGCTGATAAGAATTTGCTATTGTCAAATATTATGTCTGAGTGTCCTGAACAGGACAAATGCCTTGCTTTTTAATTATCAGAAAGAATAATAAAGAATATCCTAAAGCAGAGGCAACAAAAAAATAAACATCAAAATTAAAAACCTTTATGCATTAAAACACACTATAAGTAGAGTGAAAAGGCAACCCACAAAATGAAAGACAGTATTTGCAAATCATATATCTGATAAGGAGTTAATATCCAGGATATATACAAAATGAAAATTCAACAACAAAAACCCAATTAAAAAATTAACAAACAGCCTGAATGGACGCTTCTACAAAAAAGATTAACTGAACAGCCAAGGAAAACAGGAAAAGATACTCAACGTCACAAAGCATTACAGAAATGGAAATAAAAACGATGAGATACCACTTCAAACCTGAATAAAATCATAAAACAGCTATTAGCAAAACAAAAAAACAGAAAATATCAAGTATTGGTAATGATGTGGAGAAATGGAACCCTGTGCGATATGGAAAATATTATGTGTTCCTTAAAAAAAACTTAAATAGAATTATCATATGACCCAACGATTCCAGTTCTGGGAATATACCCAAAAGGACTGAAAGCAAGGACTCAAAAACGTATTTGTACCCCATGTTCATAGCAGTATTATTTACAACAGTCAAAAGATGGAAGCAACCCAGTGTCCATCCACAAATGAATGGGTAAACAAAATGTAGTATATACATACAATGGGATATTATTTAGCCTTAAAAAGGAAGAAACTTCTGATACATGTTATAACATGGATATACCTTGAAGAGATTAGGTTAACTGAAATAAGACAGTCACAAAAGGACAAATGATGCATGATTCCACTTGCATGAAGAACTGACAGTAGAAGTCAAACTCATACAAACAAACAGTACAATGGTGGTTGCTAAGGGTCAAGAAAAGAGGGGAATGGGGAATTACTGTTTAATGGGTACAAGAGTTATAGTATGGAAAGATGAAAAATGTCTAGAGATACATATACTGTGTTCACTACTTAATGCCACTGAACTATACACTTAAAAATGGTTAAAATGGTGAAATTTATTTATGTATATTTTACCACCCCCAAAATAAAATAAAGTATCCTAAAGTCAATTTTTATAACAATTGACTGATGTACAAGAATACTTTTAACATGTACAGATATGATGAGGTTAAAAATCAGCTTGCTACCCTGGCTGGTATAACTCAGTGGCTTGAGCGTGGGCTGTGAACCAAAGGGTCACCGGTTCAATTCCTGGTCAGGGCACATGCCTGGGTTGTGGGCCAGGTACCCAGTGGGGGCCAAGTGAGAGGCAACCACACATTCATGTTTCTCTCCCTCTCTTTCTCCCTCCCTTCCTTCCCCTCTCTCTAAAATTAAATAAATAAAATCTTTAAAAAAAACAGAAAAAGATTAAAAAAAACTCGGCTTGCTTGTTATAGAAAAGGTATTTTTGGGGTTGCTTATTTCTTCTTTCTTTTTCTAATTGTGTTTTGTTCCATTACCATTTATCCCCCGACACAAAAAATGGAAAAAAGCATTCTGTTTCTAGAAAACAATGTATTTCTATTCTATAAGTTTTCTTTGCCAATAATTTTTCAAAATAAAAATAAAGACTCAAATAAAGCAGGGAGGGGATAATGGGGGCAAAAGGTGAAAGGTTTGCAGGAACAACTACAAAGGACACATGGACAAAACCAAGGGCAGGTGGAATCAGGGGAGGGAGATGGGGATGGCTGCGGTGTGGGGGAGAGGGGAGGGGAAAAGGCAGAAAGCTGTACTTAAACAACAGTAAAATTTAGAAGTATTTTTTAAAAAAATGAGCACCAACATCTAGGAATGCCTGAAGTGTGATCTTTTAAAATATTATTTCATAATTATCAAGACACTAATTTTTCAACATATTTGGTTTCAAAAGATTAACATTTGGGAAACTAATGTATTCAGATTTATTTTCATTAATTATAAGGCCCTTAACTCTATTCCCCTAATATATTTATTTTGATGTCATAAACATAAACACAGAGACTCAACTCTTGATGTCTCCTGTATATTATAATCTTTTAGACTTTAAAATGGGACTGAGAAAATACTAAATATCAAATTCTGGAAAAATTAATCTTCAGGGTGATTTTTATTAAGGCAGAACTTGCCAGAAACTGTAAATGTTCACTAGTATTCACTTGCAAAAAGCGTATTCATATTAGAACTTTTTAAAATATCAAGCTCATTGGTCACAACTTGCTTATATTTTTGTAGCCAACACAGACTTAATAACCAAAATTTTATATTACTAGTATTGTTTCTTTTATTTAATGTCATAATAATTGATTTTTGCAAGTTATTTATCTTTATTCTGCAATTCAAAAAAATCAGTCCTTTATCCTGAAGAGATTCATCTCTCAGAATTCATAAAATACCCCCATATATAATACTTGGAAATAATGGATTATAATATTATTTTGAACTACTCCTTCAGTGCACAGAGAAATTTTTAGTATGCAGGGTTGAGTTTGTATAATGATCAAAGGATGCCTTCTTTATCTACAAATATTCTCTAGGTGATGCCATAGAATCCAATGGTTTTAAATTATCACCCAAATGCTGATGATTACCAAATCTCCAGCCTTGCATTCTGATGTCAATCTGAATTTATTTCCCAATTGTCTATTTAACATCTCCTACTTGTATGTTTATTAGGTATTTCAAACTTGACATGTCCAAAACGCACTCTTGATTTCTGCCTTACCTCCTAACTCCTGCCCCAAGTCTTTTGCCCCATTCAGTCTTTACTATTTTAGTATAAGGTAGTTCTATTTTACCAGAGCCTCACAGCCAAAATTTAGAAGATATTTTTGATTACTCTTTTCATACACCGTATCTACTCGACCCATCAGCAAATCCTTCCAAATATATCCATAATCATCACTTCCAGTGCCCACATCCTCATCCAGGTCTCCACCACCTCTTATGCTTACAGAATCACACAGCAAGAGTGATTCTGTTAAAACATAAATGTACCCATCTTCCCAAAATCCTCCAATCGTTTTCTCTCTTACTCAGTTTAAAGATTATAAAGGCTTTACACCATCTGGCTCCTAACCGCTTCTCTGACCCTCTTATTTATGACTTTCCTACTTTTTACACTACAATGACATCCTCATTTCTGATACCTGAACACATTAAGTATATTTCCATTTTAAGGATTTTGCATTTGACTGTTCTTCTGACTGGACCATTATTCTTCCACATACATGCCCAACTAACACCTTAGCATCCCTTGTTTGAAACAGCACCACCCCAACCTCAATCACTCTCAATCCCCTTACCATGAGCTAAAGGAAAAACCACTAGCTTCTATAGCAGTGTAGCTAATGCCAACTATTAAGCAAAGAATATAATCCTGTAATTAATTATAACAGGTGCAAGCAATTCCACACTTCCATGTATTTCCACATCTCAATATTTGCTGTATTTATGCTACTACTTATGAAACTGTATCTTACTCACAAAACTACAAAAGATCAGTTTCTTTCAGTGCAATTTACTAGCATCTGGTATTATAGCTAAAATTTCTTGAGCACTTAATATATAGCAGGCACAGTTCTAAGTGCTTTAAATGCATTAACTCATGTAACACTTAGAATGAAGGGATTAGAAACCATTTTTATTCATCCCCATTACAAAAATAAGTAGAAGACACAGATGGGGTAAGCTACTTGCCCGGGGTTATAGAGGTAGTAAGTGATAAAGCCAGGAATCAAACCAGCTCCAGACCCTCATGCTATACTACACTTTAGCTGGCTAATGAGATAGAGTGCCACGGGGAGAAGGCTTAGTTAATGTAATTAGAGAAAGACTGGGGAGGTCTTTGAAAACTCAATGATGTAGAATTCAGTTAAGTGACTAATGTTAGTGAAGAGTGTTACGAGCCTAAGAAATAGAAAACAGAAATGGACTAAAACAGGAATAAGCTGGAGGGAAGGGGAGAGAGTCAAAGGGCCATAAAAGTCAGGGTGCTAAATTAGCAGAGAAGTGTTAGGAAATAGGGTAAAAGAGATGGAGAAGGTCTGCATGTGGGGTCATTTAGGACTCTGGTCAGGAGTTTGGTTTGATTTCAACAATGGAAAACAACATTAAACAAGGGAGTGCTTGAGAGTCCTAACCTGAAAGTTACTATTGAGGATTCACAATATTACTCCTCTTCACCTGGAAGGACCCCATGATCTTTTGGGAGAGAAATAAAGTTTGTTACTACTGCTCTCAGGGAGGTGATAAATGGAATGATAGGACAGGACCACATGACCCTGACTAAATTCATTGCAAGAGATGGCAATGTTAAGCAGAAGTAGCAAGAACATCCTTTGTAAAACAGTGTTGAGTTAGCAGTAGCTACAATGTTACAGTGACAAATGCAAACAAACACAGCTGATGGATCACCAAGTGCTCCATGCCACTTTGTGGGATAAAAAAAAAGAGAAGAAATCCAGCAGAACAAAGAAACCAATCACTTCAGCAACTCCTGAAGCTTTTTAGGGAACAACAGTGGCTGTGGATACCACTGTTAAAGCACTCCCTAGGACATTCTTCACAAATGCATATTTAAGAAAATGATACTCTGAAAACTATCAAAAGGATCACAGTAGGCCTAATAAATGGCATATTCTGACATCTACATGCATAGCACAGGAACTGTATTAGGAAATGTATCCAAGCTCTATCACCAGTTGTTACAGTGAATATGGAAATGTAATTTAATTTCTAAGGGCCTCTATTTCCTTATTTGTAAAATGTGAGAATAGGATAAGATGAATTTCATTCTTAAATACACAAGTACCCCGCCTCCTCCCCTACCCCCTCCTCCACCCCTGCCATGGGGCTCTTCACTTAGTACAAAAACAAAGATCAGAAAAACAGTTAAGCAATTCTGGAATGGCTTGGCATTATATTGCCAATATACATTGAGATGCAGATGTAAAAATAAGCAAATAATATGCTTCAGTATTTTAATAAGTGGATTGACAAGTATAATAAAATCAAATCAATATTTAACTGAAAGGGACAAAAGTAACTGGAGTTTTTGGGCTGGATGCCAAATGTTTATGTATACAGATTACAAATTAACTTGTATGTTACATTTTGAGAATATATATACATATACATACATATATATATATATATGGCATTAGGTAGAAATATAACAAGCATATAAAACAAAACTCAGGACTTCATACTAGGAGGCTTGCATTCTAACTGACTCTTCAATTACTCTCTACAGCATTCAATGCATCAATTATCTGAGTCTCAGTTTTATTGGCTATAAAATTATATGACAAGATGACCTTCCAGTCCTTAAATTCTAATATGTACTCAGAGTAGGCCATGATTTAGAATGTCTTTTATCAAGACAGTTAGCTACATTGGGCATCAGTCAGTATTTAACATGATACTTCATGTTACAGATAGACTTATTATATATCTTTATTTCAGTGCTTTTTATAGGATTCTATGCTTTACTCATTTTCATGCTAAGATATAAAAAAGTATCTCATAAACCCTTTCAAACCAAGTATTTAAGTTAAACAATGGGGACTATCAAAATTTATCTCTAATTGATATTACTTCTTACATGAAAGAGGATAAATTTTTTTAAAAACTATGTAAATGTATCAACCAAAATCAACAACCTAAAAACTTGTAAGAGTGTTCATCCTTACCTGATGAAGAACTTCCAGAGTAACAGGGTAAAAGAGGTTTTCAATAATTATTCGGAGCACAGGGCTCTGCCCAGGTAGGACTGTTCCTTCATTGGTCAGAGCTCCAGGAAGAGCCAGACCTCCTGACTGGACAGCACTGACGGCCTGCAGTGCAGCTTGGGCTCTCTGTATAACAATCCAAAATGAGAACTTTTGGTTACACATAAGCATTCTAAGAATCCTAAAAATTAGTTAACATAAAGCAATATGAAGTAATATAGTTAAATACAAATATACATATATACTTTTTCTGGATGTACATAAATTTACAATCAGTAAAGAGTCAAAAGACTTGCTTTCTTATCACAATGGCACAAAGTATAAGAAAGTTGCTTAAATTTACTTGAAGAAATGAAAAAAGTATACAACAAAAAAAGAAACTTATAGTTTCAATTAAAAAATTTTAAATGACAATGGAAAAAAAGGCAATATGAAAGTAGTATTAAAGACCACTTAAAAACCATTCAAGTCCCCTTCTTTTTCTCTTCCTGAACAATTGAATTCTAAAGCCTTTAGGGAAAAAGGACTTTTGGACATGGAGATCAGTGTGGTGACTGCAGGGGAGACAGTAATATAAAGGGACTATTAATAAATGGAAAAAATACAGTAAGAATTAAATTTAAAAATAAAGCCTTTGGGTGGCATATGATAAATTTAAGTGTGAAGGAGAGGAGCAGTGGTTCAGTGAGGTAAGGAAGGAAACCCTATAAGAAGGCATCCTGACACAGAGCAGCAGGGCCTGAGCAATAGAGGAAAGCATCCATGTAGTAGAGGTTCCTAGCAAAAGGAACCTGAGTCCAAACAAGGTAAGAAAGGTATCTTTATGTAGGGTGGGTCACTGCTAGATATCAGAACCTGAGGAGCATGAGAAAGGTTAAGAAAGGCATCTAGAGAGTAACCTGTCCAGGAGTGTCAGAGGCCAAGGAGAGTCAGTATGGGTCCAGATGGGATGTGCAGCCAATATGGTAATGCCAGTCTGCATACGGTGAACAAAAGGTTTATGAGGGCCTGAGTGGGGTAAAAAGGTAATGACAGAGAGAAAGCCTTGCATGGGACGTTGGAGCCCAAGAGGGGAAGACAGACAAGTTTCTAAATATCATGCTTCACTAAAAGAAACCATCGTGCTCTAAAAAATGTTTAGTTCCAGATGTGGAGTAAGGAAAGCAGATGAATGTATAACTTTTTGTTTTTGTTTTTTTTTTTTAATACAATGCAAAGAAGTATTTGAAGAATGATAGGAAGATGCCAAAAGGACCCCTAAGGGGGTCCTACTAGTGGCTAAATATAGGAAAATTTGAACATCACAGTAATAATGATTCTAACAAACACTGGGTTGGCCAAAAAGTTAGTTTGGTTTTTCCCATAAGATGGCTTTATTAGCACTTAGTTGTTTTTAACTTCATTTGAAACAATTTTGTTAAGATTGCATTGTGACAGTTGTCTAATCAGTGTGTATGTAAAACAACATCTTCTCAAACTGGTGAACTTTTGTGTACTATTTCAATACTGAAGATGGAAGAAAAGCAACACTTTTGGCATATTATGCTTTATTATTTCAGGAAAGGTAAAAACATAACTGAAATGCAAAAAAAATTTGAGCAGTGTATGGAAAAGGTGCTATAACTGATTGAACGTATCAAAAGTGGTATGTGAAGTTTCATGCTGGAGATTTCTTGCTGGACAATGCTCCACGGTAGGGTAGATCAGTTGAAGTTGATAGCGATCAAATTGAGACATTAACTGAGAACAATCAACATTATACCACATGAGAGATAACCAACATACTCCAAAAGTTATTGGTGAAAATGAAAAATGTGTGTTTTATTTTAGAGAAAAACCATACAGACTTTTTGGCCAACCTGATAATGGCCTATCAAATAAAACAGGAAACCTTTAGTTCATACTGATATAAACTTACAGCTAATAAGGAACAGTATATTTATATTGCCTTAAAGCACCTTCCCCCAAATACTCTTCTTTCTCCCTTTGTAAGTCCCAACTTTACAGTGGCACAGCCAGGCAACCCCAGCCTAACGAAGTGACCGAAGAGCACATCACCAGTAATGCAAGAAACTGAAATTACGTCCCACCCGCTATGATGCAATGAAAAAAAACAAAACAAAAACAAAAACTTCTATGATGTTCCTGTCAAAGATATATACACTGAACCTAATCACAAGAAAACATCACACAAACGCAAACTGAGGAACATCCTAAAAGATAAACTGCCTGTACCTTTCAAGTAACAAGGTCTTGAGAGTGAAAGAAAAACTGAGGAACTGTTTGAGATTAAAGAAGAATAAGAAAAACGTGACTTCTAAACAGAACATGTGATTTGGAATAATATTTGTTTTGTTCTAATAAATACTATGGGACTACTGGCAAAACTTGATTAGGGACTGAGAATTGGAGGGAACTAATGTATCAATATTAATTTCCAATTTTTAAAAAATCCTCACCCAAAAACATGCTTATTGATTTTAGAGAGGGGGGAAGAGAGGAAGAAAAACATGATGTAAGAGAGAAACAACAATCACTTGTTTTTTGTATGTGCCTTGACTAGGTACCAAACCTGTAACCCAGGAATGTGCCCTGCCTAGGAATTGAACCTGTGACCTTTTGGTTTGGGGGATGAAGCCTAACCAATTGGGTTACACCAGCGAGGGCTTAATTTCCTAATTTTGACCTGTATCCTGGTCGTGTAGGAAAATGTCCCTGTTTGCGGGGAAAAAACACGATAAATGTTATTAGACAATGAAGACAGACCAGATTAGCAATTAATTTTCAAATGCCTCCAGAAATCAGAAGTTATTTGTATTGTATTGGCAGTGCTTTTCTAATTTTATAATTGTCTCAAATTTTAAAATCATTATTTAAAAAATGAAGTAGGTGAAGGAGGGAAAATTGGAGGGAAAAAGCATGGTTGATGATCACTGAAATTAAATGGACATTTTCATCAATCTTTTGTTTCATACTTATTGCTTAAGAATGCCGATAATTAGCCCTGGCTGGCGTAGCTCAGTGGATTGAGCACGGGCTACGAACCAAAGCATCGCAGGTTCGATTCCCAGTCAGGGTACATGCCTGAGTTGCAGGCTACAGCCCCCAGTAACTACACATTGCTGTTTCTCTCTCTCTCTCTCTCTTTCTCCCTCCCTTCCCTCTCTAAAAATAAATAAATAAAGTCTTAAAAAAAAATGAATCTAAAACAATGAAAAAAGTTATACTTAAGACACAGGGGTAAAAATTAAAAAAAAAAAGAATGCCGATAATTAGTAAAATGTTTATGCCACAAAATGAAAAACCCAACCACTTTAATGTAGCTCCTTTCATTTTCACATGGTGTCACTTGAGATTCTAAAGATCACAGTACTTATTATGTTGTTTTAAGTGAGCATTTCTTATATTTTGTTTTCATGATTTTAATTTATACCACCACTCTGAGTAGTTTTCCAACATTTTGCTGTAATATTAAAATTTAAAATACGCATTTTTCTGAAAATTGGCCATCTTTTACTTTCTGTATACTTAATAGCTGTACTTCTATTTTTATACTTACATACAGTCATGCTGTGCATAATGACATTAAGTCAAGGAACTATCACGCACATACAATGTATATAATCTTATCACATAAGTTTATAAGGGAGTTGAAAAATTCCTATTTTTAGTGACATCTTAAGGGTCATAATGTTGTAGTTGTAACATGTTACTCACATGTGAAGATGCTGGTGTAAACAAACCTAGCGTGCTGGCAGTCATATAAAAGTATAGCACATGCAATTATGTACCAGTACATAATATTGGATAATGATAATAAACCTCTATGCTACCAGTTTATCTATTTACTACAGTTTTTCTTATTTTAGAATGTACTCTTTCTATTTATTTTTTGTAAAAAGTTTGCTCTAAAACAGCATGCCATGTTATGCTGACAGTAGCTTTATATATCTAATGTTTACTGCAGCGGTCCCCAAACCCCAGGGTTAGGAATGAGGCTGCACAGCAGGAGGTGAGGCCGAGTTACAGTGAAGAGCTTGGCTGGCATTACCACCTGAGCTCTGCCTGCTGTTACCCCCACTAGCCTTTCGGAGAATTGGTCTTCCATGAAACCAATTCCTGGTGCCAAAAATGTTGGGGACCGCTGATTTACTGCATCTCTTGACTGCATCATTTTCTCTTGTGCTTAATTTAATCTTAGGCTGCTTTATAAATTTAGTGTTACCAAAGTGTACAGTGTTTATAAAGTCTGCACTTTATAAAAAGTATGTACTGTATACAGTGATGTCCTGGGACTTCATATTCACTCGCCCCTCTCTGACTCATCCAGAGCAACCTCCAGTCCCTACAACTCCGTTCATGATAACTGCCCTATACAAGTTTAACATTTTTTTACCTTTTATACAGTATTTTTAATTACCTTTTCTATGTTTAGATGCGCAAATACTTACCACTGTGTTACAATTATCTATAGTATTCACTACATTAACATGCTGTACAGACTTGAACCAAGGAGAAACAGCCTAGGCATGTAGTAGGCTATACCATCTAGGTTTGTGTAAGTGCACCCTGTGATATTCACACAATGACAAAATCACCTAGATGCATTTCCCAGAACATATTCCTGTTGTTAAGTGGCAAATGACTGCACAAGCCTTTTATGCATACCTTTAATAGCATTTTCATACCATATACAAATTTTGATGTTATCAGGTAAAACATAACTGTCAAACACTCCATGTCCAAAGCATCACCATCTTTGAGAGCAATTTTAATATTTTATATCACTAATTTTCAAAACTATGCTCCTGGAAAGACAATTATATGTGGAATAGTGAGGACCAACACCCCACTTCAAACATGGCAGTTTATGGCAGCTTTTATACTGGGCTCTTCAGTAAGACTTTATGGTTCTACTTCTTACAGCTTTGAAAATTGATTTAGACTTCCAATACTTTGAGCCCATAATTAGGTGAGGGATGGTGGTGATGTCAATCAATCAAAAAAGACTCAGAATTGACACAGGGGTTAAAATAAGCAGACAGGAATCAAAGCAGTTTTAACCATCGCACATGTGTGCACACACACACGCACACACACACACAGGTGAGCAGAGACATGGAACATAAAATACAATGCTGTCCAACCAAATTTCCTGTGATGATGGAAATATGCACTATCTACACTGTCCAATTTGGTAAGTCACTAGCGATGTGGCTAGTGAGCACTTGAAATTTGCCTAGTGCAACTGAAGAACTGAGTTTTTTTATTTGGAAATTTATTTGTCTAAGAAAAAGGCATCATCTGTCTAGGAAAAGACATTTATTTGTATAGGAAAAAGACGTCAAAAGAGATGATGTACAAGACATCATCATAGTGAGGTTCCAAGTGGAATATCAGTTCCCTTTCCTCCCAGATTAGGATGATTAAATCTTATCAAAATTAAGCCTGCACTAACAAAAATAAACTTAACCTCACTGACTTTATGTCATTGTACCTCCAATAGTTCTATTTCTTCTTTATATTAAGCAACTTTATTATATGCTTGCAGCTGCTAGTATTAATGTTTTTGTTGTTGTTCCTCTTCACTCTTTCCTCTTTGGCATATCACAGTGGAGAAATACAAAAAGCCACTGTGTATATAGTCCTAATCATTCTGGAGTTTTCAATATATTCTATGTTAAGTATTTCACTGAGTACTGAGTACAAAGGTCTCTCTGAATATCAGGCATGCAAGAAATGTTTTTGACAGCAAAAATCTGAGAAATTAACACCTGGGGGAAAAACTCTGTTCTGTAAGTAACTCTACAGTTTCCATTTTTAATTAGGCAAAAGAACATTTAAGTTAAAAAAATGAAAATGAGGCATACTCTCTACTGAGAAAAACAGAAAAGTCAGGAGGATGGAACAATAAATGTTTTCTGTGACTCTGATACTAAAAACTACAATGTAGAACTCCTACTACAGGATAATATTTAAATGTTCAGCAACAAACTCTATGGAATGATTACAACATTAACTATAAATAAAGGAAATAACAGTATGATCAAAATACCAACAAATATTTTTGAGGTGGGGACAGGCATATACTTCACATAGAATTTAAAAATGCCTAGATTATGTGAAGACATTTCTAAAATTGAGATGGAAGTTAGTATACAATAAAATGCACAGATTTTATGTGTTTAGTTTGATGACTTTTTAGGGAAATTATTTTAAAGAAAAATCCTTCCACAGTCACCTTTTTGAAGATTTATAAACTTCTACCCACAAGGTTAAGAAAAACTGTCTATACAAACAATAACAAAGAACCATTAATGTAACCATTTCTCAAATGAGGTACCTCAAAATATGATATAAATTTCTTGGCTATAATTTTAGTTTAAATCAAGGGACAAAAATGTTTGATATTCACCTGACCCTCTGGCAAATATGTCCATAAGCTGAAAAGGAAGTTATGTGCATTGGGATATCTTGTTATTCAGAGAACAAAATAGAATGAAACAGCAATTTATCAGCTTCCCAGAACTGTCAAAATAAAAGACATCTGAAACATTTTATATATGCAAATAGGCAACTTCAATTTTGAATTCAGCTTTGGTGTAGAACTTTGAATAAAAGAAATTATATTTTATGAAACATCAATACATAAAAATTATGCAAAAGTTAATAAAATAGAAAGGGTATTGGGAAGAAATCAAGGCTATCGAAGAATAAAGTAGGTCATTTGGGCTGGCTCTGGTTGCCAAGCAACTGGGATTTCTTACCGTTTCCCTTTAGAATAATCCAGCCTTTAAGAGTTTTATTAAATTGTTTACTTCTTCTTCAAGACTTATTCTAACATATTTAGGAATCACACTAATGAGAAAACTGCACAACTTACATAAAAGAAAATTAAAAGCTCTACTGAAAGACAGGAAACAAAATATAACTTCCTCTTCAAAAAAATCAGTAAGCAATATAAATATGTTAATTATCTGAAATTCAATCTATAAAATCAACTCAATTCCAATGATGTGTTTTTGAGGGTAGAAGTTATCAAAATAATTCTAACATATCTGGAGAAATAAACAAAATATATTATCCAGTGAATTTCATAAAAGAGAGTAAAGAATGGGTCTGACCCTGTAACATTAAGGCATAGGGACACTGTTACAGGACTGGAATGGAATGGAACCCAAAAGGTAGTCCAAATTAGGCATGTAGTGCATACCATGTGAGCATCTCTCTCATGAAGGGAGACTGAGGTCATGCAAGCAGAATATGTAGGTATGTCTAACAACTATACATATGCATGTTGTAAATAGTCATAGCATGTTTATAGAAAACCATACCATGTTTTCACAAAGAACATGTTTCACATAGGTGGACAATAGGTTATCAAAAAAAAAAAAAAAAAAGTAGAAACAGGTAAAATAAAGACCAAAACAACACTAACCTTACTCTACCCCCAAAATATTTCTAATAAAAGAAAGATTTACATATTAAAATACAAACAACTAAAACATAAAAGAAGGAGAATACAGGTACATTTTTTTTTATTTAGCTAAGCTAGGTCTTTATGAGTATGGTATCAAAATCAGAAACTATAATACAATCTTGAGAAATTTGTTGCATGAAAATATTTTAAAAACTGTATTACTAGCAGACAAAACTCCTGAGACAAACTAAAATGGTGGTTGCCAGGGTCTCAGAGGAGAAGGGAATGGGAAGTTAGTGTTTAATGGGTACAGAGATTCAGTTTGAGAAGATGGAAATAAGTTCTAAAGACGGATAGTGGTGACAGGCTGCACAATGTGAGTGTACTTACTGCCATTAAACAGTATACTTAAAAATGGCTAAAATGGCCCTGGCTGGTATGGCTCAGTGGATTGAGCGCTGACCTGCTAACCAAAGGGTCACTGGTTTAATTCCCAATCCGGGCACAAGCTTAGGTTGCAGGCCAGGTCCCCAGTAGGGGACATGCAAGAGGCAACCACACACTGATGCTTCTCTCCCTCTCTTTCTTCCTCCCTTCACCTCTGTCTAAAAATAAGTAAGTAAAATCTTTTAAAAAGTGGTTAAAATGGTAAAAAACCACATTAACAGAAATCACTATAAATACTTTGTAAGTTAACAAATAAAAATAAGTAAACAAGATATAATTTCTCACCTATCATATTAACAAAGGCAGGAAAACTGCTCATACATTATCAGTGGCATCCTAAGTGGGCACATAATCTTTACAGAAAGCAATTGTACAACATATATCAAAATATAAAATATGCATATGCTTAGTCCCAGCAATTTTGCTGCCAGAAATGTAAACTAGTAAGATAATGCTGCAAGTGTGCTAAGACATATTATAAGAATGTTACTGTAATGCTATTTGTAAAAGCTAACATTGGAAATAATCTCAATGTCTATTATTAAAAAATTGGGTAAGTTATGGCTGTTCTATAAAAGGGAATATTGTGCATTTAAAATTTTGAACTAATTATGTATTTCCCATGAAACAATGTATGACAGAGCTTTCAAAACATCAGAGTTCCTCTGGTGTAAAACTATATACATAGATGATAATATACCTGAATAGAGACGGGGTATACATCGAAATGTCAGTTATCTCTGGTTAACTAAACTGCTTTTTTGTTTTGTTTTCTTAACTTTTCTGAATTGCTTGTTTGAATGTCTTCTCATGAGCATGTACCCTATTTATAATTTATAAGGCAATTTTTTCATTTTAAGAAGTCTATTTAAAAATACCTAATATTTCACTTACTATTAAGTTTACACAGTTTATATATGACATTAATATCTCCTAGAACAAATTAAGGATTACATACAGGAAATTGCAACTTTAAAAAACTAATGTGGAAAATTATCATTTAAATTCAGCAGCTTGCATTATAAATAACTTTCAACACAGAATCAAAGAGCTGGAGGAGTTCTTTCGCATAGAGCAAGAGTAAAGGGGCCAAACATTCTCTTAACATAATAAAAAAAATGTCTTAAAATGTTACTTGTTTTGCAGATAAATGTATTCTACCCTTAAGTAACTTCAAATTAGTATTTTAACTATGTACTTAAAAAATCAACCTGGAGTAACACAAAAGATTCAGCATGAACAACACCATAACAAAAACTGGTAAATAGGTAAGAAATGTTGGTATTCCCTACTCATGTTGAAATCACAAATCATTTAATGAACATATCTATACAAATTCTTATCAACATCTTAAGTTCAGTTACTTAACATCACAACAGAAGTATCACTAGACTTCTAAGTGCCTTTGTTATATATTCAGTAAAAAAGACTGACTTTTAAAGTTCCTTCTAAATCTAAGATTTTAAGAGCTATATAACAATTTAAGTTTTTACTTTTTTTCTCATGAGAACAGTTTCAAGAAAAAACTAAATTTGCCATTTTTAACACCTTAACCTCAAACTTCCTATTTCTAAATGGCTTTATTTTCTGGTATTCAAGCTTTTAGATTAGAATTTACATACACAATCTTTACTAATAAACCATCCTAAAATTAAAACACACATACACACCTTTTTTCCCATCTGAAACACAGAAAATTAATTTTAAGCTATTATACCATATGTTCTTATAACTTTTTTAAAATGCCATTAATACTTACAGCTTGATTAGGTAGATTGTCAGTCTTAAGTTCTCTGTGATTGGAATACTGAATAAAAATAGGCTGGCTTCGAAGATGAGGAGTAACAGGAGTGTAATAATTCACCATAGTAATAGCAGCTTCCTCAGAAGCCATTTCTAAGAAAGCCTGCAATAAACACAAGAAGGTAAAATGAAAGCTCGTGTTTTTGAAATACGGCTAAGAACTTTGTCATTCTAGCTTGCTCTAAACTAATTCATTCTCAACCTAAATAATACAGACCCCAAAGGGATGAAAATTTTTTTGCCTCAATGTGTATCACTGATATTAATTGGGAATATTTGAACAGTTGAGTTCAGTAAAGGATTTGGGATTAAGAAACTTCCAGCTGATTAAATGATTTTACATGGTTTTTCGTTTTTTCTCTTTATGTTTCTCCTAAATCTAGAAATAATTAAAAAGACAAAAACAAATATGTACATTACCATTGTAAATGGATGCTTTCAGAAGCTGGGATTTAACAGTAAAATTCTCTAACAGTGATGAGGCATACTGATTTGTTCTTCTTTACCTTTTTATAAAACAGCTGTTTGTGAATACAATTAAATAGAGCATTCAGGCACAGAGGTTCTATTGTTCAAATTAAGAAAATAGAACTTCCGCCCTGGCTGGCGTAGCTCAGTGGATTGAGCGCGGGCTGCGAACCAGGCATCGCGGGTTTGATTCCCAGTCAGGGCACATGCCTGGGTTGCAGGCCATGTCCCCCAGCAACCGCACATTGATGTTTCTCTCTCTCTCTCCCTCTCCCTTCCCTCTCTAAAAATAAATAAATAAAATCTTAAAAAAAAAAAAAAAAAGAAAATAGAACTTCCTATATTAAGTCAATATTGATCAGTCATTCAAGAGACAATTTTTAAATATCTATAATTATTATATTAATATTAGATATTTGCAGAGTAACATAGGATGATCTAAGATGGAAAACTCACCTTGGTATTTATAACTTATTTTATATATGGCTTCTTCTGTCTCTCAAGACTCCTATAACTTCTATTACAGGAACAAGATACTTATAGAGCTTTAAGGTGGCAGGTTTTGCCACCTATTTAATGGTTAATTAGAAAGATAAAATATAGACATACACTAACCACTCTGAACCCTCAGAACCACCTTAAGAACATCAGAAATTTAAAATACAGGAAGAATACTGGATCCAAACCAATGCAAATTTCTAGTTAGAAAATTCAGTTCTTTTTTTTACTACAACAGAGCATTTAATTGGCAAGCCTATAGTAACCAATTCAAATTACATACAAAACATTTATAATTTATTTATAAAATATGTATTTTAACAACAAAATTTACTGAACACAGCAAATGGTAAAAGTATCTATAAATTAAACTTGCTTTGTTTATAGTTACCTTACTTGGCAAGAGTTTCCATTTCGCAAATATTCCAGGCAAAAAAGTATTAACTTCACAAATGTTAAATATGATGCTTAACTAAATTAATCAAATGTCACAAATGCATTGATTAAATAAACTAATAAAAGTATTCTATTAAGTAGTAATGTGAGCCACACAACAGTGGATCAAATACCATTAATTAATTGATCCACAATGAACAACCAAAATTCCTCTATCTTCAAGAAATAAAATACTTTGAGGCATTTATACCATCTAAAAGACAGTATAAATCCACTACCCAATTATTTCAGTAATATACTTTTTCTAACATTTCTAAGAAAGGAGGATAAAAATGATCAAGGTAAAAATAGCTATGGCAACATTTCCTATCTTGTTTTTAATTGTCTCTTCAACAAAAAAAAAATTGTAAGCTGTATTTTAATAATATTCACTATGTGGGAAGAGGATATCTTTTCTGCAAACTTTACTGCATGTTGAGAATTAACTTAATGTTCAACATTGGTCACACATTGTACACTGTATTTGGAATAGTACATAATTCTTGTCACAGAAAGTTTTTTGCTGAAAGTATATACAATCTAAGAATTCACACGTGACAATAATTTTTCCACATGGTATCCAGTAAAGGTTTTATTTCTGTTTTTCTAAAGTATCCATTCAGAAGGATCAATTTTCATTATCTGGGTAGAAAGAAGAAAGGCTGGTAAAAATTTCCTTCATGCTCTCAACACCCTACCTGCAAATACCAAGGGAAAGATTACACCTAAAAGTAGTTCCAGTGGCTCACATCAGAATATCTTGCTTAAGTATACTACTAACAAGATATTTTTCAAACTGAATTTATGATCAAAGGACAAGCAATCAAGATAAGTTAATTAGCACTACTGATAAATATAAATCCAGAACGAATAGTAGAGACGAAGGAACGTATGACATCGCCTGCTGCCTCTCACAGACATTCACAATGTGGAGGATATACTACGGAAACATGATAATATGCATGATACTCGGCAGTTAGACATCTTCACATCATTCAACATGGTCACACTGGCTCTTTTCAAACTATGCAAACCAACTATCCTTAACAGAGGCAATGTGTTGAAATAAAAATCTTAGTACATGTACTATCTTCAAGAGATGTAAAATAAGTGTGTAGACACAACAAGAGCTAAATACTAACACATGTTATTTAATTTCTACAGATTCATCTGAATTAAAGAGATATTAGTTTGTAGTTTACTAAAGATATGGGCCTGAATAAGACATCATCATCCAGTCTCTAGCAAGTCTAACACTAATCAATAAATTTATTTATAAAGATATTTAAAATGTGCTTCTTAAATTTTATTTATAAAAGTGTGAGAAACACAGGGACTTATCACAATGCACTACACAGTGTCTAGTTCCTAGATTTGTTGTCCTCTTCTTTGCAGCAAAGCGCACTATAAAAGATTTTCAGGACAACTGAAAACTAGAACTAGAAAATTCATCTCACTGGGGGGTCTGAGCTGGAACAAGAAAGCATGCAATTATTCAAACAAATATAACAAGTATTATATTTCTGTCATGTCACAGCAAAAGCAGGTTTCCTTATTCATCTTAAGAAAAACCCATTTACTTCTGAAATGAAGAACCTCTTACAGTCTCTTTCAAATTATTAAAGAAGCTACATATTAATTCTGCAACTAAAATATACTAAAAATAATGTAGATGTTGGAAAACTTGTATGTTTTATAATCTGCCTAATGAGATATAATTTATATTTTTCTCTCTGTCAGGGAATTCTGATAATCATAGGATATTTTCATAAGCCATTTTGCAATTAAAAATATAAAATGTTCTTTATTGAGGAAAAAGACCAGTCAATAAATAAGAGATAATCCTTTTCTTGTGTTAATATTTTTGTTTGTTGCTTCCTGTCATACAAAAACACTTTATAATTTAAAAACTACTTCAAACAGAAGGAAGTTGAGAAAATACAGAAAAGTTCAAGAAAATAAAAATCACCTTTAACACTAACACTCAGAGATAGCACTATGGGCCAATCTTTACACATTACATACCTGGCTTTTTCCTTTCAACATCAAAAGATTAGTCACTTTGCCAAATGGTAGACCTAATGATATGACTTCTGCTTCGGTGGCATCACTTGGAATTTTGCGAAGATGGAGAACACGAGAAGGCGAAGAGGGAGGTCTATCTCCTTTAAATTTCTTGTTGTCATTCCCATTAGCTAAAAAAATAAGATTTTAAAAAAATTACTGAAACTAATTTTGGTTGACGTACTACATTAACCACATTGTCACATTTGCTCCTCCAAGAAGAGTGCTCTCTGTGGAAAGCTCTGCAAAATCCATTACATGAATAAAATAAGATACAAAAGGAAAAGATAATTGACTATTTATATGATAAAAGATAAATGACTACTTGCCCTGGCTGGTGTAGCTCTGGATTGAGCGCGGGCTGCAAACCAGGCATTGCAGGTTCAATTCCCAGTCAGGGCACATGCCTGGGTTGCAGGCCATGTCCCCCAGCAACCGCACATTGATGTTTCTCTCTCTCTCTCTCTCCCCCCCTCCCTTCCCTCTCTAAAAATAAATAAAATCTTAAAAAAAAAAAAAAGATAAATGACTACTTACAGCAGTGTTATATAGAATAATAACATAATTGTTATTTTACAGCAGTAATTGTTACAGCAGTAAAATATCTTGGGGGTCATGGCATTATATGAAATGTAACCTGTATGACAGTAACACAAAGGATATGATGAGGAAAATAGAAAAGTTCTTACATTATACCTAGGTCTTATATTATTTGAAAGTAGACTAGTAAATTTAAGATGCATAGTGTTGATTTAACTTAAGAGCAGTCACTTAAAGTAAGCCCTGTTCTTACCCTATTCTGTGGTTGATGTCACAAAATTACATCTTTATATATTGCGCCTGGAAATACAAACTACAAACTAATAATTCGTTTAAATTCATTCATCTCCTAAATAATATGAAATTACAAATCAAGTCACTTGAAAGCCTTTACATTAATAATTTTAAAAACAGTATTAGTCTCTTAAATTGTGCAGAATAAAGTGGCATTATAAACCATTGTTTGACTACTAGCTTTTATAACTGCCCATGTATTTTATCTTCATTAAGATCTATAATTTCTGTATGGTTTTTACTTACTGTCTAGTGTCCTTTCTTTTCAACCTAAAGAATTCCCTTGAGCATTTCCTGTAGGGCAGGTCTACTAATGATAACAATCTTCTTCAGCTTTTATCTTGGAATGTCTTAATTTCTCTATTATTATTTTTCTTTTTTAAATCAGTGACTTGACTTTAAGAGTCTAATATGTTACATATAATTTAATTTCTTTTTAAAAATTCCATTTATTTAAACTAAAAAGCATAAAAAAATACCTTTGAATGACACTTATGCCAAATATAGGATTCTCTGACAAGCTGTTTTATTCTTTTGGAACTTTGAATACACTGGCCGACTGCCTGATAGCCTCTAAAGTTCTTGATGAGAAATCTGTCCTTATTCTTTTTTTTTTTTTAGTACATTTTTTTTTTAAGATTTTATTTATTTATTTTTAGAGAGGGAAGGGAGAGGGAGAGAGAGAGAGAGAGAGAGAAACATCAATGTGCTGTTGCTGGGGGACATGGCCTGCAACCCAGGCATGTGCCCTGACTGGGAATCGAACCTGCGATGCCTGGTTCGCAGCCCGCGCTCAATTCACTGAGCTACGCCAGCCAGGGCTGAAATCTGTCCTTATTCTTACTGAGGACTCCTTGTCTGTGATGAGTAGATCTTCTCTTGCTTTCAAGATTCTTTGCCTTTTAAATGTTTGCTTATAGTGTGTTTCAGTATGGGTCTCATTGAGTTCATCTTACTTGGAGTTCACTAAGCTTCTTGGATATTTATGAGTTTATTCATGTTTTTCATCAAATTTGGGGATGTGGTAACTCTGGATATCAGATTCTTCCCCTTCCCCAAGGACTTTCAGGTGCTATTATTTTTATTTATTGTCTTTTTTTCCTTTTTTGAATAATTGTAGGCTATCTCTGTGCTAAGGGTGAGCCTGGGGTGTAAATTTAAGGTCTCCTCAGGTTTGTCCTGAGCATTTTTCAGGGTATGCATGACCACTTTCTGATTTTCCCTATGGATGCAGTTGTTTTTTAATGTCCTAGTCTTTAATGTCTAGTTCCCAAAAGAGAATAAAAAAAACAAAGTAGGGGAAAAAGGGCACTGGCTCTTTATATCTCCTGATAGTAACTTGGTAGGGAGGGTGACATGGCTTGCAACAATAGGGGGAGATGCAGAGGCTGCTTGCCCCTTCGGTGCCAAACGTCTGATCAGATAAAGCAGTTACCTATCAGAGAACTTTAAGGACAAGGTCCTTTTTGCCGACCCCAGCTACCACAAGCTGTTTATAAGCTGCTCCTGGAATAGAGACACAGCTGCCTGCCATGTGCCTGGGAGTGGGGGAGGGTAGCTGCTACTGTGCTAAGAGCTTAAAATTAACTATAATTTACCTTCCAAGTCTATCCCTGGAACTTGCAAGCCTTCAAAAGACTGAAGAGTTTCAAATTAGTTACAGATTCTGGCAATGCAACTGTTGTCTACACAGGAAGTCACATTCCTGGTGCTTCTTATCCTGCCATCTTTCCAGAATCCTTCCTCAATTATCTTTTAAATTAACAAGAAAAACTACGAGAAAGGGAAGTCATGTATGCACCTAATTACCACTTTGTGTAGACCCAAGTTTCCACCTGGTATCATTTTCCTCAAGAGTGAAGAATTTCCTTTACCATTTCATGAAATGAAAGTATGTTAGTAACAAATGCTCTCACCTCTTGTGTCCCCCAAGGAAAGCTTTTTCAAATGGACAAAGAATTCCAGGTTGAGTGTATTTATTTTCAACACTTTAATGATGCTCCACTGTCTTCTGGCATGTACTTTTGGGCAAGAAATTTCTCATTATTCTTCCTATGAAAACTCCAGCTACTTTTAAGATTTGTTCTACATTCCTGGTTTTCAGTAATTTGATTATGATGAGCCTTGGTATGGTTTTTGATGTGTTTATCCTGCTTGTGGTTCTTTGAACTTTTTGGGTATGTGGATTTATAGTTTCTACCATATTTGGAATAGTTTTAGTCATTATTTCTTCAGGTATATTTCTGCTTCCCCACCCCCACCTTTTTCTCTCGGATTTCACTTATATGCATGTGTAGACCACTTGATATTGTTCTAAAGGTTACTAAAACTCTTTCATTTCTTTTTCAGTCCCCCCCCTTTTTTTTGGTCTCTATGTTTTAGCTTCTACTGCTATCTTCAAATCCACTCATCACTTCTGCAGAATATAATGTGCTGTTAATGCTATGCCAGGTACTCCTGTATTCAGACATTATTTTTATCTTTAGAATACCTATTTGATTTTGTTTCATTTTTCTCCTTGTTATGACAATATTTTACTTTCAACCTTTGAACACACTTTTAATAACTTTCAAAGGCCAAACAAATCTGCTAATTCAACCTTCTCTGTCATTTTCTAGGTCTGTTTCTGTTGACTGATTTTTCTCTGGATTATGGTTTACAATTTAGTGGTTCTTTGCATATTTGGCAATCTTTTGAAAAAGATTGTATTTATTAAACTCTAGAGAAAATGAAAGGCGGGAGAAAGGGAGAGAAACATTGAACAGTTGCCTCTTGCACACCCCCAAGTAGGAACCTGGCCTGTAATCTAGACATGTGTCCTGATGGGGAATCGAACTGGTGACCTTTTGGTTTGTGGGATAATGTGCAACCCACTGAGCCACACCAGAGAGGGCAATATCTGGCAATTTCTGATTGCTAAACATTGTAAGCAACAGAATCTGTTTTATTCCTTTAAAGTGCCAAAGTTGAACTTCTGGTCAAAATGGCAATGTGGGTAAACATAGCTCGCCACCCTGCACAACCAAATCAAAAATATAACTAAACTACAGAACAACCAGCATTCAGAACCATCAGAAATTGAGCTGAATGGAAGTCCTACAACTTTAGAATTAAAGAAGAAACCACACTGAGACTGGTAGAAGAGGCAGAGACAAAGAAACGGCTTGTCTCACACCCACGTGTGGCAGATAAAAATTGGGAGGATATCTCAGGAGCAAGGCATCCCAGACCCATATTAGCCTCCCAGCTGAGGCTTCCAGTGCCAGGAAGATAATTCTCCATAACTTCTGGCTGTGAATACCAGCAGAGACTGAGACTGTGGAGGACAGAAACTGCTGGAATCCCAGGCAGTTCATCTTAAAGGGGTCACACACAGACTTACTCCCTCTGAGCTCCAGTGCCAGGGCATCAGAGACATATAGAGAGTAAATAAATTATCTGGCATCAGGGTGAGAGCCAAGGGGCAGCTTTCTCCCAGACAGAAGTGCTGACAGAGGCCATTTTTCCTTTTCTAAGCCTTCCCTGCAACAGAGCCAGCAGGTGGGTACCATATCTGAGACTTCATCAACCTGGGTCACACTGTTTGCCTCAACCTGGTGATTCCCTGAAACCCCGCCCCACCAACTTTTAGACCCACCCAGCCTGTTTCCAGTGGCTTTTCTATATGAATGGCTTGTATGGCACAGGCTTCTGATTTTCCTAACTCTCAAACAAGTTGCATCTGGCATCATCGAGCCCCATACCTCTGGCTAAGTTATCCCAGGCCAGGACTAGCAGCAGCCAGTCTTAGTTCAAAGCTCTTGTGGGCATCTCCAAGCACACCACAAGTAGTTGCTATCTGCACGTAACTTTTTACATAACGGTGTACAATCCAGGACAGAACACAGGTAGTGGCTGACCTTCGACGTGACAACAGCAACAAGGCTCAACTACAAGAGGAGGATGCACACATCACATCACATCACATCACATCATATCACCCTACCACCTTGGGTAATAGAGGCTGTGCCACTGGACCCTACAGAACACCTTAAGTCACTCTCTCAAGCCTGGGAAGTATAGTAGCTCTACCCAATACACAGAAACAAACACAGGGAGGCTGCCAAAATGAGGAGACAAAGAAACATGGCCCAAATGAAAGAACAGAACAAAACTCCGGAAAAGGAGCTAAACAAAATGGAGAAAGGCAATCTTTTTTTGTTATATATAAACAGAGGCACTTCAACCTATGTTTGTAAGATGAGCAAAATAAGGGCAGCGGCAGGTCTTCCAACCTCGGTAGTAGGAGCTCCAGTACACAGCAGCAGTGACTGTGAAGGATGGTGGCCGCTGTAGCAGAACCTGCAACAGCCCCAGAGGTTTCTCCTGAGCTTCTCAGATGCTCTGGTCAACGAGGACCCCCAGGCAACATTAGAGGAGCTGACTAAGACTTTGGAAGAGAAACCAGATAATGCACAAAATTATTGTCAAAGAGCTTACTGTCACATCCTTCTTGGGAATTATTGTGATGCTGCTGCTGATGCAAAGAAATCTCTTGAACTTAATCCAAATAATCCTATTGCTGTGCTAAGAAAAGGGATGTGAATACCATAAAAAGACTATGCTGCTGCTCTAGAAACCTTTACAGAGGACAGAAATTAGATAGTGTGGATGCTGACTTTATTATCTGGATTAAAAGGTGCCAAGGAGCTCAGAATGAGTCACAATCCAATGTGCCTGTATCCCAGAGGGCTGATCAGTCAAAAATCAAGTATGGCTGGTATCAAACTGAATCTCAAGTAATCGTAATACTTATTATCAAGAATGTTCAGAAGAATGATGTAAATGTGGAATATTCAGAAAAAGAGTTGTCTGCTTTGGTGAAACTTCCTTCTGGAGAGGATTACAATTTGAAACTGAGACTTTTTCATCCTATAATACGAGAACAGAGCACATGTAAAGTACTTTCAACAAAGATTGAAATTAAAATGAAAAAGCCAGAGGCTGTGAGATGGCAAAAGCTAGAAGGGCAAGGAGATGTGCCTAAGCCAAAATAGTTCATCACAGATGCAAAGAACCTGTATCTATCATCAACTCATTATACAAGAAATTGGGATAAATTGGTTGGAGACATTAAAGAAGAAAAGAACGAGAAGTTGGAGGGAGATGCAGCTTTAAACAAACTATTACAGCAGATCTATTCAGATGGTTCTAATGAAGTGAAGTGTGCCATGAGCCAATCATTTATGGAGTCTGGTGGTACAGTTTTGAGTACCAACTGGTCTGATGCAGGTAAAAGGAAAGATGAAATCAATCCTCTTGATGAAATGGAGTGGAAAAAGTACTAAATAAATTAATTTTTAAAAAATGAGCAAAATAAGAACAATGTATTAAAAAATGGAAAGAAAACATTTCAGATTTTGAAAAAAATGGAAACTCACCATACACACCTGTAGAAGGAGTAGAACTGTTCATGGTAAAAGGTCCGTTAATGATGCCAGAAGAAAGAAGCTCATCAGGTCCCCGCTGAAAAGCAAGAGCAATATTCTGTTAATAAAGCAAGTCTCAAGTAATGATCCATATTTACTACTAAAAATATAAAAGTCAGCATTACTTCATGTGAATATCAAGGCATTTATAGGGACGTCTTCAAGAATCACAGAAGTTAAAGGTTGGAAGTGAACTTTATAGTACAGGAAAATTACTGCACATTTACACAGCTGTCAGTTATTAGAAGTCAGAACTAGTTGATTCAAAAACACAGAGCCATGGCCATGGCCAGTTGGCTTAGTTGGTTGGAACATCCTCACCATACACCAAGGTTGTGGGTTCAATCCCTGGTCAGGCCATATAAAATTACTGCTAAGACAGAACTGTCATCACATAATTGGGGCATAATCCTGTACCTTTTTTGATTAAACCCAATTCTCTAATCTGTTATATTTGAACTATCAGAAACCAGATTGAGTAGGTACATGCCGACATTGTTTTTGTAGTATATTTTTAAGTACACTTAGTATATTAAATATGTTAAGTTTCTATAATATATTTGATGCAATTTTTTTTATCCTCTCCCAAGGACATTTTTTTCATTGCTTTATTTTTCTAAAAGAGAGAGAGGAAGGGAGGGAGGGGGAGAGAGAGAGAGAAACATGATGTGAGATGGAAACATCAACTGGTTGCCTCCTGTATGCACCCTGACCAGCGACTGAACCCGCAACCTAGGTACATGCTCTGACTGGGATTCAACCCACAATCGTTTAGTCCATGGACAACGTTTCCAACCAAGCCACACTGGCCAGGACTGCATGAAAATATTTTGTGTAGCACTCCCTAAGAATTCTGATTTTTTTAGTAACTTTTTTAGGTTGAGCACAAAGATGTAATTTATTTCTATAT
Organism: Tonatia bakeri; assembly: GCA_004024845.1. Lineage (NCBI taxonomy): Eukaryota > Metazoa > Chordata > Mammalia > Chiroptera > Phyllostomidae > Tonatia > Tonatia bakeri. The sequence continues at coordinate 150,373 of PVIA01000674.1, read as the reverse complement.
TGTCCAAATCCTTTGTATTCAGTGATTTTTCATACATTAATCTTCAAAATAATCTTTAATGTGTACTATTTCTTAAACAACTGCTATTTAAGTAATTTATTCTTCAGGTAAGAGTTTTGACCAATTCCAAAGCTGAACTCACGTCAATGACAAATGACAAGTCAAACAAGCCTTTCATTGTAACCCTAAGACCAATTACCAAGCTTTAAGTTTATATTTAAAGAAGGACAATAAATACCGTGTACAAGTTAAAACCTACCTATTTAAAATGTTAGCATTTGTTTAGCTTGATCAAAATTTTTTAAAGATTTATTTATTTATTTATTTTTAGAGAGAGAGGAAGGGAGAAAGAGAGGGAGAGAAACATCCATGTGCAAGACATACACTGATCAGTTGCCTCTCACATGCTCCCATGTGGGGACCTTGCCTGTAACCCAGGCATGTGCCCTGACTGGGAATCAAATCAGTGACCTTTAGGTTTGCAGGTTGGTGCTCAATCCACTGAGCCACACCAGCCAGCCACAGCAGCTTGATCAATTTTTAAGAAATATTTTTTATTCCAGAAGTAGCTTTTTGAGGGAGTGTGTGGGTTAATGTGGTCTTTCGTCAGCTTCCACCATGGCATACCGTGGCCAGAGCCAAAACGTACAAAAGGTGATGGTGCAGCCCATCAACCTTATCTTCAGACACTTGCAAAATAGGTCTCAGATTCAGGTGTGGCTTTATGAGCAAGTGAATATGCAGATAGAGGGCTGTATCATTGGTTTTGATGAATACATGAACCTTGTATTAGATGATGCAGAGGAGATTCATTCTTTCTAAAACAAAGTCAAGAAAACAACTAGGTCGGATCATGCTGAAAAGAAATAATATTATGCTCCTCCAAAGTGTCTCCAACTAGAAATGACTAATGAAGTGAAAAATTGTTGAGAAGCAATAATTTGTATTTTGTAGGTATTCTTTGCTGCAGGTAGTCCTTGAACATTTATTCATATTGTTTTGACCACCCTTTTGTTATTACTAGATGACAATATATGCTATGTGATTATTTTTATTAAAAATAAATAAATATTGTTTTATCTCCTACGTGTAAAACTTAATCCCAAAACTATCCTACAAATATTAAAGTAGCAACAGTGCTGTAACAGATAGTGTTTCGGTGTAAGAACCACTTCTAAAGGGAACAACTTCAGTCTTAGCTGAAGAAAGACAAACTACCAATGTATTTGCCTAATAGAAATACAATTATTTAAACAATTTCTGTATTAGACATCTAGAAATAATGTTCTTTGGTTCTTTCACTAGAAGTCACAGAGATAGCTTGGGACAAGAGGAATAAATAAAGTAAGCTTATAAGATGAAGTAAAATTGAAAATCTTAAACTCCAGAAAGGAGGGAATCACAGCCTCATTAAAGCATAGGTCTTCCTCATAATATCTGAAATACAGGTATTGGTAGCCAAAGACAGACTTTGTTTACTGACTACCTGCAGATGTAGAAGAGTGAATTTTTGCAGTCTTAAATGTAGTAAAAATTTAAACATGACCAACATGTTTTTACATATGAGGAGTTTGGTAAAACATGTGTTACTAACACATATATCTTCTATACATAATGTGAGTTTAGTATCAATGTTTCTATATGTAAATTGAGTTAATTTGATCTTAGAAAACACTTAAGAGATCACTAGCTCTTTTCTAGACTTGAAGGAATATGTTAAAATATTAACTAAAAATTAATTCTAAGTGGTTTACAGATTGAAATGTTAAGGCAAAACAATAAAGACTCTAGAAGGTAGTAAAAAGAGTATCTTCATAATCTTGGAGTAGGAAAACATTTACTAACCAAGAAACAAAAACATAATTATAAAGGAAAATATCAATAAACTAGGCAACATAGAAATTCAGAATTTCATTTACAATATAGACAAATATTGAATCATTACATTGTGTAATATAATGTAATTTTACAATGTCAAATATATCTCAATTTTTAAAGTATTTATTTAACAAAAAAATCACTAGGTTAAAAAGACAAGCCATAGAGTAGGAGTAAATATTGAAATATCTACAATATTTATCACCAACAGAAGTTTTATATCCAGAACTTACTAAGAAGAAAAAAGGAGGGGAAAAAAAATACCCTACAAGGAACCAAGAAAGAGTCAAGAATAACAGAAAATGACAAGAGAATTGAACAAGCACCTTATAAATAAAGTGGTAGACTTTATTACTGTTCAGAGTTATTTGTGCTCTCTGCTTCTTCTAGGAAAGAACTACTCTTCGCCAACCATGGCATGTGACTTGTAATGCTTCCTGGGAGAAGAAGATACCTCCCTGGTACGCTGACATTGAGCATGGTTTTATGATTTCCTTTACCTATGGAATACGAATGGACATGATCTACACTAAATCCATGTAGACTCTTTAGAAGATATTATGGTTTCTGCTAGTTTTTCCTCTTCCCCTCTGAAACAAAAACATATCCCAAATAGAAGCTGCTCTTTCAGCCTGATTCCCACAATAAAAACATGTATAGCTACGCAAGGGCCACCAACATTGTAAATAAATGGTTTTTTTCCCCTCAGTCATAGCAAAACAATTAATACTATAAACATATATGAAAAGACACCTAACCTCTTAGGTCATCAGGGAAATGCAAGTTAAAACCACAATGAAATATTACTGTGCTAAAAAGACTGAAACATCAAGTGTTGGTAAGAATGTAAAGTGACAGAACTCCTACATATTGCTAGAGAAAGTGTAAATTGGGACAGCTTTGGAAAAATGACCCAATATAGTAAATCTGACTATAGGAATACCTTAGGATCCCTATGTATTCTACTCCTATGGATCCACTCAAGAGATTGCCTGCTTATGTGCACCTAAACATATGAGAATGTTCTAGGCATCATTATTTCTACTAGCTAAACTAAAAACAACCAAATGTCATCAACTATAAAATAGGTGAATAATTTACTGTAAATATATAGCAATAAGAATGAACTGCTCCACACAATTATATAAATGATTCTCACAAACATAAACAGTCACAAAAGAATGCATGCTTTGTTATTGTATTTATATAGAGTTCAAAAATACAATCAAAGCTAAATTATACATCTAAGCTATATCTGGATGAGAAAGATGGCCGTTGGACCTCTTCCTAACACCATATACAAAAAATTAACTCAAAAAGGGTATATACTGTAATATACCTAAATATAAAACTATAAAACTCTTAGAAGGAAACACAGAAGTAAATCTCCATGACTTTGGATTAAAATATTGTTTCTTAACACCAAAGCACAAGTGACAAAAGAAAAAAAGATAAATAGATGAATATTTCATCAAAATTAAAATCTATTGTACTTCAAAGGACACAATCAAGAAAATGAAAAGACAAGCCAGAGAATTAGAGAAAACATTGGCAAATCATGAATCTGATAAGGGACTGGTATCCAGAACGCATAAACTCTTATAACTCAGTGATAAAAAAAACAACCCAATTTTTTGAAAAGCAAAAATTCGAACAGTCATTTCTCCAAAGATATACAAAATGGCCAATAAACGCAGGAAATGTTCAACATCATTAGTCATTACCAGTATGCAAATTAAAACCATAAAAAGATCACTTCAAATTACAATTAAAGCCAGGATATCACCATATCACCACATACCTATCACAACAATTAAAATGACAATATCAAATGCAGGCAAGAATGTGAAAGAAACTGGATCTCCAATGCACTGCTGATAGGAATGTAAAATAGCACTGTGGGAACAGTTTGGTGGTTTCTTAAAAAGTAAACATACATTATGTTGTACATCTGAAACTAATATAAAATAATATTAAATGTAAACTGTAATTTAAAAAAATTTAAAAAACCCCTAAACATATATAGCAATCTCAAAATATCATCTGCTCAAAACAAAAATTCACATGTTCTATGATGGCATTTATACAACATTCTCAAAATAACAAAATTATAGAGATGAAAAACAGACCAATGGTTGCCAAAAGGCAAAGACAGTTGGTGGAAGAATGGGAATATGATTATAAAAGGGTACCATAAAGGAGATCTTTGTGGTGATGAATTAGTTTTGTATCTTGACTGTGTTGACAATTATATAAATCTACACATGCAATAAAATGAAACAGATTTATACAAAGGCACTGTATCAATGTCAGTGTGCTTGTTTTGATAATGTACTATAATTAAGATGTAACAATTGGGGGAAATTGTGAGTAGCACACAGGACTTCTCTATATCATCTCTGCAACTTGCTGTGAAACTCATTTTTTCAAAATAAGTGAAAAAAAAACCCAAAAAACAAAACATGACACGAGATATATCATTCTGAGCCACAGGATTCCTACCGACTTAAGAGATTTTTTGCTAACCCGCGCTCAACCCTCAAGAGCAGATAAGATTGGTCCAGGTGTCAAATACCAAAGCTCATTCTCAGAGCTCATCCCTATCTCACAGTTATCTCTCACTATCCTTCTACACAATGATGGCCCAGAAGGCATCCCTTCAAAGACAAGCATGTTCAGAAACAACCTCATGTGTTCCTCATGGATCTATATGTAAGGAAAAGAAGGGGAAGAATCAAAAGGCAGACAACATACACAGACACACACAAAAATCACACAACTTTAAATTATGAGCAAACAGTTCCTAAAATTTAAACAAATTTTTTGAAGAAAAAGTAATAGGCTCTCCTAAATAAAACACAAAGGGATAGGATACAACAGCTTAGGAGCGAAACAAATGAGAATTCTACTAAAGCAGTTAAAAGACAAACTGGGGAGAAACCATAAAGCAGTGTCAGGAAGTCAGACATTTCAAAGAGAAGGATGAGAAGGATAAGAGAGCCAAAAGTGCAAAAACACCTCTCTACCATTCAAAGGCGGTATCTGCTAGAAGGAACCAATTCTTACTCTATTAATTTCAGTTCAAAAAGCTAGAAGAAGCAAATTTTCTAAAAAGCATTTTAATGGAGGCACATGACACTAACTAAAAGGTTCCTAGCCCTGACCGGTATGGCTCAGTTGGTTGGGTGTCCTCTTGCAAAGTGAAAGGGTGCCGGTTAGATTCCCAGTCACAGCACATGACTGGGTTGTGGATTTCAGTCCCCAGCAGGGGCACATGTGAGGGGCAACTGCTTGATGTTTCTTTCTCACACAATTTCTCTCCCTCTTTTTCTCCCTCTCTAAAAATAAGTAAATGAAATCTTAAATAAAATATAAAATAAAATAATAAAATTAATTAAAAAATAAAGTAAAACAAAATACTTCTAGAGAAGATGTCATATTGTTAACACAAGCCCAGGCAAGGCTGGCCAGTTAAGAATCCAACAAGTTGATTTAGTTTTCTTGATGCACACTTGCCATTTACAGTTTCAATTTGAGGAGAAAAGTTAGTAACTCATGGTTCTTTCTATTTCTACCACATTCAACAAACTTCATATCTAGTTTCCTAACAAATAAAAATCCAGTCAATCATTAACATGAAATCATTTTTTGTTGCTTACTAAATCAAGTCTAAATGTACTGTGATGCCAATGAAAAGCTCTTTCTAATCTAGACTGCCTACTCACAATGACACTCTTCTTTGGTAATTTTCCCCAAATACATATTTAGTCCCACCTTTTTAATTATGTATTCCTGTCTCAAAAACAATCCCTTCACTACACACCCAGTCCTACCTATTGGTGACAGATAAATAATACCACAACCTTGACAATCTTTCTTTCCTAAAAGTGAAGAGGTTGAATTTAATTTTGTCTTTCAAAATTAAAATATGTATAGTTCTAGGATTTTAGTACCTTTCACAAAACATATTCTTCAAATGTATAACTATCAATATAACACATTTGGTCAAATACATATACCAAGTTTTTTTCTCAGCTACTTGGAGGTTTATTATTGTGCCTTATACTTGATTGTATTTACCCATTCCCTATAGCACATGTCAGGTACACGGCTCTCTGCCTTAGCTATGCATTATAGTCACTTATCTAGTTTAAAATACTATATACCAGGTCCTACCCCACATATTCTAACTCGTAGGTACAGGCTGAGGCCTGAATACCTGTATAGTTCCAAAGTTCTAATGTATAGCCAATTGAGAACTTCTATAAATAGCACAGATGTTAAAATGAACACAAATGCACAATAGTAAAGTGGTTTAAAATATAATGTAGAATAGACCAGATATAGGCTTGAATAGGCTCTACAAACTTAACCTTTGTATGATACTACACATTCTTTAACCTCTCTAAGGCTCAGTCTGCTTACCTGTAAAATCAGAATCATAATGGTACCCATCCTCACGGGTTGTTCTGAGGATTAATATTTCTAATACATACTTTTCATTAAACGCTGACAAATAAATACTGATGATTAACTACTTAGTCCTTTTCAAAAGCTATTATGTGCCAATAGTTACATGTATGCAATGCAATTAGTATTGGAAAGCAATCTCGTGTCCAACAAAGGTGAAAGACACCATTCTTTCAATAAAGGAAAATTTCTAAAGTTTTAAAAATAAATACCATCTCCCAATTCTAACAAAAAGAAAATTTCCTCTTCTCAGATGAATTAATGAGACTTGATTTTGAGATAAAACATTCTTAAAAATTAAAAGCAATAATTTCATATTTTCTGTAACAAACTCTTACAATATGTATCCATTTCTAATAACTAGAGTTGGAACACTTTTTGTATATGATTGTACTAGAGATTTAATAAAGTCCCATTTATAATTAACCTTTGAGAATGAGAATAATAAAGCATGTATCTGCCTGGGCATTAGAATATTTCCTGCAGAACAATAAAGAGATTTGTTTACAGGAAAAAGAAAATTTTCACTATAACCATGCTCTTTGTAAGGTCTTTTTATTTATTTTTAAAAAGATTTTATTTATTTATTTTTAGAGAGGGAGAAAGAGGAGGAGATAAACATCAATATGTGGTTGTCTTTCACGTACACCCTACCAGGAACCTGGCTTGCAGCCCTGGCATGTACCCTAGCTCAGGAATCAAACCAGTGACCATTTGGGTTGCAGGCCAGCACTCAGTCCACTGAGCCACACCAACAAGGGCTAGAAGGATCTTTTTATATTTACTCATCCAATTATCTCAGAATAAATCTGTTGATGTTAAATAGACCATTTTCCATTTTGATAATTCACTTTCATCTTAATATGCACTTTATGTTATAATATATCTCTATGCTCCATTCTGTAACCCTTTTAACTGATAAGTTTTTGCCATGTTGTTAAAGCGTTTTCATCATAGGACTTTCAGCCAAGATGGAGGGATAGGTAGATACACTTTGCCTCCTCGTACAACCAAAAGGACAACAACTAATTAAAATAAAAAACAACCAGAAGTGACAGAAAATTGAACTGTATGGAATTATGACAACCAAGCAGTCAAAGAAGAAATATTCATCCAGACCAGTAGGAAGGGCGGAGCAGAGCAGCCAGGATGGAGAGGACATGGGGCAAGGTGGCTAGAGGACTGGGGCAGGCAAGGTGGCAGTGGCTGGTGGACCAGGCAGGTCTACATTTGTGTGTGGATAAACTGGGAGGAACAACTGGGTAGAGAGACAGACCCTGCAACTCAGGGTTCCAGCACAGGGAAATAAAGCCTCAAAACCTTTAACTAAAAAAACCTATAGGGGTTGTGGCAGTGGGAGAAACTCCCAGCCTCATAGGAGAGTTCATTGTAGAGCCCACAAGGGTCCTGGAACGTATACAAACCCACCCACCTAGGAATCAGCACCAGAAGAGCCCAATTTGCTTGTGGGTAGCGGGGGAAGTGACTGAAAGCCTGCCAAGAGCTGAGCAAGCGGCCGTGTTCCCTCTTGGACCCCTCCTCCACATACAGCACTACAATGCAGGCAAATGGGTTGCTTCACACTGGTAAATATGTAAGGCTCTGCAATGTAACAGAAGCACAGAGACAAGAAAATATGGCCCAAATGAAAGAACAGATCAAAGCTCCAAAAATAGCACCAAGCAATGAAGAGTTAGCCAACCTATCAGATGCACAGTTCAAAACACTGGTAATCAGGATGCTCACAGAAATGGTTGAGTATGGTCCAAAATAAAGGGAAAAATGGAGGCTATGAAAAATGAAATAAAGGAAAATATACAGGAATCAACAGTGAAGGGAAGGAAACTGGGACTTGACTCAACGATCTGGAGCAGAAGGAAGAAATAAGCAGTCAACCAGAACAGAATGAAGAAATAAGAATTCGAAAAATGAGGAGAGGCTTAGGAACGTCCAGGACAACTTTTAAATGTTCCAATATCTGAAACATAGGGGTGCCAGAAGGAGAAGAGGAAGAGCAAGAAACTGAAAACTTATTTGAAAAAATAGTGGAGAACTTCCCCAATCTGGCAAAGGAAACAGATTTCCAGAAAGGCCAGAGAGTCCCAAAGAAGTTGGACCTAAGGAAGCACACACCAAGGCACATCATAATTACACTAGCCAAGATTAAAGAGAAGGTGAGAATCTTAGAAGCAGCAAAAGAAAAGGAGACATTTACCTACCCAGGAGTTCCCATAACACTGTCAGCTGATTTCTCAAAACAGACCTTGCAGGCAAGAAGGGGCTGGCAAGTAGTATTCCAAGTCATGAAAGACAAGGGCCTGCATCCAAGATTACTCTATCCAGCAAAGCTATCATTTAGAATGGAAGGGCAGATAAAGTGCTTTCCAGATAAGGTCAAGTTAAAGGAGTCCACCATCATCAAGCCCTTCTTTATATGAAATGTTAAAGGAACTTATCTAAGAAAAAGACGCCAAAAAATATGAACAGTAAAAAGACCACAAACTCACAATTATCAACCACTGAATCTAAAATAAAATGATACAACAAAAACAAACTAAGGAAACAACTAGAACAGGAATAGATTCATGGAATTAGAGATCACATGGAGGGTTATCAGTGGGGAGGGAGAGGGGAGAGAATGGGGGGAAAGGTACAAGAAATAAGAAGCGTAATTGTTAGGCACAAAAGAGACAGGGAGAGATTAAGAATAGTATAGGAAATGGAGAAACCAAAGAACCTGTATGTACAATCCATGGACATGAACTAAGGTGGGAGAATGATGGAGGGGAGGCATGCAGGGTGGAGAGGAATAAAGGGGAGAAAAAATGAGACAACTGTAATAGCATAATCAATAAAACATACTTTTAAAAAGTCTTCATCATAATTACTTTTAATGTATTCTTAAAAATCCATAATGGCATACTAATTATTCCTCTATTATTAAATATTGGTATTATTTGCAGTTTGTTGCTATAAATTATGCTGTATTAACTCTTTTAAAATATTGAATTTTCTGTATTTTTCATTCTACCCATAGAATATTCAAAAGTGAAATAATTGTTCCTTTTTGATTGGAAGATAAAACTGCAAGAAATCGCAAACTCCTAATTAATGCAGAGTAACCTCAAGTTACTACTATACTACAAGGGATCACTAAGAAGCATTTTTATTTCCATAGAGGTCTTTCAAATACCATTAGTATTAGCACATGACCATCTCATTTTAATATTACTCAAGATTTTGGCTCAGTTCACGTAGGAAAGAATTTAATGTTTTCCAAAGAGAGGTCTTTTGCCTTCTGGAAAGTAATCTCTAAGGCCCTGGAAGGCCATGCCTGAGAGAAGTATCTTTTTGTAATCTGGGGGCTTTGTATCACAGTCTGAGGGTAAGGGTTTGTCACATGAAAAAAAGGCCAACAATGTGATTTGGGAAGCGGGGGGTGGTTTGGGGCATATCTGGAGAGGTTGGAGACTGAAGACTGAGATCAGCTTCAAGAGCAATCAATTATGCCTATATAAAAGAGCCACCTCAATAAAAAATGCAAAAAATCACCAAAGTACAGATGCATGTCCCTGTTTAACAATATGTCATTAGTACTGTCACATACTAATGCCAAGAAAGTAATCCTGACTTCATGGGGAGAGGACAAAGGAAGCTCTGTGTTTGGTACTTACCCATACTCTGCCCTATGTATTTTTTCCCTGGGCTAATTTAAATCTATTATCCTCCTCCTGTAATAACTAGTAACCAGAAGTATAACAGCATTCAGTGAGTTCTACAAATCCTTCTAACAAATTATGGTGTCTGAAGGTATTTTTGGAAACCTCCCAGAAAATACAATTAGTGTCAGAAGTGAGGGTAGTCTTTTGCAGACTGTGTTCCGTAATTTTGCAGATGGCCCAACTCTTCTCATGATTAAATGTTACATCAATAAAATATAATAAAACTATTCATTTAACAGATTTTTAAACTTTATTCTTCACCTTTAAATTACCATTTCAACTTCTAACTATAAGAAAAATTTAATCTAAAAAGTTGTAAAATATTCAAGCACAGAAAAAGAAAATTTAACTTAAATTTATATAGCATCTGAATTAATGCAAAATTTTAACTGTCACAGTGAACATATCCACATAAAATATAAACTATCATAACAAAGAAATGGTGAACAATACTAAGTATTCAAAATAAAACTCCATTTATGTTTGATAATTCTACTAGATCTTTCAATAGTAACAGGAAGAGCTTTTCTAAAAAAAGAATATGCCTAAAATATGCATAAGTAAAGCAAACCCAACAGTAGTGTGTAAAGTGCTGGTGTAGCTATTTTTATTGCCTTACTACGTAAGAAAATAAAATATTTGAGCCTGAAATTTCATATCTGGAAATTCTATTTTATATCAAAGATGGGATTTTCTATTCATCACATAGGAATAAATAATACATCTCTTAAATAATATGATACTTAAAAAACCTGTAACTTATTGACCCTAATCATTTTGGGATATGATAAAAGACAAAAAGACCAAAAGCAGCTTACCTTTAAAAATACAGTCATAAAAAATACTCTGATAATCACCATTTTCTGCCCTAGATTTTCCCCTCAAGAATTTTCAAATTACAGAAAATAAAGGCTTTTAAAAATATCATAAAGCTCAAGTACCAAGAGTCATACTATGTTGTAAAACTTTGTAAAAGTTGAGAAAACCAGAATTAGTTCTGTCATTACTTTAAAGGCAGTTCCCTTCTTTTAAAAAATGACTTTTCTTTCCTAGACATAATTCTCCTGAAAACACAACACTACCTATAATTATTGTTAGAAACAAAAACTATCTTTGAAAAGTATACTTAATATTTATAAACAAAGTCTGAAAAATAATTTTCTATTATAGTAAAGGAAGAGCAATGCAGACCTAGGTAAAATTCAGTATCTCTAATAAGTCTGACTGCTATAAGAAATTATGGCTTAAGACATGGAAGATAAGCAGAATGAAGGCATTTAAAAAGTAAATTAAGTTTGTTTGGATGAGTGAGTATAGATGATGACTAAGAGAAGGAGATTATTAAAAAGGGAGAGAAAAAAAGACTCTATCACAGGTAAACAATTTACCATTATACTGAAAGGCTTTAACAAGTCAAATAATAGAGACATCATGGGGTGGGGGTGGGGAGCGGGTGATGCATGAACAACACTGGATCAACAGTCTCCTTAGGAACACACAGTAAATTTACACAAGTACCACAGTTGTTCTGTGGACTTGTCAGCTCTCTGGCTAAGTCAACACACCAGTCGGCTTCACTGCCTCAAGTATCAATTATTGAAGCTCTCTCCTGCTGAAGAATAATTAAATACACCAGGCCAACAAAGCAAAGGAATACTGTAATTAAGCAGTACAAATAAGGTGTTGCATTATCAAATTTGATGGGAAGTGGTTTATTAACATTAAAGTGAGATGATTAATATGATAACAGGCAATCCACACAACTGACACTAAAATAACATAAGGAAGATTCTGAAAATAAACCATTACCTCATGGTTAAACTTCAAATCATACCTAAAACTGACATGAAATTCAAGGATAAGATCATTTGTTTTAATCTATCAAGATACTATAACCATGAAAAAAGAGATTTTTTTAAAAGTCCCAATTTTCCACAATCCTAGAACTATCTTTTATTAAATAAAGAATCTTAAATACTGAAATTAATATCCACTTACTACCTTGAAATCGAGGTAGTCAGTCCCGTCTATAGTTCTAGGAGATTATCTAGTGACCCTTTGTGAACACTTAACCAGAACAGAAAACTCATGTTCATCCTGTTGACATTATGTTTTTTCATAAATAAAAACACAAGTAATTGGTATGTAGAATCTTGCCATATTACACACATTTGTTGATTACAGTCTGTTCACCTTTACATCCTCCTCCACCGAACCTACTATAAGGTTTCCCACGCAATCTATGTTCAAATGATTTTTTGCTTATAAAAATGAGTAACTAAAGCTAAGGGAATAAACTGAGTGAGGTTTTCAGATTGTGAGGCAGTGTGAAATAATTTCAAGTTTGTCTGTTTTTTAACATTTAGCCTTTTGTTAATTTTAACCCTTTCAATGCCTATTACTCTAAACACATCCAAAACCCAAAGGCACTGGCTATTGGTAACTACCCTAAAAAAAGAACTGGAGATCGTGTCCCCAACAAACGCTGTGGGACCATCAACATTTCATCTACTAAAGGGTATGATTATTCCAAAATGTATTTACTGCCTAAAGAACAGTTACTTGCTCCCCCTTGCTCCCCCGCAAAGAAGTTACCAAATTGTAACATTTCCTTCCCAACACTACCACCATTGATTTTTTTTAAGGAAGTGAGAATAAAAGGGGTGATAGTTAAAGATGGGGCAAATTCTTCAAATGTACAAAAGTGGCTATGTTTAAAATCCTCTATTTATGATACAATTTCAATAAAATGATTTTGACTGCTTTTGTTTAATGTGGGCACCTTAGCAATAAAACACTAATAGTTTTTTAAAATTTATTAATTTTAGACATAGAGAAAGAGGGAGAGAAAGGAAGAGAGGGAAAAGGAGAGGGAGAGACAGAGAAAGAGAGAGAAACACTGTTTTGTTGTTCCACTTATTTATGCATTTCATGGGTTGTTTCTTGCATGTGCCTTGACCAGGGATGAAATCACAATGTTGGCATATTGGGATGATACTCCAACCAACCAACCTAGCTGACCAGGGCCATTAACACATTTTTTAATGACTAGTAATTATTCCTTTAAATGCCTCTAATTAATGAAATGCAACCAAAATGCCATTCACCTGAGTATTTATTTAGCTCCTATTATATAGGCATAACCCACACATACTGAATTCTGTATGTATGAAGGTCTGTCCAGAAAGCATCCAGCCATGTAATTGATGTGAATAGAGACATTTATCGGAAAAGATACCAGAAACATTGTACACAGGACAATGATGCCTCAGTCCCCTTCAGAATAAGCACCCTCACACAGTTCTCCCAAATGCCATTAGCTGTCCCACAGTATTTTCCTGAATCTCATTGACAGTCTGAAATCTCTTCTCTTTCAAAGATGATTTTAGTTTTGGGAAAAGCCAGAAGTTGCAGGGCACAAAATCTGGTCTGCAGAGGGGCTGAGTCACCTGGGTGATTTGATGTTTCACAGAAAAACTGCACAAGATGTGATGCATGAGCAGGTGCATTGCTGTGATGAAGCTGTCAATCACCAACTGCCCATAGCTGCGGCCTTTTGAATCATCGGAATAGTTTCTGTTGAGGAATGTTCAAGCTTAATGCAAAATTTGATGTAGATTCGTTGCTCTACTCAGTCATTTTGAATGCATGGGCCACAGTACACATGCTCACTCAACAGCATCTACCACTTCCACTGACAAGTACATTGAAGTAATGATTGTTTATACATGCACATTCCAGTCCATTCTCCTTGGCTTCCAGGTTACATTGATGTCACACAAACAATACTCATTATATTAACCTTGATTGGACTTTTTTGAGACAGACCGCGTATAACTGTCATAGCAATAATATTCATTCACTCAACAAATCCAACAAATATTTACTGAGCACCAAACTGAGAGGTCTTCATCCAGTGGGGAAAATCCAGGAGAAAGACAAAAAATCCCTGCCCTTATTTTATGGAGTCTACAATCTTACAAAAGAAAAAAGTAATAAAGAAAATTATGTAGTATGCTTTAAAGTCATAACTGCTTTTTAAAAAGTGGGATAAGGAACAGCCTGGGATAAAGAGAATTACTGTTTTAAGTAGACAGTCACATAAAGATGTAAGACAAAGCAACATATAAGCAGTCTTAAAAGACAGCAGGAAGAGGGAAGAATGTTGTAGGCAGGGAAAACTGAGATAGAATGTCCTGCATGTTCTAGAAAACAGTGAAGGAGCAACTGTGATGGAAAGAAGTGAGCAAAGGAAGAACAGATTAGGAGTGTCACAGGTGGGCACAGATAACTAGGTTCTTGGTGATTGGGACAAAGAATTGAACCAAATACCCAGAGTTTATAGCAGAGAACATGGAAGCAGGCCAACTCCAAGCAGAGACCTCATGGGCTGGAGGGACTCTATTCTCATAGGGCGGATCCTTCCTGGCTAGTTTTGTCAGGCTTTTACTGCACACATACAAGTAGTTATATTACTTTAAAGCTACTGCACATGTGGTCTCCCATGATTTTCCCTGATTGGTCACCAGGGAAGAGGGTCCCACAATGTTACCTAGTTGACCCCCCCTTCTCCTGGGGTCCCCCTGTACTAGGTTCGCCTTTCCCATCACCAGAGAATTATAACTCTCCATGTTAGAGACTGGTGAAAAGGAAAGGAATTATTTATTCAAGTTACAGAGACTTAAGAGTAATGACTTAATGTCTTCATCAAAATCCCAAAGTCCCTTAAAACACCCACAAACACACACAGTCCTTCCTTCCCCTCTTTGCCCAATCTGGGGTACTGTATCTCAGGAAAAGAAATAGAAGTCCATGGCTCAGGCAGCCCTGGTTCTTCCCAGTAATCCATGCTCAGCTGGTAGGCCTCCCTTGGTTCCTGGCACCATTAGCTCTGTCGCCAAGATCTATGGTTCTTATTCCAAAACTCCATGGCATCTTCTCATGGCCCACCAGCAAGAATCCTTTCACCCCTTTCCTTCCTGCAGCATCTCTCCTGCATTCTTCCGAACTGCTAAGAGAGATCTCTGTGTTGCTGCTACATCTTGCTCTCTAGCTTCCTAAACTGCATGGCAAAGGGAGACCCAAAGCTGCGGGATTCTCCCCTGCCAAAGCCACATGGCAGTTCTCTGCTAAAGCCACCTGGTGATTCTCTGCCAAGGCGTGTGGTGGTTCTTCCTCACATGGCTGTGGGGGCCCCCACTCTGGCCAAAGCCACGTGGTTCTCTCTTCAACGGTTGCTGCATCTGGGTTTAAATCCCTGAGCCAGTCTTCCTCTGTAGCCCCACTTCTGACTCCTCCCACAATTGGCGACACTTGCCAGCACTCCCATATCCTTCCAGGTTTACTGGGCTGCTGCCATAGTGAGTCTGGGCAGGCATGGTCCCTTGGCATGGAGCCAAGCATCTCTAAGCTCTCACGCAGGCACTGTAACCAGGGGGAGTTGCCTCCCAGTTATGTCTTGGGTGGAAGTCACTTCCATCAACCTGGCTCAAAGCATGGCCACAGCTATTCAACATATCTATGAAACCAGTTAAAGGCTACAGATATGTTAAATGACCATGCCAGAGGTTAGCTGCAAAGCTGTTGCTATACAAAACAACTCAATGGCCCTGCTTCATGTATTCCATCCACCAGCTCAGACTTGTGGGGTGAGGACATCCCATTTTTTAATATTTCCTGGATATCCTGAGTTCTAGACCTCATTACAAATCCTTCTTTTGGGGGCCTCCTGGTTGCACCCTCTTACAGGAGGACATGTTATAGCATGTGGTGCTTTCAAGGCCATCCTAAAAAAATGTTACTGGTTGAAATGAGGCACAAAGAGTGTTTAATATAGGAATGACATGACCTAATTTGCTTTCTAAATGAACACTCTGGCTGTTGTGTTAAGAATATATCTTCCCAAGGAGGGAAGCATGGATTCCAGTAAGGAAACTATGATGATAATCCAGATAAGCGGCCAAGGGAGTGGTAGTTACTATAGAGTGTTGGGAACCACCCTGCCTGGTTTTAGAAGCTGCAACCCCCCATGGCTAAGGCTGAGTGAGAAACCTTGGGACCCTAAGCCACTAAGGAGACAAAGCTTATCCCCCTGACAGAAGCACTGCCTCTGCCCACTTCAATTCACCCTGCCTGGCTCCCCAGTGTATGACTGGTTAGCCAATGATGGTAAGATTCCTCAAGGGAGGGATGACCTAAGACAGGCATGGTCAAGAAGGGGCCCTCAGGGAAAGACTTGGGGGGCTATGGAGAAAGGGGGTGATGGACTCTCGGCCCTTGGGCTTTGACATAGCCTGAGTCCTCATTCTGTCTGCAAGATGTCTACTAATCTCTTGGCTGCCTTACTTCCCCTGCTCAAAACCTAAGCCTGAAACAATACTGGAGGTGGGTATGGCCCTGTGCTGGAAAGGGCGTGTTCCCTGGGGTGATCAGGCCTAAGAAAGAATGCACAAAATCCTGTGAAACCTGATTTGCTAATACCCTCAATTTAAATGGTAACGGTACAAGCATGAAATGAGTTTGTTTCCCTAATGTTTTATGGCCCTTTAGCTATCTGACCCTGACTCAAAATAGGCCCTCAGTGTTCTTTGAATGTTCTCTATCTGATCATTACTGCCTGACAATGACTGATGAGCTTTCCATATATGCCTTGTATTCCTATGCAAATTAAAGCCAATTAAAGCCTGTCTGGGCAAGGGTTGGCATGATTATTCTCCTCTTGAGAGAGTGGCCATGACATCCCTTCTCCTCCACAGGACTCAGCAGTCCCTGTGAATCTCTCATCTCAGCCATAATCCGGCGGACACTGTGGGCCGGAGTCTGCATCAATAGAGTGGTTGGATTTTGAATATACTTAGACTTGCTAATAAATTAGATATTGGTGGGAGAAACAAAAAAAGAAGCCAAAGATGTCTCAGTTGTTCCAAATAGACTTCGGTGTAAAATATTCTTGTCCTATAGTCAGTCTGCAGACATTTTAAAGTTTATATACATATTATCTAATTCTCAAAACTTGCAAAATAGGTATTATTATCCCTCAAAGAACAAAACATCAGAGACTATTTGACATAGGTCAGAGAGGGTAAATGGTACAAATAGTGGTTTAACAGTTATTTTTAGGGTGAATGGTTTATTTCTCACCACACATAGCTGTTTTTTCTCAGTCTAATAAACATATCTCCCCTTGATATGTTGTGCCAACCCTCTGATTCATTTATGCCACCACCATCTAGGCATTATTTTATATTAAAACTGGACATAAAGATATATGTATGTAATCACCTTTTACAAAAGCAAAATAAAATGCAAGGATAACTAATGCTTACTGATTGCTTAGTATGTGCCAGGTACTATTATTCAATGCACTTTATCATACATATTTCATATAAACTAAGAAGCCTTTATTTGCTAAGACCCATAACAATCTAGAAAGAAAAAGTGCTGCCAGTTAAATTATCATATAGCATCAACTTTAAGAAGCAACCTCATATCAAAAATGTTAATATAAAAAATGTGCACCTTAGAATCAATGAAATATCAAAACTTCCCAAAATTCTACGCATTGACTACTATTGTGTAACAAATGTTGATTCAAAAAACTATATCTCATATCCCATTCATTTAAAAAATTAGTTTTATCCTTTTCCTTTATACATTTCAAGTTTTGAGACTTCTTCAATCGGCATGCTATAATAATTTTAAAAACATGCAACACCTGACTATTTAGTCAGGGGCACTGACCTCTTTTCCCTTAGACTGTCAAATAAAAAATGACAAGAGCCAACACAACAATAGCTGTACAGTGTGAATAAATCAAAATTATACCTTTTTTTTCGTCCTATCAGCAAAAAAATTAACATGCTATTTTTCAAACTATAAGACGTACCCCCCCAAATTTGGGAGGAATAATGGTTGCTGATGCCACTGTTGAGTTCTCTTTACATTTTACATTGGTGAAATATTATGTTATTTACGTTATTAACTATTTTACCATATTTTTTGCTTCAAAATTTTTTTTTCCTATTTTCCTCGTGTCTTATGGTCTGAAAAATACGGGTTATTTTTGGTGTGCCACAGCATTTTAGTAATTAGTTGATGTGTGCCATGAGATGAAAATGGTTAAAATTTGCTGCTCTAAGACAAGCAGAAAATGTTCTCTCTTCCACCATGGCTGCAGGAAAAAAAACAATTTTTGTCATAAAACTGCTTACAAGTGCTATTTCTAACAAAGGAGTCTTCGGGTCACATGAATTCTGAAAAGCATAGCTATGCCTGGTAAAGAGTAATAATGGTCTGTGTTTTGGTTAGGTGTTATGCTCAATAATTTACTGCACTAGTAGTACTTATACTGACAACTATTTTCTGAAATACACACTTAAGTTTTTTTTGAGCCAATCATTGAAACTTCCTTCTCACATTCATAAATAAAAGTTAATAATTTTTAAGATCTCCCATAACACAGAATCAGAAAACCTAATGTCATTTTACAATTGAGGAAATGAATGCACAAATGAGTTAAGTAACTTACATAAACCAAACAACAAAGAGTTGGGGTCATGATTCAAACCCATGTTGACCAATTTCAGGGTCCGTGCTTTTAATAACTACACTAACCTACAAAATATTAAACCATCACTGTTTTCACAATAAGAGATTAGTCAAAGAAGTTACTGTATATCCACGCAATGAAATACTAGGTAGTTATTAAAATGATGAAACATCATACTTACCAACCTGGATATAAATTCATAGAACACTGCTCACTTGAAAACCATATAACCAGGTAAAATAGTTATGTATTTTCCACTTTTGTAAAAATAAATAATAATAAAGGTGCACATATAAGTTTATGAAGGTCTAAAAGCAAATTTACCTAAATGCTGATATATCTGGCTTTCACTTTCTCTTTTATATTTGTCATATTTAAATATTAATTAATCAGACAGAAACAGACTATTTTATTTTTGAAAAATATTGAACTTTTTAAAAAGAGTTTGCCAATATTTCTCTACTTCATAGCTGGGTCTTTCAATCAAATACATTTTATAAGGAGTTTTGGTCAATTCTACTATTAACCATTACTTAACATATTATCACCCCAAAAGGTTAAGAAAATTTTTCAATTTGAAATTTCTTTTGCATCATTTAGTGATCTCCCAGCACCCCTGAATTTTATAACAGCTACAGTATTTGAACTTAGGCTAGTTTTCATGTTCCCTTAGTTCAAGAAAGACCATTAAGAAATCAGAATGAACAGTAATGAGCCCAACAGATGAGATTTCAATGCATCACAAAAACAGAGTTGTGTTCTAACTTCCTTTTCATCTTAGTGAAACCACAAATATTCTTTACTGTTTTAGCATACTTGAAGCTAGTCTTGCATCTCTAATTCTATAAAAATAGTATAATGTTTGTCCTAGAACAAACCAACTTCCAAAAATAATTGAACTTATTAAGCAAATACTATCTAGAATATTAATTTTCCTAAAGCCAACAGGAAAACCCAGGTATAAAAAAATAAGAGCATGGGCTTTGGAAACAAACCTATGTTTGAATCTAGCCCTTGTCACTTATCACCTATTTGACCTAGGGTTTTAGTTTATAGTAACATCGTAAGTTTAATATCCTGAAAAACTGGTCTAATATTATAATAAATACGCAAAGTTTTCTTTTAAGAGGATTTCTTGTATATATACTGATACCTAGCATGATAGGGATAAAATGCTTTTTTAAAAACTCTGGAGCAGGAGCAGTACTGGTAAACAGAATGTTGATGTTCTGTCTACTAATTCTATCAATAATTGAGAAAGATGTTGAAACCTATGACTAGTTCTTCTTTCGGCTATTTCTTCTTTCATCCAAAACTATTATACAACTTCTCAGAAAAATGTCTTATTTTCTTAAGCAGGAGTCCTTTTGAATGACAAATACTAAAATCTCAAGACCACTAATTTAAGTCTAAAAAGCTGATTCTCTTCAACTACTGCTGATCCTCTGCTGTTGATGCTATTGCTCCAACATGTCATCACTAGCAGGAGAGCTGCTGAATGAAGCTCCTGTCTGCAACAGTGACTGAGCAGAGAAACCAGTTAATCTGCCAGTATTTCCTCTACACATAAAGACGGAAACTCTCCTCTGGCGTTAAGTCTCAGCTACTGTGGCTCCTAACCTCCTAGTTATAAAGCTCTCAAATTTTATCTACATTCATTCATTCTCTCCACCTGCTTCACATGCACAGACACATTTCCTACTGCCCAAGTCACAACAAACATTTGTTGTGTCAGTGTCTAGAATCAGCCTGAAGACCACTGCCAGGTTCAATAATTCTCTAAGCACTCACAGGACTTAGCATATACTTGTGTTCTAAGACTTACAGTGTAAGGATACAATGCAAAATCAGAAGAGAAAGGTATACGGAGAAACATTCAGTGGACACCAGGTGTAACCTTTCAAGAGTTCTCACTTAGTAAAGCCACATGGGACATGATTCCTCTAGCAATGAATTGTGATAACACACGTGGAAATGCTGTCTATCAGAGAAGGTCACTAGAGAGTCACTGTCCAGAGTTTTTATTGAGGGCTGGTCACATAGACACCCTCTGTCAAGCATGTAGCAAAATTCCAGACTCTCAGAAAGAAAGTAAAAACCACATCATTTACACAAACAGTCTAGACAAAATGAGCCACTCTTGTCACTTAAGGACAGGTCATATCAATGCGGGGAACTGTATTCCAAAGAAAAGCCAACCTTGTAAAGCTGTAAACAGCCTTTCTAAGGATAGCCTCCCTGCTACATTAACTATTTTTTGCACTTGCCAAGCCCAAATGGCTAAGCAAGTTTATATTTTTCTTGCAGCTCTCTGGAACCCAGACACACTTCTTTATTTAAGGCTCTATTTCTACAGCTGCTGCTGTTGCTGCTCCAGCAGCATTAGCAATGAATTTGAAAGAGTAAAAAAAAACCTGGAGGTTCTGTACTACCTCATTCAGGTCAGAGACAGGACAGTGTTATAGGGTTAAATGGGTTAAATGGCATAGGCTATAAAGTCACACCTTCTGTATTTAAATCCTGGCTCCACTGCTTACTATGTGATGAATAAGTTATATCTTTGTACCTCAGTCTCCACACCTGAAATGGGGAGAACACAAACATCTTCCTCATAGTGTTGTGAGGATTTCATGCAAAAGTATATATAAAGGACTTAACAGGTATTATTCTTTAAAAGGAAGTTTCCCTCCTATTTAGTGTTCTATCTCATGTGAACTGGCAATTAGAATAATCAGGGTCTTAAACCCATGGTCATGATACTACATTAGTGACAGGTGAAGTACCATATCATCAATTCACAGTGGGAAAAATGGACTTTATAATTAACTGGTATTTGAATAACTGGGTAGTCATTTGGGAAAACATAAAGTTGATTCTATTCCTCACACCACACACCAGGATAAACCCCAAATGAATCAAGATCTAAACATGAAAAACAATCATAAAACTATTAAGAAAGCATGGGTGAATTCCTTTATAACCCCAAATGGGACAGCCTATGACTCAAAATCCAGAGCTACACTACTACTACTAATAATAATAAAAATTTCAGTTATCTAAAAATCAAAAACCTCAGCATGGCAGAAAGTTTCATAAGCATGTCAAATGACACACTGGGGAAAATACATGCAATTCATTATAAACAAAGAATTTACCTCCCTAATTTATAAAAAGCTTCTATAAGCTGAAAGGGAAACAGTCCATAGAAAAATAAAGAACAAAAGCCAACATCCCAAAGAAAAAGCATTACAAATATCCCTTAAAGATATAAAAATATGCCCTGACCAGGTGGCTCAGTTGGCTGGAGCGTCATTCAGTGCACCAAAAAGTTGCAGGGTTCAATTCCCAGTCAGGTCACATACCTGGGTTGCAAGTTCAAGGTCCAGATGGTGTGTGTGTGGGGGCCTGCCAAATGATGTTTCTGTCTCACATTGATGTTTCTGTCTCTCTCTCTCTCTCCCTCTCCCTCTCTAAGATAAGTGGGCATGTCCTCAAGTGAGGATTAAAAAAAAAAGATATAAAAATATGCTCTATATCACCCATAAAAGAAATGCAACTAAAATGAGATACTGGCAATAACCAAAAGTTCAACAGTACAGTCTTGGCAAGAACTATGCTTCACAAAATAGTACTACCCTAATGGAGGCAAATCTGTTGTTTACCTAGAGATACCTTTAACCTTTGATGTAGCAAACCCATGCGTGAACTCACAAATACACCTGCACATACATAAAATGACCTATGTACCATATTATCCATAAGAAACTGTTTACTAGAGCACAGTACTAGGAATAACGTTGAGTCCATCAAGAGGACTTAAATGACTTCTATATCCACAAAATATTTTGCAGCTGTTAAAAAATTTGAATGGGGGAATTTTGAGGAAAATTCCCTATGTTTTGGTGAAAACATCAAAGTGTAGACCAGTATATATAAATATGCTGCCTTTTATATTAGAAAAGGAAGAAAAAATATGTATATGTCTGCCTTTATTTGTACAAAAAGTTATTTGAGGGTAAAGAAAAAACTAATAAAATTGCTAGCTTTGGGGGACAACATGGGGAATGAGAGTTCTCTATATACACATTGTTGAATTTATTTTTTGTTGAATTCCTTCTGTTCTTTTAACTTTTATTTATTATATTTTTATCAAATATACACATACTATAAGAACTGAAATATTACAAAGAAGTTTATATGATAAAAGCAAATCTCTCCACTTATATCCCAATCTCTAAACAATCTAAGTTATTCTAATAGTTGTCCCCGTAACCCAAATATGCTTACACCACTACTTTTGAGGTACCAACTTTAAAAATAAACTGACTGACCTCTAATGTGAAAACTTTAGAATTTATCTTTCATTTCCTCCCTTTTCTGTCCTCTTAATGTTTGAAAGACATGCTATTAATTTTAATTCTTATATAAGTATCTTTGAAATTTAAATACTATACTTACAATGTATTGATTATTTTGTCCATTTTACATTACTTCTTGATTCTCCATTTTGAAAGACAAGGCTATTAGTGCTAGCAATCTGTTCTCTCCTGTCCCTCTCTCTGCCAGCTTCACTTTTAGTTACTTATGGTTATTACACTGTGCCCTGCAACAACAGCATTCTGGGCTTTGTTCATTGTGTCCTGTTCAAAAGTTGACTTAAAGTTGGAAATTAATAAACAATATTTACATTTTTATCACTATGTAAAGAAATGTAACCCTGGCATAGTTCACTTTTTACTCTATGGTCTCATGTTACAACTTTAGGACCACTTGAAAAAGACTGTTCCTAGAATGAAGAACAAATGAGCCCTGGCCAAGTAGCTCAGTTGGTTAGAATATTATTATCCTGATAACACCAAGCTTGCAGGTTCCATTCCCAGTCAGGGCACATGTAAGAACCAATGAGTGCATAAATAAGTGGACAACAAAAATCGATATTTCTCTCTTGCTCACTTTATAAAAATTGATAAAAATCAAATGAATTCTTGATTATACTCTGTAATTTCTAAACATCATGCCACATTCTAATTTGGTTCATAGTTAGATCATGATTTTTTTTTTTGCTTTCCAAGAAATTTTATCTTTTATTTTCTCACATACTTTCCTTTATTTTATGACCAAAATTTTCCCAAAATCTTCATGACACCATTCATTCTATCTAGTCCATATATTTTTCTTCCTAAGACCTTCTTCCTAAAACTCTTTCCCCCTGTGTCAATCTAGAAGGCTATTCAGGCTTTCTGAATAGGTGTTAACTTGAGTCTTCTTTTCACTTTTCTTTTGGGTTAGCTCAACTTTTTCTTGAACTTGTCTTCCTTGTCCTTAGTTTACTAACATTTTGCCAGAGTACATCCTTAAATAACTACCTAAACGACGGTAAACTTTCTAGACTATAAAAATGCTATCTTTAATGTACCTTCATAATCATTTAACTTAGTAAAGAACTCTGGGATAAAAATTATTTTTCCTAAGAAAATTATAAAAACACCCAGTGCATAGTATAACTGGTAACATGCCAGTATGACATTTATTTCTTTGAAGGTGACTTGTTTTTCCCTCCCTCAGAAGCCACCGAATCATCTCTTCATCCATGGAATTCTAAAATTTCACAACTGTCCTATGTACTCATTGTACTTGGTAATAAAAAGGTGTGTCTAAAGCCTGAAACTAGCGTGAGTTGTTTGACCCACTGTCCTTTGTACTTGCTGTACCTAAGTAATAAATAGGTGGATCTGAAGTCTGAACCTAGTATGAATTATTAACTCCCATCTCCAAAATTAACCATGGAGAAACTGTAGAAGCTAGAGGAATATGTGGATTTCAGGAATCAAAATGAGAAAAACCCTGAGAAAGTTGAAGGCTAACTTGAATCAGTATGTGGAGGGTGATGAAGGTGAGTAGCTACAGACTGTGGTTGAGGACCCAAAAGCCACAGTGAGGGGGCAGGTTGGAAGAAAGCTTTTCATATTCTGTTCTTGCCTAAAAAAATCCTCAGAGATACAAAACATCAATAGATTTGGCACATGTAAATATATGTTACAAACTTTTTAGAAAAAGTGCTAAATCTACTGAAAAACAAAGCTAAGAGATGGTGAAAAAGATATAAAAAAACAAAAGTGACCTGATACTTGGTGTTTATATTGTCAAAACACAACTTGGTCTGCAGAAAATGAAAATGTCTATTATAATCCACAACTAAAATTCTAGATCACCACATTTAATAAGATAAAGAAAAATGTAAGAAAAAATTTAAGAAGTAAAGATAAAATGTAAAGATAAAAAAGATAAAATGTAAGAAAAAAGATAAATCAAGTTGACTTGAAATGTTAATAAATCCCTTTAAGAAACCAGTAGACCAAAAATACAAAATATGATCAGAAAAAAACAAATACAATTAATAATGAGCTAATAAATGCAGAACCAGACATCTAGCTCAAAATATACACTTACAAACAGACATTGTACCATGTTGGAAAAATTTATGCAGAAAGGAACAATCAGTTGAGTATTCCAGCCTTTGTAAGCCATACAGTCTCTCTCATAACTACGTACAATATGAAAATGAATGAGCATAACTGTGTTCTAATAAAACTTTACAGACACTAAGATTTGAATGTCACAAAACATTAATATTTTGATTTTTTCAACTGTTCAGAAGAATAAAAACTATTTTAGTTTTCAGGACATATAAAAACAGATGGAACTAATTCTATTTAGGCCTTGGGCCATAGTCTGCCAACTCCTGTATCAGTTCAACAAAGTAGTCTCAATAGTATCCACAGGAATGTATTAAATACACTATGTTCCCTACAATAAAATTAGAAACAACAAAAGAGTAGGTAAAGTTTGGAAACTAAATTTTTTAATATGTTTACTGATTTTTACAGAGAGGAAGGAAGGAAGGAAGGGCAGGGAGAGGGAGAGAGAGAGATGGACATCAATGTGAGAGAAATACCAATGGGCCACCTTCCATTCATGCCCCAACCGGGATTAAACCCACAACCTTGGTATGTGTTCTTACAAGGAATAAAACCCCAAACTTCTGATGTGTGGACAACATTCCAACCAACTGAGCCACACCAACCAAGGCAGAAAACTAAATTTTTAAAGCCACTGAATAATCCCCGAGTTAAAAAGGATTTTTTTTAATCATAAGAAAAATGTAAAAATACTTGAATAAAATTAAAATGAAAATACAAATCCAAAACTTGTGGGATCCAGCTTTAGTACTTCAAGATAATTGTAAATACCTTTATCAGGAAACAGGAAATCTGAAAATAAGTGAGTTAATTATACAATTCAATAGAGTTAGAAATAGAGACACAGAGAGAATCAAAATAAACATGAAGGAAGAAAAATTAGAAAAACAGTGAATGAAACTGAGAACTAAAAAATTAATTAAAGAAGATTAATAAATACCAAAAGATGTTTCTTTTATAATTTCAGCAACCTGGACCTGTAGCGTAGCTGGTCAAGGGAGAAGAAACAAACAATTCAGAATAAAAAAAAAATAACTAAAGACTACAGAGATTAAAAATTAACATTGAGTATTATAAGCTGTAGAAAAATAAGCTTATGAAATTAATAATAAATATATCCCTTTAAACAATGTAAAATCCCAAAATTAATGTGAGAGAAAATAGGAAACTTGATTTAACCATGAGAAATTATAGTAGTGACATAGACAAAGTCCTCCCATCAGTCACTTCCAAACCGAGCCCAGATGGCTTTATAGGTGAAATCAACCAAACTTTCGAGAAAAAAGTTCCATAAAATAGCAAAAACAAGTTAAGCAGTTCCTTTTTAAGAGGTCAGGGTAATCCTGATTACAAAAATAAAATTCAAAAATCACCACTTTGCAACTATCATTACAATAACTAATTCAGGCAAGCAAAAACTAAAATCAGGAAGCAAAAGTTTAAGAATTAAAATATTATTAACCTGGTCTCAAAGTATCACTCCACAAAATACTTACTAGTTACAAAGGGAAAAACATAAATTTATAGTAGGAAACCTGGCAAAGATAATCTTAACTGAGTAACCAATGTTAGCATTACAAGTAATAGGACAAATCAACATCCTTTGCCTTCTGGTACAACACAAGGAAAAGAACACAGTATCAATATTTACTCACCACTTTGAGTTAGGTAGTTGTACTAGTTATGCATAAATGCATTAGAAAGTATCCCAAAATTTAGCAGCTGAAAAAAAAACAAGTATTTTTTTTTACCTCAATTTCTTTGAGCCAGGAGCCTGGACATGGCTTAGCTGGGTCCTCTGGCTGAGAGTGTCTCACAGGCTGGAATCCTCTCAAGACTCAAAAGAGGAAATGGAGGACTCATTCCCAAACTCACTCAAGTGGTTACTGGCAGTGTTTGGTTTACATATGGGCCTCTCCATAAGGTAGCTCAATGGCAGCTCACATTTATCAGAGTGGACAAAGAGAAAGCAAGAAAAGTCACTCTTTTGAAACCTAATCCTTCAGGTCCATTTAAACCCATATTTTGCTATTTGTTGTCTCCCTGGTTCATCTGTTCTTTCACATACCTTAAACATAGACTAAAAGAAAAAGAACGGTTAAAAGATACAGTACCACATAAGTGGCTCAGTTGGAGCACTGCCCCATACACTGAAAGGTTGCAAGTTCAATTCCTGGTTAGGAAACATACTTAGGTTGCAGGTTTGACCCCTGGTCAGGGTGTATATGGGAGGCAACTAATTGATGTTTATATTATACACATCAATATTTCTCTCTCTCTCAAAATCAATGCCCATATCCTTGGATGAGGATATACCACATAAACACTTATAAGAAAACTGGAATTAGACTTCCAGTCAAGATGGAGACACAGGTAAACATGCCTCACTTCTGCGCACAACTATAGCAAAAAAATACAATTCGACTACAAAACAAATATCACCCAGAATTGTCAGAAAATCGAGCTGTGTATAAGTCAAACAATCAAGGATTTAAAGAAGCCGCAGTCATCCAGATGGGTAGGAGGGGCAGAAACATGGAGACACATAAACAGGCACAGGAGAGGCAGAGTGGCACAGAGGCGCGGAGATGGGAATGGGTGGTCCCACATCCACATGTGGTGGATAAAAACTGTGAGGAATACCTTTGGAGCCAAGGATCCTAGCCCCAGACCAGACCACCCAGCCCAGGGTTCCAGTACCAGAAAGGTAAGTCTCCATAACTTCTGGCTTTAAATACTAGCGGGGGTTAGGGCACCATAAGAAACTGTGAGATTCTCAAGAGATCCCTCCTAAATGGCCCAAAACGGACTTAGGACTCAGGCAGACAGACCCACCCCTCTAAACTTCAGCACCAGGGCAACTGGAAGGGCATCAGTGTCATATGGGGAGAAAGTGAAGTGACTGGCATCAAGGTGAGTTTTCGCAGCAGCTTCCTCCTGGGCAAAACTCCAAGGCCACGCAGCACCACTGCCCCTCTCTAGGCCTTCCCCTGCACAGAGCAACAGAGAGGTGACACTGGTTACTCCACCCTGGCGATTACCTAAGGTTCCACCCTATTGAACTTAACAGTTGTGCTTTTCTACAATAGGCTACACCACTAAGCCAGGGAGTCAAAGCAGCTCTACCTAATGCACAGAAACAAACACAGGGAGGCTGCCAAATTGAGAAGACAAAGAAACACGGCCCAGATGCAAGAACAGAACAAAACTCCAGAAAGAGAACTAAATGAAATGGAGATAAGCAAACTTTCAGATGTACAGTTCAAAACACTGGTTATCAGGATGCTCCACGAACTCATTGGCTACTTCAAAAGTATAAAAAAGACCCAGGCAGAAATGACGGTTTCACTAAGTAAAATAAAGAAAAATCTACAGGGAACCAACAGTGGAGGGGATGAAGCCGAGAATCAAATCAACAGTTTGGAACACAAGGAAGGAAAAAGAATTCAATGAGAACAGCAGGAAGAAACAAGAATTAAACAAAAACAAAAACAAAACAACAACAAAAAACAACCCAAGGCTAGGCTTAGGAACCTCTGGGACAACTTTAAATGTACCAACATCTGTATCACAGAGCGTCAGAAGGAGAAAAGGAAAAGCAAAAAATTGAAAACTTATTTGAAAAAATAACGAAAACTTCCCTAATTTGTTGAAGGAAAGAGACATATAAGTCCAGGGAGCACAGAAAGTCCTGAATAAGATGGATCCAAAGAGGGCCACACCAAGATACAACATAATTAAAATGTCAAAGGTTAAAGATAAAGAGAATCTTAAAAGCAGGAAGAGGAAAAGCAGTGAGTTACCTCCAAAGGAGTTCCCATAAAACTGTTGGCTGATTTCTCAAAGAAGCTTTGCAGGCTATAAGGGACTGGCAAGAAGTATTCAAAGTGATGAAAAGCAAGGACCTACAACCTAGATTACTTTGAAGCTATCATTTAGACTGGAAGGGCAGATAAAGTGCTTCCCAGATAAGGTAAAGCTAAAGGAGTTCATCATCACCAAACCATTATTATATGAAATGTTTAAAGGGAACTATACAAAAAAAAGATCAGAACTATAAACATTAAAATGGCAACAAATTCACAACTATCAACAACTGAATCTAAAAAACAAACTAAGCAAACAAGCAGAGCAGGAACAGAAACACAGAAATGGAGATCATGTGGAGGGTGACCATGTGGAGGATTATCAGGTGGAGAGTTACCAGCTGAGGGGGGAAGGGGGAGGAGGAGGAAAAGGTGCAGCGATTAAGAAGTACAAACTGGTAGGTACAATATAAACAGGGGAATGTTAAGAACAGTATAGGAAATGGAGTAGCCAAGAACTTAGATGCATGCCCTAAGGACATGAACTATGGTGTTTGGGGGAGTGATTGCTGGAGGAAATGGAGTATTGTGTGGAGGGAGACGCAGGGAAAAATTGGAACTGTAATTCCATAATCGATAAAGTATATTAAAAAAGAAAACTGGAATTACGATACTATAATCAGACAAAAGGCCTTCTGGACAGGAACTATACTACTAGAGATAAAGATGTATATTACAAATGAAAAAAGAAGTCATTTCATCAAGAAACTATAACATTCACAAAAGTAAATGTACCTAACAACTGAGCTTCAAAATATGTAAAACAAAACCCAACAGAACTACAATAAATAACAAATCCACAATTATGGATGGAAATGTCAATAATCCTGTCTTCTTTCAGAAATAGAATAGTAAGAAAATTATTAAGGATACAGAAGATATGAATTTTCTGAATTTTCATGAATTATCTTATTGACATTTATAAAGCACTAGACCTCAAAAGGTAAACTATACATTCTTTTCAAATGTACACAGAACATTCTTAAAGATAGACCATATGCTTGACATTAAAATTAATCTTATGAAATGTAAAAGTAATGAATGATACAAAGTACATTCTCTGAGCAAAGTGGTATTTAAGAAAAAAAACAGTAACAGAAAGACATTTGGAAATCAAATCTTGTATTTATTTATATTAAATATTCCAAAATGTTTAGAAATTATACCACATACTTATAAATAATAATGGTTCAAAAGAGAACTCACAGGAATAGAAAATATTTTGAACTAAGTAAAGTAAAAACCCCGTATATCAAAATTTGTGTGATGTAGTAGAAAAAATTAAAAATCTGAATAGCACAATATCTATTTTTTAAAACTGAATTCATAATTTCAAACTTTCCCATAAAAGAAATGTAACCACAAATAGCTACAATAATGAATTCTTGCAAACATTTAAGGAAGAAATAATACTAATTTTTTTTTGGGGGGGGATTGTTTATTTTAAAATTACCTTCCCAACAAGCCATGAAACACTTGGAAAATAATACTAATCTTACACAAACTGTTTTTAAAAAGGAGGAGGAAATCCTTTCCAACTCATGTCAGTTCTGGTCATCTGAGAGTTTCTGTCTTTCAAGGAATTTGTACATTTCATCTAAGTTACTTATTATTTCCCTCCTTCTACTTTCTTGGGGTTTATTCTACTTTGAATAAAAAGGAATAGGAAAAAAAACTTCAGGAATGCTGCTAAAGCTGTGCATGGAGGTAAATTTATAGCATTAAATAATTACATTAAAAATATCTCAAGACATAATACTAAGAATGGTGAAAATCTGTAATAATTTTCATGCACTGCTAGATAGTAATCTGCAACTTTCTAGTAAAGCTAAAAATGTGCATTACCATTACACCCCAGTAACTTCTCTTCTGGTGTGACAAGAAGTCTTCTAACATGGTATCCAATGATCTCTACTATCTAGTATTCATACTCAAGTGTAACTCTCTCCCTTTAAGTGACTTACTTCTAAAAACAGAATAGAGCAAAAGTGATGAGATACCTTTTGATACTGAGATTAGGTATCAAATGACTGACTTCTGCATAACTTTTTTTTTTTTTTAAACTACTTGGGAGTAGCAAGTTGCTGAAGCAAGACACCCTATGGAGAGACCCACATGGCAAGGAATTGTGGGCAGCCTGAGCCAACAACCAGTGAGGAAGTGAGGCCCTCATCTCAACAACCCAGGAGAATCTAACTCCTGTCAACAACCATGTTGAGTGAGCTTAGAAGCAGATTTCATCTCCAAAAGATGACTGCAACATCTATCAACACCTTGATAGCAGCCTTAGGAGAGCCCATGTCAGAGGACCCAACTATGCCACACCTAGATTCCTGACTTACAGAAACTGTGAGATAAATCTAAATAATAATAAATAGTTTCAGGCTGTTACCAAAAAAAAAAAAAAAAAAAATCAACAACCAAGTCAAGAAAAACAAATGAAACCCAAACTAAACAGAAGGAAAGAAATAATAAAGAATGAAACTAATGAAGTAGAAGAGTCAGCCAATACAGAAAATAAAAACTGGCTTTTGAAAATGACCAGTAATATTAAAAGCCTCTAGTTAGACCAATCAGGGGCAGGGGAAAAACACGAATTACCAGTATCAAGACTGAAAATACAGGTCTGGCTGGTGTGGCTGAGTAGATTGAGCACCAGCCTGAGAACCAAAGGACTGCCGGTTCAATTCCCAGTCAGGGCACACGCCTGGGTTGAGGGCCAGGTACCTGCTGAGAGTCAACAGATGGATGTATCTCTCACTTACTGATGTTTCTTTCCCTCTCTTTCTCCCTCTCTTCCTCCCTCTCTTCCTCTCTCTCTAAAAGGAAATAAATACAACCTTAAAAAAAAAGAGGCTAAAAGTACAGAAATCATTACAGATGCAAGGGAAATTAAAATGACAAGGAAATACTATAAACAACTTTATGCCCATAATAATTTGGCTAAAATATACAAATTCCTTGAAAGATACAAATTCAACATCCATTCATGTTACCCAAAAATAGCAAATGAGATATCGAAAGGAATTTTCTGAACCTGAAAAAAAGGCATGCTATGGCCCTAAACTGACGTAAAATATTTTCTCGTCTTCAAGAAAATTTCCATCTGAAAAAATGATTTTAATTCTCTCTCATAGGGTACATATGTAAAAGACCGAACACTAGCAAAATTAGAAGGTTTGGGTTCCATTATGTGAGTTTGCCACCTAACTATGTGGTAATTCGGTGTTCGTTCATCAGATTCGTAAGTATTTTGAAGAACTTATTATGTCAAACACTGAAAACAAAATATCAAAAACCCTGCCCTTATAAAACATTCTAGTGAATCACTTAATCTCTAAAAACAATTCAGTTTTCTTTCTCTAAAATAATAGTTTTCACATTTAAGGGTATTTTCATATTAAAAAAAAGAAATCCATATTATTTTTCTGAACCCAGGAAAGCAACTTATGGAACATAACCTGAAATCCACTCTTGGCAACAGCTAAAACTATTTTTTGTGTCATATTCAGACAGTACATAGAGGAAGACAAGTAACTAATATTTTTGAAGGACTTATTTAAATTCACTAATTTTGGTTTATATAATCTGGGTAAAATATGAGCCTTACTGGTCTATTATTTGGGATCCAAGTAATAGAACTTCTTATGAGAAATCTCTCCATATAATGAGTAATTTTACAGACATTTGCAGTATTTAAGACTATAAAAACATAGACTGCCTAGTGAATCAACTAATCAACTTATCTTCTCTTCAAAGTGGAATCTGATCTTTGTTTTTAAAGTGCCTGCTGCAAAACAGGTGGTCAGAAATCCAAATCATATATTCAAATCCAGTTCCTGTGCCTAACATTCAAGTTTTTCTTTTATTTACCATCAAAATAGATTTTTCTCCACAAGAAAACAGGCATGACAATCCTGCAGGCATAATTCCTCAACTCCAAAATGGTAAGTTTTTTAAATGTCTCAGGTATTCATTTTCCCCAAATAAACTCTAAAATTATATTTCTGATAAGACCAAAACATTTACTTTAAGTATCCCTTCCTATAGTTCCTGATCTCCAAGTATAATACCCAAATGAGAAAATGACTTAAGTAACCTGACAATTCCACTGCTGGAATTATACCCTAAGAACCCAGAAATACCAATTCAAAAGAACCCATGCACACCAATGTTCACAGCAGCATAATTTACAAGAGCCAACTGCTGGAGGCAACCTAAGTGCCCATCAGTAATGAATGGATAAAAAAACTATGGTATATTTACACAATGGAATACTATGCAGCAGAAAGGAGCTCCTACCCTTTGGGACAGCATGGATGAATCTGGAAAGCATTATGCTAAGTGAAATGAGTCAGATGATGAAAAACAAATACCATACGATCTCACCTATAAGTGAAACCTAATCTCAAAACAAGCAAGCAAGCAAAACATAACCAGAGACTGTGAAGTTAAGAACGAACTGACAGCAACTAGAGATGAGGTGGGAAAGGATAATAGAGGGAAAAGCAGGGAGGGGTTTTCAGAAACATGTATAAAAGACACATGGACAAAACAAAAGGGGGTTAGGATAGAGAGTGGGAGGTGAGGATGGCTGGGGTGGGGGGTGAGGATGGCTGGTAGTGATGGGGAAAATGGAGACAACTGTACTTGAACAACAATAAAAATAAACAAACAAAAAATAAACAAACAAAAGAGTATGACTTAAGTATACCAGGGGAAAAAAAGGGGGGGGGAATCCCACCCAAGAAGCTTCCCCATTTATTTTCTAGTCTTAAAATATGTTCAAAGTTTGCCACAGCAAGCTAACTCCACCAACTTCAAAAGACAGTATAAGCAGTAGTTCCCAGTTATGTAATCTTGGACATACTATTGTTAATCAATCTCAAATGCCCTATGCTGTACTTATGCTTATTTAAGGTGCTTTAAAAATATGAATTCCACCATCAGGCCCAATGAAGTGCAAATGTGGAAGTGTAGAAACAGAAAGAAATGATAGACAAAAAGTGGTGTAACAACTTTACATAAAATACATATAAGAAAAACATGAATTATTTCTTTCTATTTTCTACAGTGATCTGAACTAAGTGGCTTCTAGAACTAAGTTCTCAACTCAGCTATACCAAACACCAAACTGGTAAAGGGAAACCTAAAACACCCATTTATATTTTAAAAGCCTCACATTGACGAGCACTGTTTACTCGATTTATACCTTAGAATCTAATAAATGGGAACTTTGATAAAACTAAAACGACAAACTTATTAGAAGAATCGTTACTGTGAAATAACAATTATCCATTCTTCTGTTGTTCACCTTTTGAACAGAAACTTCATTACTGGCAGCTAGATATAGTGAAAAAACAAAGTCAGGCTCTAGAACCAGGAGGACAGGGATTTGATCTCTGGTGTACCACACCTTGCATACAAACTTTCTGAATCTATTTTTTTAATCTTTAAAATGGGAATATTAATACCTACCTTGAAGAACTGTTACAATAATTAGTGAAAACACATGTAAAGCAGCTGTCACATAGGAGAAATTGAAGAAACTTCAGCTGCTGTTATAATTTTATTATAGGCACATATAAGAGAAAATAAAAAAAGGGACATGATAGCAAAATAAATCACAATCTAGATTACATTTAACTGCTAAAACTAAATAAACACACACAATGATCATTCAAATAAAACTCTGGGCTAAACTTTTTCTTCACATTTTAGATACACAAGATAATATTGTATTTCTCCTTAATAAATATGTAAAATCCAAAATTAGTTACAAGAACACTTATTTTGGAGCTAAATAAAAATAAAATGCTATTATAACACAGTAAAACATGTAATTTTATGAACTGGTGAGATGGTTTCACCATTGGAAAAAAATTTCAAAACTAAGATTAAAAATGCTTATGAAAGGATAGTAAAAGATTCCTACCTTTAAACCGACTGCTATATCTGTAACAACACTGTATGGAAAAAGTAAAAAGAGAAAATGGAAAACAAAGTTAGAGAACAAGTTTTTAAAAGACAGATAATAAGATTAAAGAAAAAAGAAAAAGCATTATAACAACAAATAAAAATAAGAATGTGATGAGTTGTGAAATGTTAATACAAAGAAAAGTGATAGGACAGTCTAGCAACAGCAGAGTGTAAAAGCAAAGCTTCAATAGAAATGTAAGAAACAATAAATCAAATTCTCTCTTAGTATTTAGAAAAGTATTTAAAAAGTATAGTTGTACTTCAATAAAATGAGTATGTTTACCCATTTACCTCTTTTTAATAAGTCCAAATCAAAACTTAAAATCACCAAAGTTCATTCCCTTAAATCATGGATATAAAATGATCATGTTTAAAATTTTAAATGAATCAAAACCAGTGAGTACATTTACAGAAGTAGAAGGCATTTTTGCAAATTTGCACCTACCACCCAAAAGAACCCACCAAATACAACTAAGATAGTCTCTCAAAACAAGTCAAATTTCACACATCAAAATTTTCAAAGATTTGCTTTAGAAAAAAATTCTACTACATCAAAATTGTGTTGGGGGACTCACTTCATAGATTACATAATTGTCTAACCACTATGCTGTACACCTGAAATACACAAAATTTAAAAAATATTAATAGTAAATTTAATTTTAAATTAAACTTATAATTAAGTAACAGTTAACTATGAAAAACTGTTTAAATGTAAATTATCTCAGGAGGAAATGAACACACACATGACGGTTAGGATGTGAGGAGGAACTAGAAAGATATGTTGACTAGAAAGTTTGTTGTTTTTTAACTACTCAATATAATGAAAAAGGACCTTTTTCAGACTGTGGGAAAATGTAGAGATTTAACTAGCCTTCTGAAAACCAAAATTCACTGTGTTCAAAACCACATTCCTTAACACCAAGGTGTAAAGACCCCTATTAAGTTCTTCCAAACAAAAATCCATCCCTTCTACCTCCAAATAAACTGTCTTCAATGAGGTTTGTCTCCATGCTCCCAAAAGAAAGCTATAACTAAATTCTACCTATTGTTAATAACCAATCACAATATCATCATTACTTTATAATTGTAAACATTTACAACTTGCACTGTATATCATGCAAATGTAATAGTTTTAAGCGATAACCATGTAGACTTATTTTTCCTTACAGATTTTTAAAACTTGAAATTCATTTGATAAAATTTAAATGTGATAAATAACTGAGGATTGTGCATAAAAAATAAGACTGTAATATACCATGGTATTTGTTCTGTTGCAAAGAGTAAATCATGTACCTACTTGAACTCTCAAATGAACTTACCTTCCAGTATCTTATTGTCCCACATACTTAAATCATTAAACCCAGTCTGAGTTCTAAAATCACATATAGAGTGAGAAGAGTTAACTTCTTAAAACATTGTCCAAAACAGTAAGTTTGCACTTCATGTTACCAAGAGTTAAACATACAAGATGCATAACCCAAGAGTCCTCTATATAATCACTATAAGTTTTCTAATACAAAAAGCTAACCTGCTTCCATATCTCAAGTCAAACCATCTTACAATTCACGACACATAATGATTCTAATTTCACAGCCTTCCTAGCTAGATACAGAGTCCTGCAGAAGTAAGGCCTGCTCGAGTGTGGTTGGTAGAATAATAATATGGGTGTAATAATTTAGTTTTAATTTGAACATTTTACCTAAAACGTCACATGGTGTGCTTGAGTGTGATATTGTTATGTTACAAAATTACATGGTTAGGATTTTGTCATTAAAAAAGGGGTGTTATTTGTGCCAGACCTTGTATGTGGCATAATTACACAAATTTAAATAGCAAAATTTTGCACACATACAAAGTGTAACTGAAAAGGATGATGTGAAATGAGTTCTCAACAACGCTTTTAGAGAAGTTTCAATTAAATAAAAAAATACTTTAAAGAATATCCAACCATAAATGAAACGTAAAACTGAACTATTATTTGTAGCAGTGCGCAATATACATTCAAATGAGTTAATTCAATAAATCATACAAACTTAATATCATGAAACTAGGATAAATGAAATCTAATGAAGGCGAATTTTTTTTAAGATTCCATAGTCTTTACACAGTATGACAATAATCATCAACTATATAGCAACACGTACCCGGCTTTTACTGTTCAAGCAAGTTCTACATATTCTACAACCGAAAGGTTGGCAGAAACCTTGTCATCAAAATCAAGTGAAAGTCCAAACAAAACCCCGAATGCCTAATGGGAATAAATAAGTGGACTCGCAGGTTCTAACAGACCTGGAGATTTTTTTAAAACTCTCAATATACATACACGACCTCCGATTAAATCCCGAAGCTCAAAATTCGCCCCCCGCCTGAAGATCCTAATCCAGTTGTTTCCTCTAACATTAAAATACCTGTCGGGTTCCACCCCACACCACTGGATCCCCAAGGGAAATATTTATATCCATAGTTCTAAACCTTTTTATTTTGGCTACAGACCTCATCTCTTGGAGCGTTTGAAGGCTCCCCGAAAATGGCATTTACACAGTATTTCATGTACAGGACAGGGAACTCACGAAGTTGGGGGCGGGGGGCGTCCGTGATCATCAAGTCCAGACGCCCCAAACACAGAAATCGTTAACACAGTTCATATCACGAGTCCGCGGACCTCTGCCGGTTTCCCGGCTTTCCGAGACCCCTCGCGGAGCACTGGCTTCGGGGCCAGGTCGCCGCCCAGACGTGCACCGACGCGTGCACTTGCCGTCCGCCACTCCGCGGCCACTCGCCTCCCCGTCAGGGGAAGCTCCAGCGCTCGCCCCACCTCACCGGTAAACAGCAACACCCCAAGCAGAAGGACGCCCGCCCCGAACGCCGCCTCCGCCTCCCCCAGTGCCGCGCACCATTTTCTGAGAGGAAGTGTCGGGAGACCGGGCAGGGCTCCCCGACCCTCAGCGCGGAGAGCGGCCCGCGGCCCCCGGCGGCAACGCCGGGCTTTCCTCCACTTCCCGGCGTGAGGGTGTGAGGGGCGGATATTACGGGGGCGCCCCGTGGGGGCAGGCGAGGCTGCGGCGGCCCGCCCCTCCGCAATTGGAGCTCCCTAGGAGGCGCCCGGAAGCCCCTCCGTCGGGCTTCGCCGGGCCGCTCCTCCTGCCGCCGGTGCCGCGCCCAGCTCTCCGGCCTCGTCAAGTCCAGACGAAAGCCGAAAGGAAGGGGGGCAAACGCCGCTCAGAGCGGGGACCGCGCTGCCGAGCACTTACCCATCCATGGCCCAGACGGAGGAGCGCACAGTGCGAGAACTGACTGGCTCACCACGAGCGGAGAGAGAGAGTGGCAGCAGCAGAACGGCGGCTCCAGGGAACAGCAAGCGGTGCCTCTCCACGGCCCTGGCGGGTTGGAGGGGGAAGGAGAGTGGGAAACAGGGGCGGAAACCAGGGACGCTCCCGCCACCGCCGCGCCCCCGCCTTCCCCACCCCGCAAGCGCGTCCCCGCCTCGCCTCACCCCGCCCCTGAGCGTCACCGCCCTCCCTTGGCCCCGCCCCCGGCCGGCCTCTGGCCTGGCTTCAGAGCGCCCTCTTCCGGGCGGTCTTCTGAAGACCCCGCCTCCTGCTCTTCACTCGGCGAGCGCGTGCGCTCCGACCCCGTCTCCCTCCCGCGTTCTCGGGAGCGCGCGCCTTGTGCTTCCCGCTTCGCTGCCCCGCCCACCCTCCCTCCCACGGGATCCGCTGGCCTTAGAGCTTCTCAGACCTGGGCCGCCTTGCTTAGACAACTCTCTACCGGCGGGGGAAGTGTTAGAACCCGACTCGGGAGAGTAGGTAAGAATGTCCCACAAGAACCTCCGGACCATGGCGTAATTTCCCGGGGTGGGCGAGGCTGTCGGTGCCTCCGCTCCAAGCACGAAGGCCAGACTTCGACTGTCGTCCTTGGAGCCCAGGGCGCTGCAGTTCGAGGAAGCCCGGGCTCGGGACCCCCACTCGGGGCGAACTCCAGCTAGTGCAGGACCTCCAGTTGCCCGCTAGCAGTTGACTCTGGAACCGGTGCCGGCCTGATAGGTGTGGTTGGTATTAAAATGAGTGAGATTAAAAAGCTGTTCCGAATTTGAGAACACTGGATTTTTTTCGGTACAGTTTTAGTCTCTGGAGGCTTTTCGACCCGACAGTCTGGAATTGAATTTATAGGAAACATTCATTACACAATATGGAATGGCCACTCTAATGCCAGCATTTTATAAAAGTTTTTCACTTTTCTCCATGTAAAAAAGCAAACATCAAAAGCCTATTGAGAGTGAGTTTCGTTTTCAGATAAAAATTTAGACATGAATACGGTGATTTGCCCATAATTTCACAGCCGCTAGAGAGCCCTTTCCTTTAGTTTGAGCAAAACTGTAGACACATATAATTTTATGTAAAAAACAAGCGACTTGCCAATATATACATATATACGAGTTGACTATATTGGCACCTCTTCCTCTTACATTCTGTCTAGTTCTGAAATTGGATGAATTTTCAATTCACAGATCACCAAAACGTGAGACACTAAACGCTGTCCTCTACCAAATTCTTAACCTCCCAAAGAAAGAGCTGCTTCCTCTCTGCCTCATTTGAAAACAAGTAAAGAGCCCTGGCTGGTGTGGCTCAGTGGACTGAATGCTGGCCCGCGAACTGGAAGGTAGCTTGGTTGATTCCCAGTCAGGACACATGCCTGGGTTGCGGGACCAGGTTCCCTTGTCCCATGGTTGTTTCTCTCCCTCTCTTTCTCTCTCCCTTCGCTTCTTTCAAAAAAATAAATTTATTTTTTTTAGATAAATAAATTTTAAAAAGCAAGTAAGGAGAATCTCAGATATCAAGATATATCTGTCCTTAATAATATGCTGCTTTTAAGTAAGTGGGTGCTACTAAAATGATTCAAACCAGCCACCCATCATTCAATCAATATTTACTGTTTACTATGTGCCAAGCACTGCAGGGGTACCCAAGAAAATCAGGTTCCAGCCTCATGGTTGAATGAATTCCGTGTTCACCCACATGATCTGGCTTGGCATGAAAGCTTTACATTCTGACACTACTAGCTTCTTGATGGCGAAGAAGGTAACACATTCTGTATTTGCTAATTGCTCTATACTTTTGAAATGTAAGACAGTTATAATAATTTAGTTTATAAATTGTCTAACATTTTGCCTTCCTTCTGTTTTTATTCTAATTTGTCTAAGTAATTCCTCCAAAACACCTTCATCAGATACAGACAACACCCCCCACCACCAACTATTACTATGTTTGGACAAAATACAAACTTTGAACATTTGCCTTAAGGCATTCCAGTATGCAGTGGTAGTTAACATTTAACCAGCATTACCCTGTTCATGTTTACAGTTAGGAGTTCTCAAGATATAAAAGTAATACCGAAATGCCAATATAGGTTAGAAATAAGACCAGTTTTTAGGTAAATCTAGGATGTAGACATTTTGATATCATTTTATCCCATGACAAATATAAAATCGTAATTATTAACCTGTGTTCTTTAAAATAGAAACATCTGAAATTATACTGAGTGAGACAAGCTTAACTTAATTGGTTCCATACTGTTTGATTCCATTTATATAACATTCTCAAAATAACAAAATTAAAGAGTTGGACAGCAGGTAACTGGTTGCCAGGTGTGGGAGGGTATGGAGAGACAAGGGGATAGGTATGACTACAAGGGGGATGCTTGTGGTAATAAAAGAGTTCTGTATCTTGATTATGGGATATAAGGTATAATTATGTTTATACATACTTACACATGATAAAATTGCATAGGACTTCAGATAAACACAAGTGCATATAAAGCTGGCAAAACCTCAGTAAGATTTGTGGATTGTACCAGTGTCAATTTCTTGTTTTGTTATAGTTATTAAGATTTCACCATTTGAGGAAACTGGGTGAAGAGTACACAGAACCTCATTGTACTACTTTTTAAACTTCCTATGAATCTATAAGTATTACAAAATAAAATAAGAAATCTTGCAGAGTGTTTCCTTAATACTTGTTCAATAGATAAACAATAACAAACTTCAAAGGTTTAAGGAAAATGTGTGGGGTTATAACTCATATTTTTCACACTGTATCACCTTGGTAAATCAAACAAGGCTATTAAAACAGCTGACACACACTAAGTCTGACAAACTTTGTCCAGCCTGTTGAATTATGCGTCTTTCTTCAAAGTCCTTCCCCAAACTCTTTGAGAAGGTTTAATAGCATCTCCTACATGCTCACTGACCTCTCCACCACTGAGTCATACCCATTTTCCTCATCCTGTGAGTGGCCCTGATGTAATCATCTCCATGTGAAGCTCCTACCTTGTCCAGTGCCTGGCTCAGAGAACTCCAATGTTTGCACTAAAGGTGCCGCCCCCCGTTGCCGTCCTGTAGGAGGAGTCGACGGCCCATGCCAATTTTCTGGAGCACTTTTCTGAAGAGGGGAGAATTCCTTTCCTATATTTTTGTCCTATATCACCTAGGTTCTAGTTTCTCAGTTTTTAATGTAACAGCCCTTCCCATTTTTATTCACAGAAAATCCTTTAAGATTTAGGCGTGAGTCTGCATGGCTAGGCCAGGGAACAGTCAGAACAGAATCACTGTATCAGTCCCCATTACATCCTTTTTTTTTTTTTAATTGAGGCTTTGTAAAAAAAATGTATTGATTTGAGAGAGAGAGAGAAAGAGAGAAACGTCTATTTGTTGTTTCACTCGTTTGTGCGTTCATTGGTTGCTTCTTGTATGTGCCCTGACTGGAGATTGAACCCACAACCTTGGTGTATAGGGACAACGCCCTAACCAACTGAGCTACCTGGCTAGGGCAGCTTCTGTCTTTAAAACTGGTGCATCCCACTCTCTTCTCTTCGGGTGGGTTCTTACCTAGGTATTTCCTCGATCCCACTTAGAAGTAGAATTCATCACACTTCAGATATGCTTGAATATACTTGATCTTGCTTAATTTTAAGCTGAGACTCCCCCACCACTCCCACAAAGAGAGAATCCTATTAACTAACATTATTTATCAAAGAACTAGAAAAAGGGCACAATTTGAGTTAAGTAGAGTAACACCACTGCCTCAGCATTACAGTGAAAAGGATTGTATGGTGGCTAAGAGTGTAATCTAGAACCAGATTTGCTAGTTAGAATCAAAAACTGAATGAGCAGCATTACATTGTCCTGGCCCAGCTTCTGGTAGAGGGGAACTTCCCAGCCATTGCTATCTACTATGAGTTGCCAGAAGGGGTGAGGTGCACTTGGTATCAGCAGTTTAAAGATTTTCAACGATGAAATCTTGTGGCTATCAACCTGTTTGGCTGAGGCAAGGACATCAAGTTGTTGAATGTTGCCTTTAACAATAACATGCGCAAGTATTCTGACACCTACCTGCATCGTGTGGCCAGAGCAGGCCATTGTGGCACCAAGCGCTTGGCTATCATGTTTGTGTCCGGTGAGAATGATGCTAAGGTCCATCCTCAGTGATACGGAAGATCACTTTGAGGTCAGTATAAGTGAGCTGCTTAATAAGATAAACGTCTGCATTATACAGACATGGTAGAGGACTCACCTGCCCGTTCTGAATGTGCCATTCTCTGTCCCTCTTCCGGAGATGACACCGGGCATGGAGTGAAGGAGACGCTACTGTCACCTACCCCTGACGATCCCCATCCCATGGCTTCCGTCTTGCATCACCACCCCTCCTAAAACCCCACTTCCTGATTTGTCAGGATTTTTTTTTACAAAACTGAAAAAATAAAAAAATGTTTATAGAGCAGTACTAGCTAAAAATGAACTAGGACAAGTTACTTAACCTCTCTGTGCTGCAGCTTCCTGAACTATAAAGGGTGGGGAAGGAGTAATAGTACTTTTCTAATAGCTTTTTGGGAAAGTTTAAATGAATTGATACATAAAAAGTACATATGGTAAGTCAATATGTTTATACTTACTACTATTTTGTATTACTATTATGAGCTTACAAAGCAGCAGAATCCCTTGATATAATTTGAGAATCGAGAATTGTGTATTTACAGTGGACCATGGATCAGCACCAGCTGATAATGTAAACTGCTAGTCCTTAACAAGAAAAAATCAGTCCTTTGATGCAGACACTGGCCCCTAGTGTCCATGTCATTATGGATGAAATGAGACGTTCACACTGACTACTGAGTGGAAGAAAAGGGATAGCATAGCTTTTCTCTCTTCTGGAGTCCTAAGCAGTTCCTCTTAAAGAACCCACACATGGACTTACTCAGACTAACTCCCTCTGAACTCCAGCACCTGGGTGGCAGCTTGAAAGATACCAGTGGCATACACAGAGAAACTGAAGTGTCTGGCATCAAGGTGAGAGCTGGGGGACAGCTTTCTCCCAGAAAGAAAGGTGGGCAGAGACCAATGCCCCTTTTCTGAACCCTCCCCCAACAGAGTCACAGAGCTGGCAGGTGGGTGTCATATCTGAGACTTCATCAACCTGGCTAACACTGTTTGTCCTGCCCTGTAGTTTCCCTGAGATTCACACCCATCTAACTTAATAGGGCCCACTCAAGGTGTTAACAGTGACTTTTCGATACGAATGGTTGGTCTTGTCTCATATTTCACAACTTCCTAAATCCTCTCAGCAACTGTCAGCCTCAGTGAGCCCCCAGCCTCCATACCTCTTGCTAAGTAGCCCCAGGCCTGGCAGTAGCAGCAGCCAGCCTAGATTCACAGCTTGGCTTCACCTGCAAATCTCCAAGCCCAGCACAAGTAGCAGCCATCTCAGATTGCTTTATAGCTCCACAAGGGTGGACAGCTATAGACCACACTGGAGCACCACCACCCTACCCCTGCTCAGCTGATCCTCCATGGAGGGCACAGATTGGTGGTCTGGTCACAGCCAGTCCTTGCAGCTGACTGGCCTGGGTAAATCCCTCGTATTGACCTGCCAACAGCAATCAAGTCTCAAATACAAGAGGAGGGTATAGTCAGCCCACACAAAGGGCACGACCCAAGTACACAGCTTGGGTGGTAGGGGAGGTTACGCAACTGGGCCCCATAGGACACCTTCTATATTAGGCCACACTACCAAGACACGGAGTCAAAGCAGCTCTGCCTTATAGGTAGAAACAAACACAGGGAGGCCGCCAAAATGAGCAGATAAGGAAACATGGCACAAATGAGAGAATAGAACAAAACCCCAGAAGAAGAACTAAACAAAATGGAGATAAGCAATCTATCACTTTTTACTTCAATTATTTTTAAAAGAAATTTTATATCACTATTATAAATGGAAAACCAATGTCATGTGCCATAAGAGCTGTCACTAAATACAATGTAAACAGTATTAAATTCTAGCTAGATACTATTATCTATGGAAGGCCCTGGGCTGGAGACCTGTCTCTCCTTTTGATAAAAAGGGAAATTACCAAGTATGGGTGTAAAAGGCATACTTGCACCAAAAGGAAACTTTGCTTCTAT
Source organism: Tonatia bakeri (assembly GCA_004024845.1). Classification (NCBI taxonomy): domain Eukaryota; kingdom Metazoa; phylum Chordata; class Mammalia; order Chiroptera; family Phyllostomidae; genus Tonatia; species Tonatia bakeri. Next base: position 105,977 of record PVIA01000674.1, on the reverse strand, counting down.
TTCCACTGTTAAGAAAGAGACACCAGACCCATAATGGAGTCACTTGTGCTAAGCCCCACATCAGCAACCTAAAACTTAATAATCCTAATCTCATTGCTGTTTGAACTACTCCCAGGAGTTTAACCTTTAACCAGTCAACTTGGAATTACCTAGTCAGCACTAGTGAAGCAATTGCCAGATAAAACCTTGCCATTCCCCTTAGGGTGATCTAGCCAGAAACAGTACATCCTTTACTACTAACTTCCTTTTTCTGTCCCTTTTCCTCCTTTAAAAATTGTTCTTTCTCTACAGTTCAGTGGAGCTCTTTCCCACTTTGTAAAGTTTATATCAGAATTATGACAAATTCCTCTGATAAATTAGAAGATCTAGTTTTAGTTCCAGTAATAATTATCTTTAAATTTTAAATAACATACTTAAATCATCAACTTCAAAAGCAAAAATGTATAGGGGTAAGCAAAAGTAGGTTTATTGATGACAATAAAGAACTCTGTGCCAACCCCGGCAGGTGTGGCTCAGTGGATTGAGTGCTGGCCTGTGAACCAAAGGGTCACCAGTTTGATGCCCAGACAGGGCACAAGCCTGGGTTGTGGGCCAGGTTTCCAGTTGGGGGCACACAAGCAATGTTTCTCTCTCTCTCTCTCTAAAAATAAATAAAATCTTAAAAAAAACAACAACAACTCTGTGCTCAAGCCAAAGTGTGCTTGAGTATAAAAAGTAGACTACAAAAATAATGAAGGCTGGCAATTTGAGCACTTACAAGATTGTGCCATCTTGACATTGTTTTCAGTTAATAAAGGTATTGTAGACTTCTGGCCAAGATGGAGGCATAGGTAGACACACTGATCCTCCTCGAACAACCAAAAGAACGACGACAACAAGTTTAAAAACAGAAAAACCAGAACTGACAGAAAATTGAACTGTATGGAAGTCGATAACCGAGGAGTTAAAGAAGAAACATTCATACAGACTGGTAGGAGGGGTGGAGACGGGCAGCCGGGCGGAGAGGACTGCAAAGCAGCAGCTGGAGGACCAGGTGAGGTGGTGGCTGGCAGACCACGCAGTCCCACGTTCCTGCGCAGATAAACCGGGAGGAACAACTGGGCAACCCTGGATTCCAGTACAGGGAAATAAAGCTTCAAAGCCTCTGACTGAAAAAGCCTGTGGGGGTTGAGGCTGCAGCGAGAGAAACTCCCAGCCTCACGGGAGAGTTCCTTGGAGAGACTCACAGGGTCCTAGAATGTACACAAACCCCCCCACCTGGGAATCAGCACCAGAAAGGCCCAATTTGCTTGTGGATAGCGGGGGAAGTGACAAAACTGGTAGAGAGCAGAGCAAGCAGCGGTGTTCCGTCTCAGACCCCTCCCCACATACAGCACTACAATGCAGGCAAGTGGGTTGCTCTGTCCTGGTGAATATGTAAGGCTCTGCAGTTTGCAATGTAATAGGAGCACAGAGACAAAAAATATATGTATATATATGGCCCAAACAAAAGAACAGATCAAAGCTTCAGAAAAAATACAACTAAGTGACAAAGAGATAGCCAACCTATCAGATGCACAGTTCAAAAACACTAGTAATCAGGATGCTCACAGAAATGGTTGAGAATGGTCACAAAATAGAGGAAAAAATGAAGGCTATGAAAAATGAAGTAAAGGAAAATATACAAGGAACCAACAGTGAAAGGAAGGAAACCGGGACTCAATGATTTGGAGCAGAAGGAAGAAATAAACAGTTAACCAGAACAGAATGAAGAAACAAGAATTCAAAAATCTGAGGAGAGGCTTAGGAACCTCCAGGACAACTTTAAACGTTCTAACATCCTAATCAGGGGTACCAGAAGGAGAAGAGGAAGAGCAAGAAATTGAAACTTACTTGAAAAAATAATGGAGAACTTCCCCAATCTGGCAAAGGAAACAAACTTTCTGGAAGTCCAGGAAGGCCAGAGAGTCCCAAAGAAGTTAGACCCAAGGAAGCACACACTAAGGTATAGCATAATTATATTAACCAAGATGAAAGATAAGGAATCTTAGAAGCAGTAAGAGAAAAGGAGACAGTTACCTACAAAGAAGTCCCCATCAGACTATCAGCTGATTTCTCAAAAGAAACCTTGCAGGCAACAAGGGGCTGGAAAGAAGTATTCAAAAGTCATGAAAGGCAAGGACCTACATTTTATTTTACAATTAGAACACTCTAGCCACTAATTCAAACTTACTAAATTTTTTGATGTAATTATTTAACAAGGAGCCAAACAGATTGGTTAGAGTATATTTATTTTCTTTTTCCTTATTTGTCCTTTGTTGAAATAATAGCCTTGTGTAAAAAGCAGATCGTAGTCTACAGGTTCAGTGGAAAGGCTCCTGGAACGCCAGACAACTGGACAGAGCTGTTATCCCACCCCAGTATGGTTCTAGAAAATATTTAATTGCAAATGAGCCAACAGAGCAGGCAAATAGTCAGGCTTGAACGGGCAAATGAGCCAAAGGTCAGTAGCAGAAAAATAAAACTAAAGAACAATCCGAAACATTTCTCTCTGAGAAAATGTTATTTATGTAACTAAAAAAGCAAATCTCCTCCCCAATCCTACCCCCATCCATGGAGGTAGAGAATTACTGTGTCAGAGGATACTAAGTTTTCATATAGCCTCTCTTTAGTTGGAGCAGTGGGAGTATAAGAACTTAATCAAAATTTCAATTTAGTATAGGGTAGTAGGAGGATGACACCTTCAAGAATTTAATTTCGCATGGAGTAAAGATATGGGAGGGGGGTAATTCCAAAGCTTGATTGTTGTGTAGCAAAGTAGGGGCCATTAAGAGACAGATGGCTCAATCATGGGCCTGATTCTTAAGCTACTTTGCCCTTAAAAAAAAAACACAAAACTTTTTTAATGCCTGGTAGGAACAGGTTGAAAGCTAGAAGGTAAAAAAGAACTGTTATTGCCTTGCAAAATATTAATGCTACCTTTACAGTGAGCAGGGGTGAAACTATGTTGATTGTAGAAGAGTAAAGTGTTTCTTTCTGAGCATGGAGAGTACAGGTACTCAAAGTAGAGTAAGTACTGAGTCTCAGAATCCATGCCTCACTTTGGGAAATGTGGGTGTGCTTGAGATAGTAGTTTCTCTGAAGTGAGGTCACCAGCAAGAATTAGGTGGAAATATCTTGAAGGGAACTGGACTTGGAACCCACACCCACCCTGGACTCTCTTGCTAAAGTCATAGCCTTAAATAGAATGAATAATTCAGACTTGGAAAATGTTTGGCTTGGGAAAGGAGGATGGATCCTAGTACAAGACCAATCCCTTTGGGCAGGGAATGGGATTTCCTGAAATTGGGTGGAGATATTAAAGCCCATTTTAAAGAAGGAAATTTGAACAAAATTCATGCTCTCAAGGAGAAAAGCAGATATGGAGCCAGAGTAAAGCTAGGGATTTGGGTGAGTTCAAGAAAGAACCCCTCGCATTGGTTATATTCTTTTGGTACTTTTGCCTTGAGACAGAGAGATTATCATTAAAAGTTAGGCCCAGATGCACATAACAGAAAACTAAAAATAACATGTCTTAAATCAGGTAAAATTTTATTTCTCATACAAAAGCATTCTAGTAGTGGCTTCAGAGGTCTTATGACACTCCACGTTCATCAAAGATCCCACCTCCTTTTTGTCCCATTACGTGAGCATGCAGTTCTCACTCTTAAGGTCACCAAATGGTTGGAAGTGCTTTAAAGACGCTTGCCCCAGAAGTCTAAGATCGTCCACTTATGTCTCAAGAGCCATAATTTGGTCACGTGGACACTCCTAGTCACAAGAAAGGCTGAGAGATGCAGTGTTTTTACTGGGCCTAGTGCCACTTCTAATCATAGAAAATGTTGGTAAGAAGTGAAGGATGTGTGGTGGGTAGGCAAATACAGTTTCTGACATAGCAGTTGCCATATAAAGTTAATTTTTTATATGTATACAGCAGCAATTCTCAACCTTTTCCACCTCATGGCGCATATAAACTACTTATTAAAATTCTGTGGCACACCAAAAAATATATTTTTACCAATCTGACAAAAAAATAGGTATCGTTTTGATTCATTCACACCAGACAGCTATTGTTGTGTTGGCTGTTGTCATTTTTAGTTTGGCAACCTAAGGGAAAAGAGGTCAGTGCCCAACTAAATAGTCAGGGATTGCATGTTTTTAAAATTCTTGTGGCGCACTAGATGAAAATCACTGATGTATAGTAATTCCCTTTTGTAAGCCTCAACTCGTTGGCAATGAATTGTGTGGAAATGGTAGGGTAAATAAACCAACAGAGCAAAAAAGTGAAATATGACATGATCCACACACCCATTCCACAACTTGCCTCACGCAGAGGATCAGTTGTCCACTGCGGGAAATGTTTCCTGGAATTCTAAGAGATGGCTAGCTGTGAAGTGAGGAAAACCCACTGTGTACCTTAAGGCTGCAGGAGTACTAGAAAACTAGCAGAAAGGTTCTGCCCCCAACCCCAGCATTTCCTTCATGTATGTCATAGGAGCAAGTTTACCTTTGAAGGCACTATAGGAAAGGGGAAGGCTAGTTCCCCCTCTGGTTGCAAAATAGATGCAGCTGTTCCAAGCATCATATCCAGAGATAACACCTAGAAGAAAAGAGGCACTTGTGTGGTCTCTTTCTTAAAAGTAGGAAAACTTTTCTTATCATTTGTTAGCACTGGATAACATGCCTAGTTCTGAACAAGACATTGGCAAAGGGAATAAGATTGCAATGAACACGATCAGTGATTCTCAGTCTTGGCTGTGTGTTAGAACTACTTGAGAGTCTACTTCCTGTGTGTATCTCATACCAATTCAGTTAGAATTACTAGGAGTAAGACCCAGGCATTAGACTTTTTAAAAGATCCCTAAGTGATTCCAATTTGCAAACAAGTCTGGGAACTACTGGTCAATGCCTTCTTATGCCCCAACCAACAGCATTTACAATACCTGGAAACTTGTTGGAAATACAAATTCTTCAACTCCATGGTCAAAGACCTAGTTAATCAGAAACTCTGAAGGTGTGGCCCATTAATGTGTGCTTTGTAAAGCTCCTCAGATGATTCTGGTACACACGAAAGTTTGAGAACCATTGACCTAGAGTAACAGGATTTTATCCTGGGCTGCAGTTATGGTTACCTTTTCTGAAGCATTGATGAACAAAATTAGCAAGGAACCAGGAGTTGAAGAACATGAGCAGACAATGAATAGTTTTAGCTATAAGCGTTCTCATTCACTCAAAACAAAACTTTTTAGTTTGAATTTATTTCAAGTTTATAGAAGAGTTGTAATAAAGAACTAGTATGTCTTTACCGCAAATCACCTTTTAGCACCCTCTCACTCTCCCTGTACATACACACACACACAAACACACACACACGCACTTTTGATAGTTGGTGCATATTCATTTCCTTTTACTTCTTAATACTTTATACAAAGACACAAAGAACCCAGACATTCTTTTATATAACCATATTACAGTTATCAAATTCAGGAAATTTATCATTGACACAACACTTTAATCTGTAGTAGTACATAGTCCAATTTGTCAAATGTGTTAATAGAGCAATTAATTTCCTTTACGGGATCTAGTCCAGTATCACGTGTTGCATTTAGTTGTAATGTCTTCTTAGTCTTTTTAAATCTATTACAGATCCTTGATCTTTTTTTTTAATGATATTGACATTTTGGACTTCTCATTCACCTCTGTGATGGTGTAAACAACCAGGCTATTTTGCCCTCCAGGAGACATTTAGTAATTTCTGGAGACATTTTTGGTTGTTAAAACTGGAAGGGCTGGAGATGGATATTGGTGTTGGTTATACAACAATAGGAATGTACTTAATGCTACTGAAATATATACTTACACATAGTTACAATGGTAAATTTTATGTATATTTTACCACAATGAACAAAGAAAACTGGGAGAAGGGCATGTACAGGACACAGGCCAGGAATGCTGCTAAATACACTACAATATACATGATAGATTTCTGTGACACAGAATTATCCAACCCAAAAGGTCAATAATGGCAAGGTTGAGAAATGTTGGTTTAAATTACTAGCACAACCTTTAGCTAAAGGCTATTAAATTTGTATAAATGTGTATTGAGCAAACCAGGAATATATTCTAGGGAAATGTAGCATGATTAGTAAACAATGATGTATGCACAAAAACTTTTATTGCAGTATTGTTTATCATACAGACAATTGTAAAATAACTTAAATGTTCATAAAAAATAACAATAGTTAAATTAATATGGAGTACATCATATAAAGGAAAACTATGAACCTATCTTTAAAACATTAAGATAAACTTTTTGGGGTAAACTTGGGGAGATGTCTATGATACATTAAGTAAAACAAAAACAGTTTCAAAAATATATAGTATATATCTCCCCAGTGCTTTAAAAATGATCAGCATCTATATAAAAATTTCAGACTCTTGAAGGATATATGCCAAACTGTTTTCAATGATTATCTCTGAAGGGTAGTATTAGAGAGAAACTTCCACTTTCTCTAGATTGTTGGAATCATGTATTATCAGAAATATATTGACATTAAAATACAGCAACGAGTTCAAAATCCAGTAATTACTTATTAATTAAGTAATGAGTGGTGATATTCAACAAAAGGCAAAGCTAGGAGTCCTATGGGGAGGATTTGGTACATCATGAGAAACAATTGCCATACCCTCAAAATCCCAAGGATTTTCCCATTTAACCTTCTGAACTAGAGTGGGCTGTCTTGTGCATGAAGGAAATGGAAAATTTTGAGATCCCTGACTCATTCAAAACCATTGAAAGCATCTATCTGCTCTTAGTCACATTGTATTGTTGGCCTCTGACCATTAATTAGTAATTTTGTATTTGACTGGAGAAGCTTAGGGTATCTTAAAAGGCAAGTTGAAAAATCACAATGGCCCATTACAATACACTAAAGCAATGTTTTCCAAAGGGTAAGTTAAGATCCATTAATGAGTCATTGAGATAATTTACTAGGTTATGACCATCTTACAAAGAACAAGACAGATAAAATAAAATAAAATAAAATAAAATAAAATAAAATAAAATAAAATAAAATAAAATAAAATAAAATAGAAAACTGAGTGTACTGGGTCTGGATAAAAAAATTTTTTCCTTATGTGGGTTATGATAAAAAAACATGAATGTTACTGCATTATACACTTAAAAAGTATATTCTTATATAGAGGGCCAGGGTTAGGAGAGTCTTTTTTTTTTTTTTTTTTGATAATTTAAAATTGTTTTCAATGTCATATCTTTTGATATTTCAATTTAAGTTGGCATTTTCAATCTCCTACGTATCTGAAAATTACTTTTTAATACTGGAGAACTAAACTTAATAGACTTTAGAAGTCACAAAAGTGAAGACAAATTTGACTTTTATAATTAATATAAAATGAATTGAGTATCACGTCCTATTTTAATAATGCAGTTTTAAGGAATTTAAAGTTTCTACCTTCTCTTATGTCCCCTTTATGGGAGTCTTACTGAGAATCTCATGCCATTTTTGTCTTAACCCAAACTAAGTTATAATATAGCACAGTGTTAATAAATTAACATTTCGTGGTATTCTATTTTGAATTTTAAAAAACAGTGCCATCTGGTGGTTATTCTGAGCGTTTTCATGTCTTGGGTATATATCTAAGAATATAATTGCACGTGGCTATCCAGTAGCTGGGAGCAGATGTTTAACTTTTTGAGGAACTGCAAAACTGTTCCTCAAAGTGGCTGTGCCATTTTACATTCCCACCAGCAATGTAAGAAGGTTCCAATTTTTCTACATCATGGCCAACACTTTCCATCTTTTCTATTACAACCATACTATAGGTGTTAAAGTGGAGCCTCATTTTGGTTTTGATTTGCATTTCCCTAATAACTAATGCTGTTGGGCATCTTTAATTGTGCTTGTTTGCCTTTTGTATAACTTCTTTGGAGAAATGTCTATTCAAATCCTTGCCTATTTCTCAATTGGGTTGTTCATCTTTTGTTGCTGAGTTAAGAGTTCTTTATACATTCTGGGTACTAGACCTTATCAGACACTTGATTGGCAAATATTTTCTCCACTCTGCAAGTTGTCCTTTCACTCTTTTGAGTGGAGAGTTTCTTCACTGAACAGCCCCTATCAACACTTTCTAAAACACTTAATATTAACAACAGTCTAAAGTGCACATTAGCTACTTCTCATTCCTCCCTTGTAGTCAGAGACCTTGTCCTTTTTGTCCTGCTGTATCTCCACTGAGCCTCACATATAAGTAAGTAATTTCCTCCTGAGTACCTAAGCACCATATCATGGAGAGCAAATTCAAATGTCTATAGGAGACCGCAAGTGATACGAGTAACTACAACTGTTTGGGGCTTGTAAATAAGTGGGATACATACCCCTGGAGAAAGTTTCTTTAGTCCTCATAAAGAACCTCCTCATAATCCTCTCTACCGCTTCACAGTACAAAGCAATTTCTTCAAGTCTACCTAAAAATATTTCAGTCTTTCGTTCATTAGAGTGGCTGAGTTATGTCCTAGGTATACTACCAAAAGCAACACTGGGTCCCAGAATTAACCTTATCCCAGCACTGAGTTTGGGATCTGCCTCGCTATCAGCTAAGAGAAGAAAAACCAGAGTTAACTGACTTCTTTGGCGCGACTATTGCAAAGAACTCTGATCTAGAAGCTGCCCCTCACTAGTGCTATTTACAGACCCGCGAGGTCAAGTCGGCTTCCGTCCAGATTCACTTCGAGGGTCGAAAAGCGATGCTGGCTGGCTTCTGGCAGAAAGTGAGTATCTGCGACGAAAAGTATTCCTAAAGGGAGCCTCAAAGGTACGCCGCCAGCCCAGGTTTGGGCGTGGAGGGAGGGTCGACTGAAACGCTGCATCTCAGCCCACAAGGTCTCTAAAGCACGACTCAAACGGCAACCCTGCTGGCAACGGAACGCAGTGCTGCGACGAGGAACCCTTTAAAGGCCAGGAAAAGGCAAACGTAACCGCAGACGCGCCCTGTAATCTCGACACGCGCGGGATACCGATTGTCAAAGCAGAGCCCACGAGAGGGGCGGGGCAGAGTTGTCTTTTACCGCGCTTGCGCAGAGGATCAGTTTCCAGGGCCAGGAAAGGAGGAGGCCCACTGCGTGCGCAGGCGTACTCAGCAACCTCCGACTGCTTCCAGAGCCCATTCTCCGCAAACCTCGGGGCGGGGCTTCGGGGGCGGTGTCTGGGGCGGAACTAAATGCGGACGGAAGAACCTCCCCTCACTATTTGCCTGCTGCTGCTTTTTCGCCACCGACCTTCATCTGCCGAAATCATGTTACCCAATACAGGGTAAGGACTTGGGGTCGCCACAGGGGAAGACAGGGAAAGACCGGGTCGGGTAGTGTAAGTCAGCGTGGATGGTCGGAGGGGCCTGGCGGCGGTGGGAGGGTTGATGAATCTCCTCCACGCTGGACGCAGTGTTCCTAGAACTACGTTGAGGCGGGAGAAGTAACCCGAAGTTGTGTATGTCAGGGTGGCAGCAATATAAAAACCTCTTCGACAGGTAAAAGATCCAGAGTGGGTTACCCCGCCGCGCGTAGGGCCGGCCCCATTTTGGATTGAACTGGAGCTGCCTGTCTGGGTGAAGGCATGCAAGTTCTAGGTGAAAGGTCACTGGAACACTTGTGCACCTCATGAGTGTTCTCTTGTTCTGAGCACTCATTCTGGAATAATGAAATAATGGCGTGTTTAAAAAGTGATTTTCAAATTAGTAACAAACAAAACTAACAGAGTATAGGTTTTTTTGTATGGGGAACTTTTTTCATTTTAAAAAGATTTTTAGTTGTGGTAAAATACACAACAAAGTTTGACATCTTACCATTTTTAAGTGTAGTATAATTCAGTAGTGTTAAGTATATTCACATTGTTATGCAGCCAATCTTTAGAACTTTTTCAACTTTGAAAACTCTGGCTATGCCTCTTAAATATCTCCTTTCCTCTTCCCCCCAGCGCCTGGCAACCACTGTTCTACTTTGTTTCTGTGAAGTATGGGTGTATTGAGCTGAGTGGAATGTCCAATGTGTAGTTTGCTTGAAACATACAGACCCATGGCCAAAAGACTTAAACAGCTCAAACTTTTGAGTGTCACTTAAAAGTGATTTTTGTCATCTTTAACTTCCAGTCCTTCTGTTGCTCTCTAGTATTTTTCCAAAGATATTATGTTCATTTATGAATATATTTGTATATCATCCTGAATACACAGCACATTAAAAAAAATTTTTATTTATTGGAGTCTCATTGGTTAATAAGATTATATAAATTTCAAGTGTACTATTCTATAGTCATCCTCTGCGTATTGGCATTGCACACACTTTTAATGGTAGCAAACTGTCTTCTGGGCCTTGCTGTTTTTACCTAATATGACTTAGGACACACATATTAAGTATATGTAACCCTTCTTCCCTTTTAATGGTTACATAGTATTCTATTGAGTTACCATAATTTATATAATCAGTTCGTTACCATTGGATACCAGATCATTTCTAATTTTTTTTGTCACTCCATCTTTGCTGCAATGATTGTCCACGTATTCATCTGTTTGCATATATTTGAATGTATCTATATGATACATTCTTGGAAGTGAGGTTGCTGGGTCAAAGAGTATATACCCTTTAAATTTTGATAGCAAATACTAATAACCCTCCAAAAAGGTTGTACACCCAAAACGGTGAATGAGCTTTCCTAATCCAACGTGTTGGCAAACAGCAAAATGTTCGATAATAAAAATGAGGGGGGTGTTACTGGTGTCTAATGGATGGAGTCTGGGGATGCTGGTAAGCACCTTTTAACATCAGTAGTGCAGAGATTGAGAAATTCTGGTTTAAAGCCATTTTTGTATCTTTTTTCTTTGCTTGCCTTACACAATAAGGTTTTTGATTTCTGAGAGCTCTATTTTAAAAAATTTGTTCTGTCATATGTGTCACAAATATTTTTCTCAGTATTTTTTCCTGTGTCTTAACTTTGACAATACTATTTGTTATGCAGATGGGTGTTTTTACAGAGTCAGAGTTATCAGTCTTTTATCTTTAAGTCTTTTGTGTTTTTGTGCAACCCTCTAAGGCCGTCTTAAATCAAAGGTTTTTTTTTTATGGTAAGTATTCATCTAGTATTTTTATGTTAGGGGGGTTTTCTTTGGCTCTCAAATTTTTCATCTGCTTGAGATAAAATGCTGTTTTGCATAGGCTTTTGTCACAGGAAGTGAGTTATGAAGCCCACTTCATTTTGGCTCAGGTGGCTGGCTATACAGTTGTCCCAGCACCACTGACTGACTAGTTACCTTTTCCTTTCTGTTAGAATCTCCACCTCTATCTTATACTGAATTCTTGTATGTATTGGGGTCCGATTCTTGATTTTTTAAAAATTTTATTACTTTAATCTGTCTCTACATGCACCAGTACCAAGCCATTTTAAATACTGTACTTTTATAAAATGTTTTAATATCTTGGAAGGCTAGTTCCCACCTCATTCGGATTTTTTATTTTTTTTTCAGAATCTTCCTGGTAATTTTTGGATGTTTATTTTTCAAAATGAACTTTAGAATAGCTTGTATAGTTTTTTTTTAAGTGATTTTTCTCTTTAAATAGTTTCAAATTTTATCACCATTATTCTGATTTTGAGGTATCAGAGAATTTTGGTAAATTGTAGTGTAGCTTATTTCTACATTAGCAAGTTTTAACCATTGATGTGCTGAGAAATTTTCCCTCCCTCCCTTCCTTCCTATTTCCATTTATGTAATGAGGATCCCCTGCCAACCCCTAGGTTCTAATGCCTTAAAGCTGGAGGAGTTCCTTTGTAGTAGAGAGCTAGGGTTCATGTTAAGAGGAGAAGCTGCTTTTGCCTTTCTTTCAGCAATGCCTGAGACTCTGAATGAGGAGGAAGATGTCCTTTGTTCTACTGAGAATCAATCTGGCTAGACTGGAGGCAAAGAGAAAGGGCTTTTTAAGCAATAGTTGGGACATGATAAACTTTGAATATGGATAGGTACTGAATGACATAGAGCAATTGTTGTTAATTTTTTTAGCTGTAGTAATGACATTGCTATGTAAAAGTTAAAAATGCATATTTAGAGGTGAAATTATATGACCTCTGAGATTTGCTTTCTGATAATCACTCCACATTTTGATAATTGTTGAATTGTTAAACATTGGAGCTTATTATACTATTTTCTATAATTTTAAATATATTTGAAAATTCCATAATAAAATTTTAATGATGTCCTTAAATGACTTTGCACTGATTGTTTATTAGTTGTAAAGGAAAGAATAGTAATTATACAGTGGAGAAATAATAACATGATTGGATGATTGAAATTAATATCACCATAAGTACAGATGGACATCGTGTGCTTCTGGGTGTGATACAGTGTAGATACTGTATTTCATATTCTGGCTGGGAATAAATAACCTGAGTCTATCATGAGGACATAACAACTGAATCCAAAGTGGGAAGCATTCATTTTTTAAAATGAGTGGCACTACATTCTTCAAAAAGTCAATATGTATCATAAAAGATAAGAGAGGTTGCAATAATGTTCTAGATTAAAGAAGACTGAAAAGATATGACAACTAAATGCACTATCTAGTTCTAAACAAGGTCCTGTACTGTAGGGCAAAAAATTACTCTAATGGGCATTATTGCATCTATTGACGAAATTGAAATATTGGCAGGATGTTAGATAAAAGTAGGTATTGAATCAATGTTATAGTTACTGAAGTTGATAATTCTATAGTGGTTATGTAAAATAAGAGGCCATGACATGACATTCAACTTACATTTAAGTAGTTCAAAAAAATAAGGTATATGGAAAGAAAGGGAGAGAGAAAATGAGCATAAGTGCTAAAGCAGGGTTTCCGGCCAAGATGGAGGCATAGGTAGTTGCACTGTGCCTCCCCGCGCAACCAAAACTAAGGACAAGAAAAATTGAGAAACAAAAAACAACCAGAACAGAGAGAAATGAACTGAACAGAAGTCGGACTACTGTACATCCAGATCGGTAAGGAGGGACGGAGTCGGAGGCCTACAGAGAGGGGTCGAGGGGTCCAGCAGGACAAAGCGCTGGCTCGCAGACGCAGGCACACAGGGCGCAGAAAGCAGCTGACGGACCGGTGGCGGACCCTGGGCACGGGAGGCAACGAACAGACCCACTGAGGGGCGCAAGGCAGCTGGCTGTTCGCAGCCACACATTCGTGCGCAGACAAACTAAGCAAAAACGGGCAGCGACACAGACTGCGCAACCCAGGGACCCAGCGACGGGAAACAAAGCCTAAGAGCACCGACTGAAAACACCCATGGGAGCTGAGGCCAGGAGATTCTCTCAGCCTCACAGGAGGCTCCTTGGGGAAACCCACAGGGTCCGAGAAAGTACACAACCCACCTGCCCTGGAGCCAGCACCAGAAAGACCCAGTTTGATTGTGGGAGGCGGCAAAGGGGACTGAAGTCCTAATGAGAGTGGAGCAGGCGCCATTGTTCCCTTTCAGACCCCGCCCCCACATACAACGTCACAACCCAGCAACTGGGGTGCCCTGCCCTGGTGAACACCTAAGGCTCCGCTGCCCTTACATAACAGCCGCAACCAGATGAAAGGAAAATAAAAAATAAAAAAAGATGGCTCAAACAGAATTAAAAGCCCCAGACCCAATTTTTTTAAGTGACTGAGAGATAGCTAACCTATCAGTTGCACAGTTCAAAGCACTGGTGATCAAGATGCTCACAGAATTGGTTGACTTTGGTCATAAATTAGATGAACAAATGCAGGCTACAATAAGAGAAATGAAGGAAAACGCACAGGGAACCAATTGTGAGGGACAGAAAACTGGGACTCAAATCAATGGAGTGGACCAGAAGGAAGAAAGGAACAACCAAACAGAAAAGAATGAAGAAACAAGAATTCAAAAAAGTGAGGAGAGGCTTAGGGACCTCCAGGACACCTTTAAATGTTCCAACATCCGAATTATAGGGGTACCAGAAGGGGAAGAGGAAGAGCAACAAATTGAGAACTTATTTAAACAGATAATAAAGGAGAACTTCCCCAATCTGGCAAGGGAAATAGACTTCCAAGAAGTTCAGGGAGCTCAGAGAGTCCCAAAGAGGTTGGACCCAAGGAGGAACACGCCAAGGCACATCATAATTACATTAGCCAAGGTAAAAATGAAGGAGAGAATCCTAGAAGCAGCAAGAGACAAGGAGACAGTAACCTACAAAGGAGTTCCCATCAGACTGTCAGCTGATTTCTCTAAAGAGACCTTCCAGGCAAGAAGGGGCTGGCAAGAAGTATTCCAAGTCATGAAAGGCAAGGACCTACATCCCAGATTGCTCTATCCAGCAAAGCTTTCATTTAGAATGGAAGGGCAGATAAAGTGCTTCTCAGACAAGGCCAAGTTATTTGAGTTCATCATCACCAAGCCCTTATTATATGAAATGTTAAAGGGACTTACCTAAGAAAAAGAAGATTAAAAATATGAACAGTAAAAAAAAAAGTCATCAAATGGAGGGTTAGCAACAGGGAAGTGGGAGGAGAAGCGAGGGGGGGAAGATATAGAGAATAAGTAGCACAGACAGTAGGTAGAAAATAGGTGGAGGATAAGAATAGTATGGGACATGTAGACACTAAAGAACTTATGACACATGGACATGAACTAAAGGGGGGAATGTGGGTGGGAGGGGATGGGCAGGGTGGAGGGGAGTGAAGGGGGAAAATGGGCCAACTGTAGTAGCATAATCAATAAAATAAAGAATTAAAAAAGAAAAAAAAACTTATGACACATGAACATGAACTAAAGGGGGGAATGTGGGTGGGAGGGGGTGGGCAGTTTGGAGGGGAGTGAAGGGGGAAAATGGGACAACTGTAATAGCATAATCAATAAAACAGAATTTTTAAAATGCTAAAGCAGGGGGGTAAAATGTTAACAATATATGCATCTGGGCAAAGGATGTATGTGTTTTCTTTACACTATTCTTACTCTTGCAACTTTTCTTAGAACTCATTTATGTGAGGGAAGATGGGAACAACTAATTGCATAACAATGAAAAAAGGGAAACTATTTACAAATAAAAAGTTAAAAAGAATGGTGTACCTGGGAACAAAGCCAGCAAAAGATGTATAATACCCTTCTGTAGAAACCTTTACATTCATTGAAAGACTAAAGAAGACTTAAATAGAGAATGATACCGTGTTCATGGATTGGGGCACTCATTGTCTAAACATGTCCATTCTCTCTAAATTAAGTTATAGATTCAACAGAATTTCTATCAAAATTCCAACTGATTTTCTTATGAAATTAGCTAAGCTGATTCTAAAATATATGTGGAAAAGTGAAGGTTCAAGTATAGCCAAGAAACTCTTGAAGAAGAACAAATGGGAAGTATTGGCCTTATTAATTGCTGTGGGGGGGGCTCCACCTACAGCCCTCCCCCTTCAATCCTCCACAGATGAGAATAAGTCTACCAATACATGATCTGCTTGGGGAGGAAGGTGGCCTATCTCTCAGAGGAGAAGGGCCTTGAGCTTGTTCCTCAATTGGGCTTTTATTGGGTTTGTTTTGCCCTGGAATACAGGTAAAGCTCATTAGTCATTGTCAGGCAGTGAGAATCAAACAATAGATAGCATACAAAGAACTAGGAGGGCTTATTCTGAGTCAGGGTCTGTTAGCTAAAGGGCCATAAAACTTTGGGAAGCAAACTGATTTCCTGCTTGGGCCCTTGTCATTTAATTGAGAGCACTTTTTTTTTTTTTGAATTTTATTTATTTTTAGAGAGGGAAGGGAGAGAGAAAGAGAGAGAGAGAGAGAGAAACATCAATGTGTGGTTGCTGGGGGCTGTAGCCTGCAAGCCAGGCATGTGCCCTGATTGGGAATCGAACCTGCAATGCTTTGGTTCGAAGCCTGTGCTCAATCCACTGAGCTACGCCAGCCAGGGCTTAATTGAGAGCACTCTTAGCAAAGCAGGTTTCACGGGATTTTATGCATTCTTTCTTAGGCCTGATTGCCCTGGGGAACCACCTGTTCCTGCTCAGGGCAGCACCGCCCTCTGTTATTGTTTCAGGCTTAAGTCATGCAGGGGAAGTAAGGCAGCCAAGAGATTAGGAGACTTATTACAGACAGAGTGAGGACTCAGGCTATGTCAAAGCCAAGAGGTGAGGGTCCATCACCCCCTTTTTCTATATTCCCCCAAGTCCTTCCCTAAGGGCCCCATCGTGACTGTGCCTCCCTTGAGGTCATCCCTCCCTTGAGGAATCTCACGGTCATTGGCTAACCAGTCATCTGCCTGGGGCCAAGCAAGGTGAAATAAAAGGGGGTAGAGGCAGCACCCTGCCAGGAAGATAAGCTTTGTCTCCCTAGTGGCTTTTGATCCCCAGGTCCTTTACTCAGCCTTAGCCAGGTGGGGGTTACAGCTTCTGAAACCAGGCAGGGCAGTTCCCAACAGGTTTTCGGGACTGAGAAAGCTATTGTAATTAAAACACTGATTTTTATGGGCCAGTGGAACAGAAAAGAAAACCTACAAACAGATCTATATATTTTTGGAGATTTAGTCTCCAACAAAGCTGGCAGTGAAGAACTGAGAAAGATGGGCTTTTCAGACTGGGACAGTTGGTTATTCATATGGGAAAAAATAGAATTGGATCCCTACCTTAATTTATATACAAAAATTCTAGGTAGATTAAAGACCAACATTTAAAAGATAAACCATAAAAATTTTGAAAGACAGCAATAGTTTATTATTATTCACAGTTTTTTGGGGTGAGTGATTTCTTTTGCTCTACATATGGTAAGGTCATTCATATGGCTACATTTAGCTGGGTGCTTATCTGGGGCCAAAATGTTCTAAAAGGCATCTCACCCTCCAGGTCCTCTCTCTCATGGCCTCTCATTATGTAATCTGTTCCTGTTCTTTGCAGCATGGCATCTGGCTTCCAAGAGAGAGAAAGTGGAAGCTGTCAGTCATCTATAGCCTAGGCTTGGAAATCCCAGAATATTACTTCCATCACATTCTATTTCTTAAAAAAAGGTCATAAGGCTACACCAGACTCAAGGGGAGGGGGAAAATATGCTGCTCTGGTGGAAGGAATGCCAAAGGATTATGGCCATGTTAAATCCACAACAATGTCCTTTAATCCAGCAGTTTCACCAGTAAATACATATGCCCTAGAGACACTCTTGCACAAGTGACGGGAAGAAGTGTACAAGAATATTTGTTGCACCGTGGGGAAGAGTGTAGTAGTTCCTAGGGCATCCATAACAAAGTACCTTGAAGTACTTTGAGTGGCTTAAAGCAGTTATTAATTCTCTCACAGTTCTGAAGGCCAAAAGTCTGAAATCAAGTAGTCATCAGGCTATGAACTCTCTGAAATTCTGGATAGATGAATATTAGTATATTAGTGACTGTTAGTATATTCACGCAGTTGTGCAACCATCATGGTAATTAATTTAAAATTTTTTAATCAATTATCTTACCCCAAAAGAATCTCCACAACCCTTAGCTGTCAGCCCCCGATACCTCCCACCCCCAGTTCTAGGCAGCCACTAATCTTTGCATCTCTATAGATTCATCTATTTTGGACACATCATGTAAGTGGAATCATACAATTGTGGTCCTTTGTGACTGGCTTTTTTCACTTAGCATAATGTTCTCAGTGTTCATCCATGTTGCAACATGGATTAGTACTTCATTTATTTTTATTGCTGAATATATTCGACTCTAAGGGCATACCACATTTTATATATCCGTCTGTCAGTTAATTGACATTTACATTGTTTCCACTCTGGCTGTTATGAACAATGATGGACATCCATTGAACAATTATTTCCTTTTAGATCATTTCTTTTAAGTGGTATGTATTTATTGTGGAAAATCTGAAAAATGCCGAAGAATACAAAAAATATGATAGCCCTTGCTGGTGTGGCTCATTGGTCAGAGGGTTTTCCTGTAAACCAAAAGGACACAGGTTTGAATCCTGGTCAGGGCATATGCTTAGGTTGTGGTTTGGGCCCTGGTTGGGGTGTGTATGAGAGACAACCGATCAATGTTTCTCTCTCACATTGACATTTCTCTCCCTCTCTCTCTTCCTCCCTTCGCTCTATCTAAAATTAATAAGCATGTCCTTGAGTGAGGATAAAAAAAATGATAAAATTTGTTCATAATCCTACCACTTAAAAAAATAAGCTTCATCAATATAGTTTTTTTAAAAATGATACCCGTTTATATAGCTTATTAACTTCTCATTTCTCTTTAAGATTTACTTTTCATTTGAGCAGATTTTGTTTGCCAAATTATTGCCAGACTGGCCAACAGTAGTTGTAATCAATAATTTATAAGTCATGTGCAGTGGGAGTGCAGTAGAGTTATTAGCTAACCAGATGGGGAAGGAGGAGGGTTTAGAGAAAGTTTCACAGAGGAGGAAACATGTATTGCAAAAACATGCATATGTTTCATATACTGGTAAGTAAATAAAACATCAAGGTTTCTAAAAAGGTCATATTTGTTCTGTTGTAGGAAGCTAGCAGGAGCTACAGTTTTTATCACAGGCGCAAGCCGTGGCATTGGCAAAGCTATTGCATTGAAAGCAGCAAAGGATGGAGCAAATATTGTCATTGCTGCGAAGACCAGTAATGCACATCCCAAACTTCCAGGCACTATCTACACTGCTGCTGAAGAAAGTGAGTGAATGTGACAATGCCATTCATGAAATGTCCTCACCATGATGTCACTACATAGGGAATTTGCTGGAGAGTTTAATTATAGGTATTTGAAAGCTACCCTAACAATAATTTTATCTGCTTAAAGTATTTTGTCACCTTAGGCAGTGATTGGGAACAGTTTTTCTCCCCCAGCACTTTTGAGTGCTATGGGAGACTGCCATTAAAACTCATGTCCCATGAGGGCAGTAATTCCTGGATCTGAGCAGAGAATGGGGAGTGGAAATAGAGAAGAATGTGAGAGGCAGATGACATGAACACTCTGAAAATACTCTCCATGTTTTTATTTTGTATACCACTTGCAAATCATTATTTTAACACTTTCACTTCACAAATTATTATTGAGTACTTATATTCAAGGCATTGTGCAAAAGCACAGTTCCTGGAGGGAGAGCTCAAAAATTCAACTTCGTTGAGATTACTGGTTCCGTTAGTTATGTTGATAGCATTGTAGCTAAGTTAGGGGAATACCTATGAAGTATTGATGAGTGAAGTAGTGTCTGGGGTTTGTTGTAAAATACATCAGCGTTGGACATAGATAAATCAGACTGGCCGCACACTAGCAATCATCGAAGATAGGTGATAGATTCATGGTAGTTCATTAAACTTTTATATATTTAAAAAAAAATTTTAAATAAAGTTTTTAGAAATGATTTTCCATTTTCTGCTTTGTAATAGAGTTTGTAAATTCTGCTTTGTATTTAATGGAACTGGTCTACCTAATGTGCAGCTGGATATGGACTAGTCAGTCTGTCCTACTACAGGGCAGAGTCACTGGTAGTTAGTTATAAGACACAGTTATTTATGTTGGTTTTCTGAAAATATGATACTTCTTTCTTTTGACTCTTATATCAGAATGAAAGGTTTACTATTTGCATGCTTTAATGCTCTCTTTGTTTATCCATTGTAGTCGAAGCTGCTGGAGGAAAGGCCTTACCGTGTATTGTTGATGTGAGAGATGAACAGCAAATCAGTAATGCAGTGGAGAAAGCAGTCGAGAAATTTGGAGGTAGTGCCTTAATTCTTATTGACTGTTCATAAAATGTAGGTGCAACCATAATTTTAATTAAATCATTCAGCTTTTCTTAGTCTTTAGAGTATAACCAGAAATGAGTATTGTTCATATGGAAATGTAATTTAAAAACCATCTGATGAATATTTTTGATTTGGTAAGAATTATTTTGAATGATATAACAAGTCTACCATCTAGTATAAAGCTAGGACCTTGACAGTTACTGACATCTAACCAAAACTAGCTCCACAGATACCATTCTTTTGCCTCTCTTCAATTAACATAATCATATGTTACATATGGGGGGGACTATGTAGAAGATGCAGGAATTATCGTATGAATGAGTTACCAAAACAAACTTGATTTACTCTGGTGATTTGCCTGGAATTGAAACTCTGGATCTTTTCTCTTTTCCCAGTTCCCAAGACCAGAAAGGAGCTCTTTTATTTAGTAAGGGCCTTAGAAGGGAGGGAGATGTGTGTGCTTGGAAGGAGGGCAGGCCTTGGAAAGATGCTAGAGAGGAGGGGCAACTTTAAGGAAGTTAACCTCGGGTCTTGGAGACAGGAAGGAATGACCAGGAGGTAAGAGATCAGAAAAGAATAGAAGCCACAAAGCCTCCTCGTAGTTCCACATGGAGTGCTGGTGATTGGCAGTCTCTGTGGAGCCAGTGAAAATCATTTTGGTATTTGTGACATCACTTCTTAGTCTTACATTGGTGTACTGGTTAGTCATTTTCTCTAAAAGAAGTATTTGTGAGCCAACTTAGGATTCAATTATACAAAGTAAGTGTTTTTTTATTTCATTTTTTGTTACAAAGTTTGAATTATATTATATTAATAGGAACTTGATTTTTTGAAAACAGGAATTGATATCTTGGTGAATAATGCCAGTGCTATTAGCTTGACCAACACATTGGAAACACCTATGAAGAAGGTGGATTTGATGATGAATGTCAACACCAGAGGCACCTACCTGACGTAAGTTATAGAGTTGTCGGGGAGAATGCTGTAATGTTTGCTCTGAGAACTAGTTGCAAACACATTTGAATCAGATTAGCAATACAGTTTAAGATGTAGTCAAGCACAGAACTTGCTTGTCTACCTTATATGTATCTGTCTTACATGTATATAGAGAACAGGTAGCTAGGACCTTGGGCTTTAAAGTCAGACTCCTTTGAGTAGGATTCAAGTCCTGTCCACCACCCTTCATGACTTGCTGTCTGGTAACTGTAACTAAACCTCTTTATAGATTCTGTTTCCTCATTCGTAAAGTGAGGATGATTAAGTATGGCCTAGGATTGGTCATAAGGGTTAAACGTAAAGTTTGTTGTTCTGAACTTTGCCCTCAGAGGTGTTTTATTGGGTCAGCAAAACTTGGCTCTGGCAATATTTAAAAATTTGTTTTTATGATTATCTACATTAAAAATTTCATTAGTGCCTGGCTGGTGTGGCTCAGTGGATTGAGCACTGGCCTGCAAACCAAAGGATCACTGGTTCGATTCTCAGTCAGGGCACATGCTTGGGTTGCAGGCCAGGTCCCCAGTAGGGGGCACACGACCACACATTGATGTTTCTCTCCTTCTCTTTCTTCCTCCCTTCCCCTCTCTAAAAATTAAGAAAAAAATCTTTAAAAAAATTTATTGGTTTCCTACATGAATAAAAGCAGGAGATTTAGACAAAACTCCAGCTTTCTGGCCTTTCTTGAAAATCTGGCCACATAGAGACAGCTTTCCCACATGACAACAGCTGGTATAGCTGAGTAGCAGGATATCAACTACTGCATTCAGTGGAGCCTGAACTCCATTGTGTTCTGGATGCTGAGGACAGGCTAAAAAGTTGCTGTTTATTATTACATTTGCACTGTTGTTTTTCTTATATTAAAGAAGAAAGTAAAATATTTCTCATACCCACTTCTCTTACCTGAAGTGGGAAAATGAGACATATACCAAGAGGGCTGTATGTTCAACTAAAATGAGGGAGAGCCTACTTCTTTATAGATGGGGCATGTTTCTATAAATTCAATATGTAAAGTATATTTCTATTGAATGGAAAACATAGTGAATTCAACCATAGTAAGAACTATAGCAAACATATAGAAAAGGTAGTGATGAAAAACTTAATGTACTAGAAAAAGGACTACCATTTCAAGAGGGCTTGTGTTGATTTTCATATAAAGTAAGCAGTGCTGCTGTGTGATGCAGTTATGTGTTACATGAGGAATTGGTCTTGGCATCATAATCTTTTACAGCTGGTAACTTTGTAGAATAATTTTGATTGAATATAAACACTTACTTAAACAAGTGTTTAAAAATATAAGTCTAGCCAGGGATACTATTGCTCAGTATATCGAATTAAAGTTTAGAAGGACATGGTTTGTGAAAAAGTTAAGTCGTATGTGGCAGTTTCTATTGTAGATGATGATGCCACAGATAGATATATTCCACCCACCTAGTTACATTTATTTAGTATTGGGAGAATTTTGATATGATTAAACAATTTAATTGTAGGTACCATGGCTTGTTAAATATTGAGAAATATCTTAGGAAGTTTAATGTAGATTGGTGAAAATTAGTAATCATAACTATAGGCAGTGCTGCTGTAATAGTCAATGTTAGATTTATACTTATTAAAAACTTAACTATTGTAGAAATGCTTCATAGAGGTTCAGAAATTGTTCTTTTTTTTTAAAGATTTTATTTATTTTATTTTTTGATGGAGAGGAGGGAGAAAGAGAGGGAGAGAAACATCGGTGTGTGGCTGCCTCTTACGTGCTCCCTACTGGGGACCTGGCCTCTAACCCTGGCACGTACCCTGACTGGGAATCAAAACAACCCTTTGGTTCACAGGCCGGCACTCAATCCATTGAGCCACACCAGCGAAGGCTGTTTGTTCATTCTTTTGTTCACTAGATACAAAGATACGAAAAAGTGTCTTGCTAAAAAGTAAAAAATGGGCTGTGTTGTGAATTCTAAGTACCAACTACACCTCTGTGGTTTGAAATACAGACAGTTACTCATATTGATTACAAACATGATCGCCTGCTGTATGACAAGATTGTGTAAATATATTGTATTGTTGAAGAAATGGACTCTGTTTGCCACCCAAGAGAAAATTCCGAATTCAGTTCCCAAAGAAAGATTGGGTCAAAGATGTAGCCTTTTGAGCTGACATGACTTTTAGTAAACACAAATGTATGATTCTCATTGTTCATTCCTTGTGAAATTATGTCGTTGGAAGACCCATTTGGCAAGAGCAATCTGGACCCTTATCTGTACTGAGGTCATTTTCCAAAAATGAAAATGATAGCCTAAACTACATTTCTACAGTTGTAGACTTGAAGTTTCAAACATAACAAAATAAAACATAACAAAATGTGATTTCAAACAGTAATATAAGGAACTAACCTTCTTTACTTCCCTTTCTTGGTGAATCCTGTTTGTGTAGTTAAAGAACTACAAATGGAATATCTCAGTGGTAGGGCACTTAGGTACCAAAAACTAAACGTGAATATGTTGGAAAAACAGAGCTACAAATATCTTGGGACAGATAGTCTAAAACAAAAACCCTTTCTAAAAACAAAGATTCTATTTACTGTTGAAAGTTCCTACATGTATGAACAGCTGTTATTTAAATAAAATTAAATATTGCTCCCAGGTGCAGGCTTATTGCAATGCCAAATCAAAGAGTTGACATTAAAACCTTTGGACCAAAGAAAAGGTGTCAATTTGTTGGTCTTATGAAAGGTCTAAGTTATGAAAGAGAAATTCATAATGAGACATTTCCATTTTAATTTTTGTTTTTTATTTGGTGACACTCATTCATGTAAGCTAATTATATATTGTTTTATCAGGGATGCTTGAGAAGCATTCTCAGGGAGAAAGTGGGGGTAAGGCCCAAAGAACTGACCTATTTGGAGGTTTTGGCAAGAATCTGGAATGGTTTCCTGATTCCTGTTGCCCAGGGACCCTGGGGCCTGTGACTTGTGTTTTAGTGGTTTAGTGGGGTGGAAGGCAGAGGTGAGGTGCAAGGTAGGCCCTTAATTTTTATTTTTAAGTTTTAATTAATGTATAATCTCCAGTAGTATGGGTATTTGTTATCATGTTAGATGCTTATGGAAATTCAGTGATAAGTTTGTATTTATGAAGAGTTGATTTTTCCTATACCCAGCTCACTTTATTTATTGACTCAAATATGTTATAGGCCTTTGAGCTTACAGTAAGTTTTCAATAAACTTATTAAGCTGAAGGTATTAGTATCTAAGCATGGCACTAAGAGTTTTCAATATAATGTATAAGATAGGGTATATTAACTGTAGGAAAATGCACCTGATTTAGGACTTTTAGTGGTGAGAGACAGCAGGCAAAGCGTGGGTAGAAGGTTTTGTCTAACAGATCAAAGGAGAAGCTCATGTTTCTAATGTAAATACAATGAGCTCTTTTCTTCAAATGTCAGATATGGTCTCATTGCCTGGAATAGGTTTGGTTTGTTTCCTAGTGATGTTTTGAGATACACTTCACCGTTTTAATGGCTGTCAGCT
Source organism: Tonatia bakeri (assembly GCA_004024845.1). NCBI lineage: Eukaryota > Metazoa > Chordata > Mammalia > Chiroptera > Phyllostomidae > Tonatia > Tonatia bakeri. The sequence continues at coordinate 81,680 of PVIA01000674.1, read as the reverse complement.
CCAATATTGTGTGCCCCTCTCCATTTCACCCTCGTATGAGGAAAGCTCCTTTGGAAAGGAATAATATATAAAAACCCCTTAGTAATATTGATTGTATTTGATTTATAAACTTGAAAATGCATTGCTAATGGTAACAAGAATATTGTACATTTGATAGTAGGAAAACTGACTTGAAAGAAGAATGGATAAGTTTAAAGACCTAGAAGTTAGGGAATGTACAATAAAACTAAAAGCTATGAAATTATTAAGCTATACTATGTTAAGCTTTAACATGTTTTAGCTTAATAATGAAAAATTTAAAAATATTGTACCTGAGTCTCCTATAAAGTAAATTGTACTATGAATAGTACTATACTGTAAACAGTATTTTTATTTTATTTATTTATTTATTTTTTAAGTTTTTTTAAAAAATAAAACTAAATATTGCCCCTAAAGTCATATTGCTTTGCATATTGGTGCAAATTGAATTTGGGATTGTATTGGGAGTTATGTTATTAAACTACAATTCCAGCATAGTAGGAATACCACACCTACTGAGAGGAAATAAATCAGCCTAAATAATATTGATAATAGCAGCTGTTTATTTCACATTTAGCATATGTAGTGTTTTAAATATCTCATACATATCTCATTTTAAAGCCTTGATCAACCCTAAATGGTAGCAGGTATTACCAACACTGACAAATGAGAGAACTGAGAAGTAGAATGCTGTGTATTTTTCCCAGGATTACACAAGGAAGGAGCAGAGGGAGGATTTGAACCTTGGTTTATCTGATTTGAATACCCACGTTCTTTACCACAGTACAAGTACATGTACTGTCTGACAAGTACATTAATTGTTACTGAAAACTCTGTGTGTGTGTATGTGTGTGTGTGTGTTGGAGAAAGAGAATTTGGAGAATATAGGTGAGGCCAATGTAACAAGGATTTCATTATCATCATTGAGCAGATTATGTTGTCAGGCCATTAAGCAAAGTTTCAAGGATGAAAATTAGTTGCTTGACCTGTGTTCATGCTAGAAGAGTAAAAACAAAGCTACAGGAAGAATAAAAAGTACCCTACAGATTACTGAACAAATTCAGTTGTTCTTTAGAAGTAGTTTAAAATATAACTTTAAAAAGCGGGGCAGTTGTTAGAAAGCTATTAATTTGACTTGTGTTTTCTTTTGTTTTCAGGTCTAAAGTATGTATTCCCTATTTGAAAAAAAGTAAAATTGCTCATATCCTCAATCTCAGCCCACCACTGAACCTAAATCCACTGTGGTTCAAACAGCACTGTGGTAGGTGGTAGGTGGAGGGGATGGTATGTTCATTTGTTTTGTATTAAATCAGTGTATCTATTATGTAATCACAGTGTACATATAGCATTCAGCATTACATTTTCTATGCAAAATCAGTAGCATTTTGGAAAGTAGATTCTTAATTTTTTGTCTGTAATTATGCAATTGAGGTAGAATTTATATTCAATAAAATACACAGATCTTAGTGCTTCATTTTGATGAGTTTTGAGAAACTTATACACCTGTAAACCAACATCCAGATCAAGATATGCATTTTCATTATCCCAGAAAGATCCTTCAAGTTCCAGTGGGTGTATTTTATTGAGTGTAACTTGTCCTTCAATAAACTTGGTTAAAAACTATCCATGAAATACGTAACCTTTCACAGCGAACCAATGATTTAAGGTGAGTATATGACAAGAGTTAAATAACAAGATTTATGTGTAAGTGCCTCGTTTAAAATAGTTGTATCAGAGACTTAGTCCTTATTTCACATAGCAAAACTGAAAGTTCTATTTTCATTGATGAGGTCAAACGAGTTTGCGGCCTTTAATTGTTGTTACTTTACTAGTAGCAGTTTCTTTTTAAATGACCACTTTCATTCTTTAAAAGGTAAAAACACAGCTTAAGAAACAATAATGTAACTTACCTGAATATTATTAAGGAAAATGAAAGTTTATTACTGTCTCTTTTGATAAAATATTAAGATGGAAATATTTAAAAGTAGCTCATCCTTGTTTAGCTATGTCCATAAAACTTTTTTTTTTTAAGTACATTAAAAAAATTTGCCCTGACTGGTGTAGCTCAGTGGATTGAGCACGGGCTGCGAAACAAAGCATCGCAGGTTCGGTTCCCAGTCAGGGCACATGCCTGGGTTGCAGACCACGGCCCCCAGCAACCGCACATTGATGTTTCTCTCTCTCTCTCTCTTTCCCCCTCCCTTCCCTCTCTAAAAATAAATAAATAAAATCTTTAAAAAAAAATTAGACTTTGGAGAACCATCAGAAATGGACTAAATGGAAGTCCTTCAACTATGAAAGTAAAGAAGAAAGCACATTGAGACTGGTAGGAGGGACAGAGATGTAGGGCTGGTCCTACATCCATGTGTGGCAGATAAAAATCAGGAGGAATATTTAAGGAGTGAAGGGTCCAGCCCTACATGAGTCCCCCCAGCCCAGGGTTCCAGTGTCAGGAAAATAAATTTCCATAACTTCAAGCTGTAAAAACCAGCAGGGATTGAGGCTGTGGAAGACAGAAACTACTAGAACCTCAGCAGTTCCTCTTGAAGAGCCCATGCACTGACTTACTTGAACTTACTCCCTCTGACCTCCAGTGCCAGGGCAACAGATTGAAAGACATCAGAAATATACAGGGTGGAACTGAATTGTCTGGCATCAGGGCGAGATCTGAAGGACATCTTTCTCCCAGACAGAAGTGCTAGCAGAGACCATTTTTCTTCTTCTGAGCCCTTCCCTCACAGAGCCAGCAGGCAGGTGCCGTAGCTAGGATTCTGTCATCCTAGCTAATACGATTTGCCCCATGCTGATGATTCCCACCCAATTTGCAGGCCCACCTAAGCTGTTTCCAGTGGCTTTTCCATATGAATTGCTTGCATTGGCCCATGCTTCAGATTTTCCTAAATTCTCTCAAATAAACAGCATTTGGCTTCAGTGAGCCCCATACTTCTCACTAAGTTGCTCCAAGCCTGGTACTAGCAGCAACTGGCCTTTGTTCATAGCCTGACCTCTCCTGGGCACCTCCAAGCAGCCATCTGCAGATTGCTTTCTAGCTAATGCTGTGTGACCCTGGACAGAACATACATTCAGTGACTGACCTTGGATGTGCCAACAGCAATCAAGGCTCAACTGTAAGAGATGGCTGTAGATAGCCCGCACAGTGGGCACGCCTTGTATACCCAGCTTGGGTAATAGAGGTTGAGCCACTGGACTCTACTAGACATCTACTACATTGAACCACTCTATCAAGCCTGTAGTAACTCTACCTAATACACAAAAACAAACACAGGGAGGCTGCCAAAATGAGAAAACAAAGAAACATGGCCCAAATGAAAGAACAGAACAAAACTCCAGGAAAAAAAAACTCAACATAATGAAAATAATCTATTAGATACAGAAATCAAAATCCTGGTTATAAGGATGATCAAGGAACTTAGTGAGGACCTGAATAGCCTAAAAAAGATGCAGTCAGAAACAAAGGATACGCTAATTGAAATAAGGAACAATTTACAGGGAAACAACATAGAGTAGATGAAGCCGAGAATCAAATCAGTGGTTTGGAACATAAGGAAGTAAAAAACAACCAACCAAAACAAAAGGAAGAATCCAAAAAAACTTCAAGAGGTCCAACATTTGCATCATAGGGGTTCCAGAAGGAGAAGAGAAAGATTAAAAAATTGGAAATCTATTTGAAAAAATAATGAAAGAAAACTTCCCTAATTTGGTGAAATAAATAGACATGCAAGTCCAAGACACATCATAATTAAAATGTCAAAGTTTAAAGATAAAGAATCTTAAAAAAGCAGCAAGAGAAAAGCAGTTAGTTACATATAGGGGAGTTCCCACAAGACTGTCAGCTGAGTTCTCAAAAGAAACTTTGTGGGCTAGAAAGGATTGGCAAGAAATATTCAGTCATGAAAAGCAGGGACCTACATCTAAGATTGCTTTACCCAGCAAAGATATTTAGAATCGAAGGACAGATAAAGAACTTCTCAGACAAGAAAAAACTAAAGGAGTTCATCATCTCCAAACCATTATTATATGAAATGTTAAAGGGGCAATAAATATATACCTGTCAATAATTGAATCTTAAAAACAAAATAAACAAGCAGAACAGAAACAGAATCATAAATATAGAGTACGTTTGATGGTTACCAGATGGGAGGGGTATTGGGGATTAAGAAATACAAATTGGTAGTTACAGAATAGGCATGGGGATGTGAAGTACAGCATAGGGAACAGTAGCCAAAGTACATATCCAATATGCAGGACCCATGGATACATGGACAATGGTGTGGAGATTGCGTGAGGGAGTGGGGGGGCTGAGTAGAGGGGGACAAAGGAAAATTTGGGACAACTGTAATAGCATAAACAATAAAATATAATTTTTCAGAAATTATATTTTTTACATATTGAAGAATTCCAGTGCTGGCTGGTGTGGCTCAGTGGACTAAGTGCTGGCCTACAAACCAAAGGGCCGCCAGTTCCATTCCCATTCAGGGCACATGCCTGGGTTGCTTTCCAGGTCCCCAGTAGGGGGTGCAGTGTGTGGTTTAGGCAACCATATTTATTTATTTTTAGGCAACCTAAAAATAAATAAATAAAATCTTCAAAAATTAAAAAATGAATTCTAAAAAAAGTATCAGGAAGGAAATAGTAATGGGAAGAAATGGATTATTTATATTTGCAAATAAATTTCTTTTTTAAAAATTTATTTTTTAATCAAATATTTTGTGTTTTTTTCTAGCTTATACCATTGCTAAGTATGGTATGTCTATGTGTGTGCTTGGAATGGCAGAAGAATTTAAAGGTGAAGTTGCAGTCAATGCATTATGGCCTAAAACAGGTATATACTTAAAAAAAATTATTTTTGGATTCACATTTATTGTTCTCTTTTTTAAATTTCTGTAAGAGTTTATTTGAACCAAACTGACGATATATGCTGGGGAGCAAGATCTCAAATGCTCTCATCATTTATTGTTCTTGACACTTACAACTTGGGTGAGCAAGGTAAGGTAGGCATGAGTAGGCTATGAAAGGTAACCTCAATCTTCGGGAAACAAGTTAAAGTCTTTACTGTATATCTTCTAGCTTTGACTTGGACTATATGACTGCCTTACGCAGATTGCTATACTTGAAACATTGAACACTGGAACACTTGGAGAGTATCACTGATGCCAACGGGAAGCCAACTTTGCATCCTCATCTTGGTGTCTTACTGAATTCTGCAGATTCTCATGCTTTCGTTTTCTCCTCATACATCCCAACGATGCTTCTTTACTTTCTTACAGTACTTCCTTTGTCTTTTTCATGTATAAAAGGCTGATTTATGTGTACTTCCACATGAATTCTGAGTCCACAGAATGCCTAGACCTCCTTTACATGACAGAAGAACTTGTAAATGGCTGGATTTCGTATGCAGCTTTAGAATTCACATATGACAGATATTGATGGTCTGGGAATATGCTATGTAAAAATGAGGGAGACCCAGCAAAATGGACAGAAAAGGAAAGCTTGCCCTTCTTGTGCGTTCCTGTTCTCCACTTACATACAATAACTAGCTTAAAGGAGGAAAAAGACAATCTTTTCTCTATACTTTTTTTCCATGTATTTGACAGATAATGCTTGTGAAAACCTTAAGTTTTTTCATCTTAAAAATAAATGGTAATCCTATGCCAGAAAAGTGTGTTTAATGATCAAGAGAATACATAATGGGAACCACTTCTTCATTTCACTTTTTAAAAATTTAACAGAACCCTTTATTATACTAACACAGAATTTAAACACCTAAGTTAGAATGGCCTCATTCCAAGGAAACTCCTTAGGGATCAATAATGGTGTTTCTACTCTTGGAACCACTGTGGCACACAGATGTTTATTGCATGAATGAATGAAAGCCTTGGCTTCCTTTTGAAAGAATCTTTATATTCTTCATTACATTCCTTGAAACATATAGATGACAACAGAAATATTGTTCACTGATGCATACTCCGACCTGTGGTGTCTGTGGTGTTGTGGATACGACGAACAAATTCACACGGACTGCAGAAGTCTTGTGGAGAAAAAGGGGGACATGGCCACTCTCTGGGTGAGAGAGCACTGACCCTTGCCTAGATAGGCTTTTATTGCTTTTTGGGAGCATTACATCAAAGAAGGTTCTCATTCATTATGCTCAGGTTTGCTTTAGGTGATTACCTCTTACAGATGACAAAGAAAAGGATGTTGCAAATGGGAGGGGGAAAGTGGTTGAACTGGTTACACTCCATCCTTGGGAGATTTAGCACAGACTTTAGGAAGTTACTTCAAAGATATGCATTAAACATTTGCTGCCTTAACTCAGGGTGAGGGAGTTTTAGCAAAAGCAAGCCTCAAAGCAGCCTAGATATAATGCAGGCCTGGTTCCCCAGGGGAAAGCCGATCTGTGGGCCTGGCTCCTGTGTGCTGCCTCACACCTGTTGGTTTTCCGAACCAGGGCTGAGCTACATTCGCCATTGCCATGCAGACTGGTTCCCTGTAGTCCATTTATTTGAGGGTAGAGGGGTTTCTGGAAAGGTGACTGTTGAAAGTCATATCCTTACTGTCCTCCCTTTCTAACCAACCACAAACTCCCCTGAGAGGGGCAGATGTTGGGGTGGCAGGCAGGCAGGATTTGGAAGGAATGAGCAAAGCATTGATTCTATAAGAAGCAAATGAGAAGCTTGTGAAGAACTTGGTTCCTTTCTGGTCCAGAGGACAGGATGGGACCAGCCCTGGAAAGAATAAATACTCAGAAGTTCCTGGAAATAGCTTGATCCATGGAGATCTGAGTACTCAACAGGGTGATTCAACAGGTCGGGTAAATATTTCCTACCCTTGAGGCTGGGATAGTGAGAGGACCAGGGAACCTTATTTAGGCCCCCAGATGGATTCAATGACTGGTACATCTGATATGTCACCTACCCATGGGGCAGAGACTGCTGTGTTTGCCACAGCTGGCAGGATTGCCACCATTTAAATTGTCTAGGGGTGGATAGAACAATAAGGAGACAAAGGAATGCTGTGCAGCTAATGTCCAACACAGAAAGACTAAGCCACAGTCCCAGAAGAGCAGCTTTCAGTGAAATAAAACTGCTAAAGAAAACAAAATACCTTGATTAAATAAATACAGCTACTTAAGAGATTGAATTGTAGCATGAAAAATGATTTATTGGAACTATACAGAGATGTGTTTTCAATTAAAATAATAATATAGTATTTGAATTGAAGAGTGGAATGGTCACTGTTAACACATGTATAAGTAGCTTACAAGTTCAAGTACAAGGGATATCTCAGAGGAAAAACAGTCTGAAGAAAAAGAAAAAAGATTTAGGGACCATGACATGCAAATATTAGGAATCCCAGGAAGAGGATAAAGAATAAATACAGGAGAAACAATAGTAGAACTAAAAACAGAAAACAATTCCCTTGAACTGAAGAAAGACTTTAGTGTACAGATTAAACTTTTTACCAAGTTTAAGGTTGAATTTATTCTTAGGGAAGAAAAGACACCTGGGAGAATCTCAAATTTTTAAGGATAAAAAGAAAATCTTACGGGCTTTCCAGAATAATATGTTACAAAGGAAAAAACAGATTGCATACTCATTGTCTGCAACACCAGAAACTAGAAGTCAGAGGAATAACATCTATAGATTACTGATAAGGGATCCAATCAAGACAACATTTATTGATAAGATGAAAGAAAGATAGGGGTATGTACAAGGATATCACATTTGACAAAAATCATCTATAAGTGCTTTTAACCAAACAAATCAATCAGAAAAGAGACTTCTAAATAGAGAGAAATGAGTGGAAATAATTTCTAGCAAGTAACCTTGTATTTCTATGATTAGATGTAAATGAGTTGTGATAGAATAATTGGGAATATGAAATATAAGTACCAAATAACTTGATATAGGAGAGATACTATAAGAGAAAACTTTAAGATTAGTCTCTAACCAAAAGCATTCATCTGTCTTTTCAAAACTGAGAAGGGGCAGGGAAAAATATAGAAGTAATTGAATTATATAGGGCTCATATGAGCATGGAAAAGTGGCAAAAGAAAAGTATGGTTCTTAGCTTTTTCTGACTGACTTATATCACTTAGCATAAATTCTCAAGGCCCATCCATGTTGTTGCAAATGGCAGTGTTTCATCTTTTCTTGTGGCCGAGTAGTAGTCCACTGTGTGTATGGACCACATCCTCTTTATCCAGTTCTCTGCTGAAGGGCACTTTGGTTGTCTCCGTGTCTTGGCCACTGTGGGTGGTGCTGCCATGAACAAACGGGTGCATATATATTTGAGAATACATTTTTTTTTTCGGGTAGATACCCAGGAAAGGGATTGCTTGGTCATATGGTAACTATTCTTAATTATTTCTATTCTTAGGAACTGTTTTCCATAGTAGCTGTACCAGTCTGTATTCCTACCAGCAGTGAAGGAGAGTTCCCTTTTCTCCACAACCTCTCTACACTTGTTATCACTTCTCGTGTTGATAATATGAGGTGGTATCTCATGGTAGTTAGGATTTGCATCTCCCTAATAGTGAGATTGAACATCTTTTCATACCTCTATTGACCAACTGTATGTCTTCTTGGGAGAGGTGTCTGTTTAGAACCCCTGCCCAGTTTTCTTTTTTTTTATTTTTTAAAATATATTTTATTGATTATGCTATTACAGCTTTTCCATTTCCCCCCCTTTGTTCCCTTCTGCCCTGAAGACCTCCTCCCACCTACATTCCCCCCACCTTTAGTTCATGTCCATGGGTCATACATATAAGTTCTTTGGCTTCTACATTTCCTATACTATTCTTAACCTCCCCCTGTCTATTTTATACCTACCATTTATGCTACTTATTCTCTGTACCTTTTCCCCCTCGCTCCCCCTCCCAGTCACCTGCTGATAACTCTCCATGTGATCTCCGTTTCTGTGATTCTGTTCCTGTTCTAGTTGATTCCTTAGTTTTTTGTTTTGTTTTGTTTTGTTTTTAGGTGTGGTTGTTAATAACTGTGAGTTTGCTGTCATTTTACTGTTTATATTTTTCTATCTTCTTTTTCTTAGATAAATCCCTTTAACATTCCATATAATAAGGGCTTGGTGAGGATGAACTCCTTTAACTTGATCTTATCCCAGAAGCACTTTATCTGCCCTTCCATTCTAAATGAAAGCTTTGCTGGATGGAGCAATCTTGGATGTATGTCCTTGCCTTTCATGACTTGGAATACTTCTTTCCAGCCCCTTCTTGCCTGCAAGGTCTCTTTTGAGAAATCAGCTGATAGCCTTATGGGAACTCCTTTGTAGGTAATGGTCCCCTTACCTCTTGCTGCTTCTAAGATTCTCTTCTTATCTTTAATCTTGGCTAATGTAATTATGTTGTGCCTTGGTGTGTTCTTTTCTGGGGTCCAACTTTTTTGGGACTCTGGCCTTCCTGGACTTCCTGGAAGTCTATTTCCTTTGCCAAATTGGGGAAATACTCCTTCATTATTTTTTCAAATAAGTTTTCAATTTGTTGCTCTTCCTCTTCTCTTTCTGGCACCCCTATGATTCGGATGTTGGAATATTTAAATATGTCCTGGAGGTTCCTAAGCCTGTCCTCATTTTTTGAGTTCTCGTTTTTTCATTCTTTTCTGGTTGAATGTTCATTTCTTCCTTCTGGTCCACACTGGTGATTTGAGTCCCAGTTTCCTTCCCGTCACTGTTGGTTCCCTGTACATTTTCTTTTATTTCACTTAGTGTAGCCTTCATTTTTTCATCTAGTTTGTTACCATAGTCAACCAATTCTGTGACCATCCTGATTACCAGTGTTTTGAACTGTGCATCTTATAGATTGGCTATCTCTTCATCACTTAGTTGTATTTTTTCTGAAGCTTTAATCTGTTCTTACATTTGGGCCATTTTTTTGCCTCAGTGTACCTGTTATGTAGTAAGGGGCGGAGCCTTAGGTGTTCACCAGTGCAGGGCAACCCATGTTGCTGGGTTGTGATGCTGTATGTGGGGGAGGGGTCCAAGAGGGAGCAGTGCCGCTTGCTCTGCTCTCTGCTGGTTTTCAGTCACTTCCCCCGCTACTCACAAGCAAATTGGGCCCTTCTGGTACTGATTCCCAGGTAGGCGCTTTGTATACATTCTAGGAACCTGTGGGTCTCTCCAACGATGAGAGTTTCTCCCACTGCTGCCTTAACCTCTACCGGTGTTTTAAATCAGAGGTTTGAGGCTTTATTTCCCCAAGCTGGAACCCTGGGTTGCATGGTCTGTCTTGCTCTACAGTTTTTCCTCCCAGTTTATCTGCATGTGAATTTGGGACCACCAGCTCCACTAGCTGCTGCCTCACCGGTCTGCCTGCTGCCGCCTTGCCGGCCAGCTGCAACCTTGCCTGCCCTGCTCCACAGTCTGCTGCCTCACTGGGTCCACTAGCCACTGCCTTGCGTCGAGTCCTCTCTGCCCAGCTGCCCATCTCCGCCCCTCCTACCGGTCTGGATGAATGTTTCTTCTTTAATTCCTTGGTTGTCGGACTTCTATACAGTTTGATTTTCTGGCAGTTCTGGTTTGTTTTTGTTTTTAAGTTGTTGTCGTCGCTCTTTTGGCTGTGTGAGGAGGCACAGTGTGTCTACCTACGCCTCCATCTTGGCCGGAATTCCCCCTGCCCATTTTTCAATTGGATTGTTTGGTATTGAGTTTTATGAGTTCTTTATATATTTTGGATATTAAACCTCTGTGAGCTGTTATTTGTAAATATCTCTCATTTGTTCTATTGCCTCTTTGTTTCGTTGTTGGTTTCTTTTGCTGTGCAGAAGCCTTTTAGTTTAATATAGTTTCATTCACTTTTGTCTTTGTTTCCCTTGCTTTTGGGGTCAAATTCATAAAATGTTCTCCACGACCAAGGTCTGTAAGTTTAGTACCTGTGTTTTCTTCCATTGGGTTGGCCAAAAAGTCTGTTTTGTTTTTTCCATGAAATAAAAAGACAACATTTTTCATTTTCACCAAAATCTTTATTGATTTGGATATTTTTATCATGTTGGCTATCTTGTGCTTTTGGCTTCTAGTGGGTAGAGGCCAGGGGTGCTGCTAAACATCTTCCAATGCTGTAAGACAGCTCCACAGCAAAGGATTATTTGGCCAAAATGTCAATACTACCAAGAAATTTTGCAAGCCACTTTTGACACTTACAATTAGTCACAGCACCTTGTCCATACACTACACAAATCTTTTTTTGTGTTTCAGTTACATTTTTACCTTCTTCGAAATAATAAACCATAATACTCCAAAATGTTGTGTATTTTCTTCCAGCTTCAATATTAAAATGGCTGCTCAAAAATTCACCAATTTTGATGTTTTCTTAAATGCTTGCTGATATGACAGCACTAACAGTACAATCTAACACAGTTGTTTCAAATGAAGTTAAAGACAACTAAGCACTATACTAGAGCTATCATACAGAAAAAAACTAAATGAACTTTTTGGCCAACCCAACATGTAACTTATTGTTTCAGCTCTTACATTTAAGTCTTTGATCCACTTTGAAGTAATTTTTGTACATGGAGACAAACTGTAATCTAGTTTCATTCTTTTGCATGTGACTTTCCAATTTTCCCAGCACCATTTATTAAAGAGGCTTTCTTTTCTCTATTGTGTGTTTCTGGCTCTTTTGTCAAAAGTTATTTGCCCATATACATGTGGTTTTATATCGACTCTCAATTCTGTTCTATTGATCTGTGTGTGTTTTTCTGCCAATACCATGCTGTTTTGATTATCGTAGCTCTAGTATAATTTTAAGTCAGGCAGTGTGATACCTCCAGCTTTATTCTTTTTTCTCAGAATTGCTTTGTTATTGGGTTTTTTTTTTCTGGTCCCGTATAAATCTGATGGGTTTTTTGTTGTTGTTGTTCTGTTTTGTTAAAAATGACACTGGGATTTTGATGGGTATTGCATTAAATCTATATATTGCTTTAGGTAATATGGCCATTTTAACTATGTGGATTATTCCATTCCATGAACATGGAATATCTTTCCATTTCATTGTATCTTTTTCTTATCTCTTTTTTTCCTTATCTCTTTTAATAATGCTTTGTAGTTTTCAGGTCTTTCACATTCTTTGTTAAGTTTGTTCTTCGGTGGGGTTTTTTTTGGTTGCAAAAGGATTTTTTTTTCATTTTATTTCTGAAGTTTTATTATTAGTATATTCTTGTATACTAATAGCAGTGGATTTTTGTACATTAATTTTGTATCCTACAACTTTATTTGTTTATTGTTTCTAATAGTTTTTTAGTGGAGTCTTTAGGGTTTTCTATGTACAGAATCATATTGTCTGCAAAAAGTGATACTTTTACCTCTTTCTTTCCAATTTGGATGCCTTTTATTTCTTCTCTTGCCTTATTACTCTGGCTAAGACTTCCAGAACTATGTTGAATAAGAGTGGTGAGAGTGGGCCTCCTTGTCTTGTTCCTGATTTTAGAGGAAGAGCTTTCAGTCTTTCATCATTGAATATGATATTAGTTGAGGGTTTGTCATATAGGGTCTTTATTATGTTGAGGTACTTTCCTTCTATTCCTATTTTATGGTGTATTTTAATCATAAGTGGATGTTGTATCTTATCAAATATTTTTCTGCATTTATTGATAAGATCATATGATTTTTATGCTTCTTTTGTTAATGTGGTATATTACATTAATTGATTTGCACGTGTCAAACCATCTTTCTTGCCTTGGAATAAACCCCACTTGATCGTGATATGTTATTTATTTATTTATTTTTTTATGTATAGTTGTATTTGATTTGCTAGTATTTTGTTTCAGATCTTTGCATCTGTATTCATCATACATATTGGTCTGTAGTTTTCTTTTTTTGTGTTATCCTTGAAAGTTTTGGTATCAGGGTTATGTTGGCCTCATAAAATGTGTTAGGAAGTACTGCTTCTTCAATTTTTTCAAGGAGTTTGAAGATGATAGGTTTTAATTCTTTGAATGTTTGGTAGAATTCACTGGTAAAGCCATATTGTCCTGGACTTCTATGTTTTGGAAGGATTTTGATGGTAGCTTTGATTTCCTCACTGCTGATTGGTCTATTCAGATTTTCTAATTCTTCATGGTTTACTCTAGGAAGGTTTTATATTTCTAAGGACTTATCCATTTCTTCTGTCTTATCAATTTTGGTGGTATATAGTCTTTCATGGTATTCTAGTGTGATCCTTTGTATCTCTGTGGTGTCTGTGGTAACTTCTCTTTCATTTTTGGTTTGGTTTACATGAGTCTTTTCTCTGCTTTTTTTTTTTTTTTTAAGTTTTTTTTTAATTTGAGTGTGGCCGAGAAAGGGGTGGAATAAGTTCCATCAAGGTAACAACTTTTTTTTTTTAAGATTTTATTTATTTATTTTTAGAGAGGGAAGGGAGGGAGAAAGAGAGAGAGAGAGAGAGAAACATCAGTGTGCGGTTGCTGGGGGCCGTGGTCTACAACCCAGGCATGTGCCCTGACTGGGAATCGAACCTGCGATGCTTTGGTTCGCAGCCCGCGCTCGGTCTTTTCTCTTTTTTTCTTAGTCTAGCCAGGGGTTATTGATTTTACTAATCTTTTCAAGGAAGCAGCTCTTTGTTGTGTTAATTTTTTGTATAATCTTTGTGTTCTCCATTTCATTCAATTCTGCTCTAATTTTTATTATTTCTTTTCTTCTGACTTTGGGTTGCTTTTGTTCTTTTTCTAGTTCTTTAAGTTGTAATGTTGGGTTGTTTCTTGGGATTACTCTTGTATCATAGGCCTGCAATGATATAAACTTCCTCCTCATTACCGCTTTCACGGCATCCCAGAGGTTTTGATATGTTGTATTTTCATTTTCATATCTCTCTATAGATCTTTTGATCTCACCTTTTATTTCTTCATTGACCCATTTTTTTATTAGTACGTTGTTTAACTTCCACAATATCCGTGGGGTTCTTTACTTCCTTTTTCAGTTGATTTCTAATTTCAAGGCCTTGTGGTCAGATATTATGCTTGGTATAATTTCAATCTTCTTGAATTTGTTAAGGCTAGTTTTGTGACCCCACATATGGTCTACCCTTGAGAATGTTCCATATGCACTGGAGAAGAATATATAATCTGATGTTCTGGAATGAAAGGTTCTATACATGTCAATTATGTCCATTAGGTATAATGTGCCATTTAAGGCTGATACTTGTTTATTGATTTTCTGTTTGGGTAATTTATCTAGAGCTCTCAGTGGAGTATTAAGGTCCCCAACTATGATTGTGTTTTGGTCTGTTTCTTCCTTTAACTCTAATGAGTAATTGCTTTATATATTTTGGTGCTCCCTGAATGGGTACATATAGATTAAGAGGTGTTATGTCTTCTTGATGTAGTGCCCCTTTTATCATTATAAAATATCCATCTTTGTTTCTTGTTACATTTGCTATTTTAAAATCTGTTTTGTCATATAAGTATGGCTATACCTGCTTTTCTGTGTGTGTTATTTACTTGAAGACTTATTTTCCACCCTTTCACAAATGTGTCTCTGAAAAGCAGTGTATAGTTGGGTTTTATTTTTTTGTTTAATCTCCTACTCTGTATCTCTTTATTGGTGGATTCAGTGCATTTCCATTTAGGGTAAGTACTGATGTATGAGGGTTTCCTATAGTCATTTTGTTATTTGTTTTCTGGTAGCCTTGTGACTACAGTGGTTATTTTCCTCTGTGTTTCTGTCTCTTGAGTTTGTTTGGTGGTATTCCATGTTTCTTTTCTCTGTTTCCTCTTTTTTATCTTATGTGTCTCAGCCTGTTTGTTTGGTCCCCAGTTAGGTTGCATATGAGAGGCAACCAGTTGATGTTTCCCTCTCACATTGATGTTTTTTTCTTTTTCTCTCTCCCTTTCTCTCTTTCTAAAAATAAATAAAATCTTAGAAAAAATAAACTTGTTAAAAATTAGGAGTTATAATTAATCTGCAAGGCCCTTATTACCTATTGTGTAGACCCTGAATTATGGAAAATTTCAAACATATATACAGATGTACACAAGTGGAGAGCATGGTACTACCCCATGTATTATTCAGCTTCAACACTTTCAACATATGGCCAGTCTGGTTTCACCAGCCCACATGCCTCCATCCCCTTCATCCATCCCCACCTGTACCCCACTGGACTGTTTTAAAGCCAATCTAAGTTACACTGGCATTTAATCTATATGCACTTTAGTATGTATCTTTAAAATATAAAGGCTCTTTAAAAAAATCCATAAAATCATTATCCTAGCTAAAATTCATGAACTGTAATATTTTTTTTAAGATTTTTTATTTATTTGTTTTTAGAGAGGGAAGGGAGGGAGAAAGAGAGAGAGAGAAACATCAATGTGCGATTGCTGGGGGCCATGGCCTGCAACCCAGGCATGTGCCCTGACTGGGAATCGAACCTGCGCTGCTTTGGTTCGCAGCCTGCGCTCAATCCACTGAGCTATGCCAGCCAGGGCAAGAACTGTAATATTTTAATATCATCAAAAATCATATCAGTGCCCTAGTTTCCTCAGGCGTTTCAGGTGTTTTCCTTGCAGTGAGTCTGTTCAAATCAGGGTCTAAACAAGTTCCCACATTATATTTATGTGCTATGTCTCTTAAATGTTTTTTAATCTTTAGCAGTTACACTCTTTTTTTTTATTTCCTTGCCACTTATTTCTCGAGAAAACAGGTCATTTAATCATACAGAATTTCTAACATTCTGGTTTTGGTTTTTCTTTTTTTTCTTTATTGATTTTAGAGAGAGAAAGAAAAAGAAAGAGAGAAAGAGAAACAGAAACAGCGATTTGTTGTTCCACCCATTCATGCACTTATTGGTTGCTTCTAGTGTGTGACCTGTTTGGGAATTGAACCCACAACCTTGTCATATCAGGGTCATGCTCCAATCAAGTGAGCAATCCAGCCACGGCATGATTTTTCTTGATTCTTTCTATTGGTTCATTTAACATATTCCTGTATTCACTAGGGACCTTTATATTGTTTATTCCTATTCTTTCTCCTTCTGGCATTATTTTAAATGTTTTCATCACTCTGTAAATATCTACTGAACAGTTACTGTATGGCAGACACTGTGCAGGTTCCTGGGGATACTTCTTTGGCCTTTTCACCTAGCAGATGACTAGGTTGGTAGGAGTTACCCATTAAGAGTACATTTAATCCAGTATTTTTATGAAGTACTATAGCTTTGTGGGTACTGTTGAACTGAACTGCCACATATGGCAATGTGAAATGTATCCAGAATTCTAGCTTAGAAACAGATGAGGGATTTCTTTTCATCTTTGCTTCCCATCTGCTGTGTGTTGGGTGAAGGGATTTCCTCAGCTCAGGCAGTAGTGAGAGGTCTAATGGCCCGGTTTTGAAGCCGAGGAAATAAGGGGCTGGGCTGTGGGTATGAAAATGTGGAGCGCTGGGGCATGTTGCTGATGCGACTCTTAGGAAATTTAACTGTTGCAGCCAGCTCTCTAGTCTCCATCTTTCTTTTCTTCTAAGGACTCCAGGAATCAATTGTTAAAATTGATTCCTTGCTTCTGTAATTTGACCAAGGTTCCTTTATTTCCTGGTCCACTCTGGGATCAGAACCATTCTTTATTGCTTCTTTGTTTCTCTTATGTTTCTGTATCAGACACAATTCTTTTAAGATTTTTCTGGAGAGGAGTATTCCTTGCAGTGGGGTAAAAGGTAAGAGGGAAAAAGAGTTTCTACAATATTTTTCAAACTATATGCTAAGACTCATTGGTGAGTTACGAAATTGATTTAGTGAGGCATGAAATCAATTTAGTGGCTTATGGAATTGATTTAGTAGGCAGCAAATGGCTACACAATTTTTTGTTGTTTTGTTTTATTTCTAATGGAATAAATAGAAAATATTAGAGAGTACTACACATAGTAAGGGTCAGTGTTGTTTCATATGTAAATATTATACATAAATGAAATTGTTAGTATATATCTATTATGTATTCTTAGTCATGTTGGTAAACAATGTTTCTTAGTGTAAGTCACAGTCAAAGACTTTATAAGCTCATACTTTACTGTGATCTTTTTCAACTTCCTTTCCTTCTCAACCTCCTGCTCCCACGTCAAACATTGCTGTTATTAAAGTTAATAGGTAGTGAGTGTCAGGCAGGCAGAAAGGAAGGACTCGGAGACAACAAAAGTCCTAACATAATATTCTTGTACCTCTTGTACCTCTGTACCTTGTTACTTTCTTTTCATTCATCTGGCAAATATTTTTATATTCCAGGCACAGTTCTCTGTACTATTCATGCATTACATATTTGACAGACAATTTATCATCTACTGTGTACAAGGTATTGGGGGTACTAAGGTAGATGTGATGCAGTCCTTACCCTCAAAGGCTTACCATTTAGTATGGGAGATGAAAAACTTTCCATCATACTTTGCCCTTCCCTCCCTGCATCCACTTCCTGAATCTTTAGGTTTTTGGGATCCTGGGGTAACAAAATTGGAAAAAGCCTGGTCTACTCTAAAGATTTTAGATTTTATTCATACAACAAATATTTATTTGGCACCTGGTCTAGTTGCTTAAGATACATCATAGAACAAAACAGACAAGATTCTCTGTCCTTAAGGAACTTACAGTCTAATTAAGAAAGACACAATAGATAATTAACATCATGAAAAATAAAATATATAGTAACGCTAAAAAGTAGAAACAAGATAAGCGGGATTAGGAGGTAGGGAGAGTAAGTTGCAATTTCAGAAGGTGACATTTGAGCATGAACTTGAAGGACGGACGTGATGGAATTAGCCTTGGGAATGTGTTAGCCATGAGTTATCTGAGGGGAAAACAGTGAAGGCAGAGGAAGTAGCCAGGGTAAAAGTCCCATGAAGTGAGCATGCCTGCCATCATGGGAGAGCAGGGAGCAGGCCAGTGTGGCTGGAGTGAGGGAAGGTAGTAGGAGATGAAGAGATGATGCCAATGAGGACATGGTGCCAGATGTTATAGGTCCTTGCCAAGACTTGAGTGTTTACTCTGAGTGAAATGAGGAACTTTTGCAGGGTTTTGAGCCGAGGAGGGACCTGATCAAGCATAAATTTGGGCAAACATCTCTGGCTACTCTGTCTCAGGGGACAAAGGGAGAAATAGGGAGACCAGTTCAGAGGCTGTTGCAGTAACCTAGACACCAATGGTGGCAGATGTAACTGGGTGATAGCAGGTGGGGAGAGTGGTCAGATTCTGATTTATTTTGATGCTAGAATTGACAGTATCTGTTGGCAGATTAGGTGTGGGACGTAGGAAAGAAAGAAGCGTCGAGGATGACTCCCAAGATTTTTGGCTTTAGTAACTGGAACAATGGAGTTGACATCAGCTGAGCTGGGGAAAGCTTCAGGTAGAGCAGGTTGGAGAGCAAGGTTTGGAGTTCACTTGGGGCATCGTGTTTGAGTATCCATGGTCCACAGGCAGCTGTGTTTGCAATTATGGCGGTCAGGAGAGAGGTCCAGAGGATATTGAAATTTGTGGGTTATCAGCATATAGATTGTATATGAAGCCACAAGGCTAGGTGGTATTATCTAGGGAGAAAACAGAGGAAGAGAGAGGACCGCTAACCAGTAAGAAGTTGGAAAGAAGAGAAAGACCCAACATAGGAGAGCAGGGTAGAAAGAAACTGGAATATGATATCCTGAGCCAATTGAAGAAAGTGTTTCAAGGAAGGAGAATGATCAACTGCGTCAAATATTGCTGATAGTTTTTATAAAATGGGGCCTGATGTTGGATTTAGTATAGTAGTATGTATGTATTCTTCATACCCTTTACAGTATTTGTAAATGAATTATTAATTTTTTAACTAGAGTGTAACGTGAGAATGAAAGCTTGAAAGTAGAGACAATGTCTGTTTATTTTATTATAGTCATTATAGATATTCAGTAAATATTTGATGAATGAATAAATACATATATTCTGCCTGGTTTCAAAATAGACATTCTGAACAAAGCTTACGTAAGAAAGGAGGAGGACATTATATGAGAGGGAATGTGGAGGACAGTATCAGGATGGACAGAAGTCATCTCATTGCCAAGATCTTTACTTTAGCTTTGAGATGTTCATTTTAGGTTCACTAAGACATCTTCGAACCATTGGTATTATTTGGGTTCTAGATTTATTGGCACAGTAAATTCAGTCAACAGTCATGTTCCTTGTGATACAGGGCGTAATTCATTATGCCATGTATTTGTACTTGATACTTTTGAAACATAGCAGGAGTGCTGTGTCTCAAGTTGATGGTCAGGAAAGGAGATTTTCTTTTTTTTTTTTTTTTCATCTCTGTTAGGAAACAGAGGTAAACAATTGAAATGAGACCTTAAGGGGATGTTGGAGTTAGAAGAACTGGGCAAGGTGTTCCTGACGGAGGGAACAACATTCCAGGCAGAGGGAAGGAACAAGAAAGGCTGTAGTATGGGAAGATGTTTGGTGGAACTACAAGGAATTTGAACTCGTGTCTGTGTGATAGGGTGTAGGGTCTCTGTATTCCACAGAACTTGAGCACCTGCAAGTAGTTCAGATTGACTGGAATATTGGGCGGGTATGAAGCGGTGAGGGAAGATGGGTGAGCTGAGTCCCAGGTTTTGATTGCCAGGTTTAGGAGTTTGAATTTTAACCTGCATTCAGTAGAGAACCACTTTAGAGTTTTGAAGCAGGAGAGCAACAATAAGTATAGGGAAAACAGGAGCAGTGGAGTGATAGGATTGTTGATGAAGTTTAAGAAGTTTAGTCTGGAATCTGAATATAGAATGGCTTGTAAGACTGTGGAGAGAGGAGGCAGGAAAGTTAGCTAATATATGGCATTATTTATGACGGAGGCAATGAAAATGGATTTGAGAGGGTATCCAGCCCCTTAGCTATTTGTTAGATCTCTGTTCATACAAGAAGGATTCCTCTTCTGAGACTGTACAGTGACTTTCTCTCTCTGCCTACTGGAACCTGAAGTAGTCTCCCAACATTACTGCCCTTTAAGGAAAAGGAGATTTATTGCACTTAATGGGATGGATACAGTGTAATATATATTATCATCAATCAAAGCAGTGTCCCAGTCCGCTGTTTGTCTCTCTGGCTCTGTATGCCTTCTCTGCACCAGCTATGTTACCCCTCTGGGCCTAGACTTTTGACCCCACTGAATTTGGTTGATCACACTGATCATAGATCAGTGTGCAGGCTTCTGTGCCTGTGAGAAACTACTGTTGCACAACATGAGGCTTTCAGGCCCTCAGCTAGGTCACCTTCAAAAATATAACTTTTTTTCTTTTTATAAAACCCATTCCATAGTTCCTGCTGAAATGGAGGGTAGGGCAGAGAGTAGGGATGAGAGCTGCTATTCAAAATGCCTGCTGCCTCTTACCTCTTGGCTGGTCAGAACAAGTGTATAGAGGAGGGAGGTCCACTTTGGGGTAGATGTCACGTGGGCTGGGGTGAGGAGTCTGGGAATGAATGAGCTACTGATCTCAGTCCTGGCAGCAGAGAGGAAGATAACAATGCTCTCTCAGAACAGTTTCAGTCCTCTATCACTTGGACCACATTGCAAATTGATGTGGGAACTCAGCTAACCAGGGAGACCAAGGTAACAAGGTGACAGAAACTTCTCTGTTGCTAAAAACCAAAACTAGCATACTTGTTTTTCAAAGGACCTACTTTCTGTCTTCTCATGGCAGTCTACCATATTTCATTGATTCTGAGATGCCCATGCTTTACACTTTCACATCTTTGATATCAGGATGCCCTTAGAATTGATGATATATCATAGTTCAAGGAGTTTTTTTCTTAGTGGTACACTTTATAATGAGCATTATCTTTGGTTTACTCAGTGAGTGAACAGAAGAATATATGCATGCTTGGCAGGGGCTGGCAGGTGTTAAAGAGGTGAGAAAAGTGCTCTCCCCAGAGAAGAAGGACTCAAAGGCAATGCTGACGTTTTAAACCTGATATGCAATGCATATGTTTATGTGAAAGGAAATCTTCCATTGATTTTAAGACTCATGTTACTGTGTTCTGAGCAAGCTGTAATCAGGAGACTCAATCTGAAGCTACTAGATACTTTCCCAGTTATTCCTTAATAAGACTCAAGTTTTAGGGTCACCTTCAGGATTCTTATGATCTGAGCTACATCAGCTTTCATTACAGATCATGTATGTTTTTTTCCAAAAGTCATCAGTGAATTTCATGTTATGATGGATCCAATTGTTAACTTATTGAGTTCGTATGATGTGTGTGTCATTGTTTTAGGCACTGGGCGTACAGTGATGAAAAACAAAAACAAAGTCTCTATATTGTAGAAGAGAGGAAAGAGAGGCGATAAACTTAAGAAAGGAGCTCTATAGTTTAGAAACAGGAAACTGAGACCGAAAGATGCTAACGTGGTTTTCCAAAAAATCATGGCATGGTTGACATAAAAATCTCAGTCGCTTGACTTACAGCTCATTGTTCTTTCTATTATATCTTACTGGCTTTCTTGACTCTGAAGAAGGGTGTGCAAATTCTTAAGTATTCTAAATCAGAAAAGTCTAATTGAATTTTGCTGCAAGCCTCATGAAAGAGTTCTGTGTAAGGCACCATTGTGTAGAGCAAGGAAAATGTGTCTTCTACCCTGTTATGTCAGTAGAACATTTAGCAAATGCTTTAAGCTCTGGATCTTGTTTTCACTACCTGAGAAACAAAGGGACTAGCCATCTTGCTTGTTACTCCCATAGTCTCGTTACTTGATTTGGAGTTACGGATGTGTATGTTTTCTCTACAGCCATACACACCGCCGCTATGGATATGCTGGGAGGATCAGGTATTGAAAGCCAATGTAGAAAAGTTGACATCATTGCAGATGCTGCGTATTCCATTTTCAAAAAGCCTAAAACTTTTACTGGCAACTTTATTATTGATGAAAATATCTTAAAAGAAGAAGGAATAAAAAATTTTGATGCTTATGCAATTAAACCAGGTAATGCTTATTGTTTTTAAAAATAATGATGCATTTTTCCACATTTTCTGCAAGGAGCACAAATCTCTTTTGTGTGTATGCTTGTGTGATTATAAAATTAATATGCTCTTTTAAAAGCTGTCCTCTCAATAAAGGGAAAAACTCCATCCCAGCACCCTTTAGAGAAGAAAGGAAAACAGAAGTGAGTTGGGGGCTTTTAAAGTGATAAACAGATGCAGAAGGTCACACATCACCTCTCAGCCATTTCTGAATCTTAAACCAGAAATGAAGATTAGTTTTTAAAATCACAGACTAAAGATTTTATTCAGGGACATGGTAACAGAAGACACAGCAGTGGGATCTCCTTAAGATGATGGGATGGGCATTTTCTAAACGTTTGTTTCTTAGAGTAGCTTACAGGTAGATGGCGAAGGTGAGTGAGCAGGGCCGGTCTGCTGTACAAGGGTATGATGTGAGAAGTTCTCAGTAGTTCCCCTTATTCAAAAATCATTCTTTTGCCCTGGCTGGTGTAGCTCAGTGGATTGAGTGCGGGCTGCGAACCAGGCATCGCAGGTTCAATTCCCAGTCAGGGCACATGCCTAGGTTGCAGGCCATGTCCCCCAGCAACCGCACACTGATGTTTCTTTCTCTCTCTCCCTCCACTCTCTAAAAATAAATAAAATCTTAAAAAAAAAAAAATCATTCTTTCTCTCTGAAATTACAGATGGTGATGGTGACCATAATGCATTTTACTATATGTATAAAATAATATATACCAAATAAGGGACATGTAGTCTTTATTTGGGCTAATGTATATTTTAAATATTATTTATTAGGTTAACCATTTATATTTGTATCATCGCTGTCTCTCAGTTTGAACTGAATTGAATTAAATAGCTCCTTACAGTTTTACAGAGCATTTTTATATACACTGTCTAGTTAACCTCACTGCAGTCCTGTGAGGGAAGCAATATTGTATCATGATTAAGGACGTGGGGTCTGGGAGAAGACAACTGAGGTTCAGATTCCAGTTCTACTGCACTTCAAGTGTGTTACCCAGTTTCTCTGAGCTTCACTTTCCTTACTGGTAAAACTACGGAAATGTTCCTTCCATTCAGGATTTTTGTCAAAACTAAATGCAGTAATGTGTATAATGTGCTTGGCACATTGCCTGGCATATGCTATAATCACAGTATTCAGTAGTTACTATTTCAAGTAGAAAAACATGTTCGAAGAGATTGAGCCTCAATCTAAAAGTAGTCAGCTAGTAAGAGGCAGAACCTGAACCAGACCCAGGTCTTCTGGGTCCTGGGTCCAGTGTAATTATCACTTTAGGTACTAAAGACATAGCATCTTTATGCACAAGATTTTAAATTTGATTTAAATTAAAAATCCTATCAAGTGTTGAGAACTTAACATGATTAGGTACTATGATAAGTGTTAGGCTGTAACAAACCCAATGCACCCCGCCCTTTAGTTTTTTTTAATCTTCTGAGAGGGAGGAACAGGCAGATAGAAATGGGGAACAAGTCCTTTTTTTTTTTTTTAAAGAAGAAAGATTTTTTTTTAAGATTTTATTTATTTATTTTTAGAGAGGGAAGGGAGGGAGAAAGAGAGAGAGAGAAACATCAATGTGCAGTTGCTGGGGGCCATGGCCTGCAACCCAGGCATGTGCCCTGACTGGGAATCGAACCTGCGCTGCTTTGGTTCGCAGCCCGCGCGCAATCCACGGAGCTATGCCAGCCAGGGCGGGAACAAGTCCTTCTTAATGAGGGATCCCCTTCTCTTCAGGGGTCAGGTAGGAAATGAGTCCTAAGCACCTTGGAGGGATGTAAGACTTAAGAGTTGTATGGACAGATAAGAGGGCAAAGGCCCTGGAAGAGCAGTTAAGGCCTTAACTGAACAGGTGACTGTGGTTGGATGAAATTTGCCACAGGAGAGAAGGATAACTAGGTTATGGGGAAACTATTTTTACTTAGTAATCAGGCAGTTTAACAACTCTCCTGGGGGTCTTTCCATCACATCAGAATGATTGTTTAAATAAAAACAGATATAATGTTTATTAAACAAGTGTTAAAATCTTAATATATGGAAGTTGTTACAATAACCTGATTATTTTGGGGGTCATTTTTTTCAGGCCATCCTTTGTTACCAGATTTCTTCTTAGATGAATTACCAGATACAATTACCCAGAAAATGGAATCACATGGTAAGATATAGACCATATTTTATCTAGGAAAATGAAGATACTTAAGTAGTTTTTCCAAAATATAGAATTAAACATTCGTGTCTTCTGCTTTTAAATAATTTTGTGATTTAAACTAGACAAGTAATGTGAAGTCTTGGTTCTAACAAAGAAGACTGTCTTTTTTTTCTACCAGTAAGAAGTTTATAACATGGTCTTTTGATTTAATTTTTAAAAGTCTGAAAAAAACCTCAACCCTTTTTAAGGTTTTATTTCTTTTCCATGGCACTATCTTTAGGCACTTTAGGTATTTTTTTATCGTTGCGTTATTTTATTTTGAGGAAAAATGTATCATATCCAAGTATACCTAACACCGTTCACAGAGTTTGTGCTATGTGACTAGTTTACGGAAGAAATTAACTTCAAAGGAGGTTTTGGTTTTACTTTTTTTTGTTTTCACAACTCAGAAACAGTAGCACCTTTGAGTTGGTCCAGAGTTCACATGGTAATCTTTGTGTCCCGGCCTTCTGCCACCAGTTTACTGAACGATGTCAGGTGAAGCTCTCTCTTTTTTTAAAAGACTATTTTTAGAGAGGGGAAGGGAGGAAGAAAGAGAGGGAGAGAAACATCAGTGTGTAATCACCTTTTGAGTGTCCCCTACTGGGGATCTGGCCCGCAACCCAGGCATATGCCCTGACTGGGAGTCAAACCGGTGACCCTTTGGTTCACAGGCCAACGCTCAATCCACTGAGCCACACCAGCCAGGGCAGATGAAGCACTCTTTAGTGAATACCCATGAGAAGAATTTCTTTCATGGTTTATTAACAAGAATAGTTGTTCTTCTGGACCCCTTAACTTATTTTTATATAATGGACACTAGATTTCCTAAGTGATCATAAATTCTTTAGACATCTTCTAGAAAATTTAGGAACAAATTTCCTTTGTATATTTAGCAAACTTATAGAACCTCACTGCAATGCATTTTCATGCTGAACCTTTCTGGCTTAACCTTAATCCTTTCTGTCTTATCTGTTCTTTCTCCAAATTGTTGGAGATAGTTTAAAAAGTTACTTAGGAAATTTTTCTTTTGCAATATAGGAAGGAAAAAAAATATTCAAAATCTTACCACCCAGAGATAGCTCTTTTTAAAATTTATTTTTTTTTTTCATTTTAAAAACAAGATTTTCATTTGGTTGCCACATGGGTGTATCAAAATATTAAAACAAGACTGCCCATCTTTATCTCAGAAGGCATTTACAGAATGGTGGAAATGAGTTAGCTTATCAAAGTCTAGTAGAGACTGGTCCTCTAATAGAGGCAAGTCCAAAATCCAGAGTTTTGCCTAGCAGTCGAGGATTGGATCTATTTTTCGGAGGAAGATGTACATGAACTGAGCTCATTTAAATTCCATATTTAAATAATAAGAACCACTCATTGATCACATATATTTAATTTGTTTTTCAACATGTTTATTGGCCACCTACTATGTGCCAAACCCTGTACTACATACTTTGCATGCATTGTATCATTAATACATATGCCCCTACAAGACAGGTATTATTCTCATCTTACATCTGAGATCACATAGCTGTCAGGTGGCCGAGCCAGGATTTAATTTCATCAGTTCCAAAGCCCATACTCTTAAGCAGTAAACCTAAATTTCTTTCCTAACTCCTGAATACTTCAAGTCCTGTAAATTAGTATATCTCTCCCCCAGTATTTCAGTTTATTAATTTATACTGAGGAGTTGCCATTGTATGAACTAACTGTGTGGTTGCCATGCTCAGCCTATTCTCTCCCCTTGGGTAGTATTCCACAGGGAGCAGAGCGAGAGTCAACAAGTTGTCTCGTGTTGTTTGACGGCCACGACCTTTCTTCCTAGACTCTGACAGCAGATCATATGTCTGCCTTGGTGATATTTAGTATTTGTCTTTTTTTTTTTTTACATTTTTATATTTATTTAGTGTGAAGTCAGGAGAGGCTATGTCAGGACTGCTAGCTATGTTCCTTTTTTTTTTTTCCCTAAAGTAATTGAAATGCTCTAAATGTGTCTTTCCCATTAAAGCTTACATAGGTGTAGTCTACTGACTATTATCTCCATTTCGGCTCCGCTGATTACGCAGGAGGCATTGAATGATGACACAGTTGATACCTCCATCTTTCTGACTCTGGCGTCTGCTTACTTGATTTTAGAACTCACAGTGGTTGATTAAGGAGTGATTAGTTATCACCCTTAAAGCTCCAATAGTTTGTTTAGGTCCATTTATTATAAACATTAGATAATTTAGTAGTGGTTTCCTTTTTTTAAGCCTAATCTGAGAATCAGCCTTTTGCCTGGAGAATATAAACAATTTACATTTATAATCATAATTGGCATGTTTGATTGTTATTCCATTAGTTCAATTTATGCTTTTAGATACCACTGAATATATTTAAAGTCATTTTGGTCAAACAGGTTTAATTGGTAGCAAGTCTATTCTGTCAGTTAATTCTATGTGTGATCTTCTATTGCCTAGGCTACAGGTGTCAAACACAAGGCTCACAGGCTGAATCTGGCCCTCCACCTTGTTTTATCCGACCCTGCACCTTTTTTCTACCTGGGGCAGTGCTGAGCTCCTTGCTCCTAGTTAAGGAGTAGTTACATTTATACAGTCTTAAAGTTACATTCTGCCCTGTGAAGGCAATTGCAAGGCTGATGTGGCACCCTTTGAAAATGAGTTTGACACCCCTGGCCTAGGCTTTAAAGCCATCTCCATCAATATTTTACAGGTGCTGCTCCACAACTGAAAGAAGAGAAACCGCAGCCACCATCAAAATCACGTTCTGGAGCTGTGGAAGAAACATTTAGAGTTGTTAAGAACTCTCTCAATGATGACATTGTGAAAGCCACTCAAGCAATCTATAAGTTTGAACTCTCAGGTAAGGATCACATCTGGTTATCTGAGTCTTTTGTGAAAGTAGGTTATTTCCCTTGGGAGAAAATCAGCCTTCAGTTATAATCACCTGGCTAGTTGGCTATATGCAGAACCCTTACCCTAGAATGCAGACATTTCCGAATAACAAATAGCTACTGATTTGTATTTTTAAGTTAAGATCAGTACTTATAGACACATATAAAGTTGCATTACAGATACTTCCAGTGTAACAGGTAGTATAATATAGTAATTTATCATCTACCATGGACACTCTACCATTTTTATCTTTGAGATTTTTCCAGTCAGTCTGAATGTAGTCAAGCTTTTTTAAATATCTCAATATTCTTAATATATCATTAATACACCTTAGTGACAGTTTTAAAAACTGGCTACCTTATTCCCATTATAGGAAGACTTTGACGTTGTCAGTTCTTTTATCCTTTGTCTCTTCTATTTTAATAATCTTCATCTATCTGCACCTTCCTGTTTTCACCTCCTTTTCTGTCCTTCGAACCCAGGGTCCATTGGTTCAATCACCCTCTTGTCTATATCCTAACCTTCTGGACCTTTTGTGCTTGTGTCACCACCTGCCAAAACCCTAGTCCTGGCTGAATCCACAGTTGCACCCAGACTGCCAAATCTTGCTAGAGAAATGGAAAAAAAAAATCGCACCACCCAGTGAATATGTACCAGTAGAAATTCATCACTGCCCCTCTACTGGGGCCTGAGCGGCACCTCAGAATTCTGTTTCTGTTATCTACTTACTGCCTTATTTTCCTCAGATACTATTTTAAACCTCAGTGTTCCTCAAATCTTCCGTCTCTCCCTTCACTAATTCCCTCCCAGAGTCAGTGGATAATCCCATTTCCTCTTTCACACAAACCTACAGATAAATTGCTTCTGCTTCCTTTCATCTGATATTAAATTAACCATTGTAGGCCTCATCCTCTCTTCTTCCCCTCCCAACAGAACAGAATTCAATCAACTCCAGATCAGTGCATCTCAAACTTTAATGTTCTTACCAATGACCTGGATTCATGCTGAAATGCAGAATCTGATTCAGCAGGCAGGTCTGAGGCAAGGTCCAAATTCTGTATTTCTGACAGGGATGAATGGACTGTAGTACATGGGGCATACTTTTTTTTCCTTTCCTATCAATAATTATTTTTAAAGTATATTTTATTGATTATGCTATTACAGTTTTCCCATTTTTTTCCCCTTTATCTCCTCTCTGCCCTGCACCCCAACCCTCCAGCATTCCTCCACCTTAGTTCATGTCCATGGGTTGTACATATAAGCTCTTTGAATTCTGTTTCCCATACTATTCTCAACCTCTCCCCATCTATTTTGTGCCTACCAATTATGCTTCTTATTCCCTGTACCTTTTTCCCCCTATCTTCCCCTCTCCCTCCCCACTCAAAACCCTCCGTGTGATGCCCATTTCTTTGATTCTGTTCCGGTTCTAGTTGTTTGCTCAGTTTTTGTTTTCATTGTTTTTCTTTTTTTTTAGGCTCAGTTGATAGTTGTGAGTTTGTTGTCATTTTACTGTTCATATTTTTTATAATCTTCTAGTTCTTAGATAAGTCCCTTTAACATTTCATATAATAAGGGCTTGGTGAGGATGAACTCCTTTAACTTGACTTTATCTGAGAAGCACTTTATCTGCCCTTCCATTCTAAATGAAAGCTTTGCTGCATACAATAATCTTGGATGTAGGTCTGTGCCTTTCATGACTTCAGATACTTCTTTCCCACCCCTTCTTGCCTGTAAGGCTTCTTTTGAGAAATCAGTTGATAGTCTGTGGGCACTCCACACAGCACACTTTGAATAGCAAAGTTCTACACTCCATCTCCTCTGGCCTCTTCAGGGACTTTGCGCTATTAATTATGCCCTCTCTTTCACCAGTTCATCCTGCAACCTCCCTCCCAAAGGTATTTTAGCATGTTCAGTCTATTCTGTGTTTTAAACAAACACAGCAAAACATAATAAGCCAAAATTATTTTCAGCTACAGTTCACTCTCCTCTGGTATTATTTTTCTCCATTCCACTGAATTTGTTTTCACCAAGGACCTTGGTGGCTTCTGTGTCACCAGTGGACATTTATCATTCTGGTCACACCTCTGCAGCATTTGATGCTGTTGACCACTCCTTCTGGAAGTGCTCCCTTCCCTTGGCCTCTTTGACAGGAGCTTTCCCTGCTCTCCTTCTCTGTCTATAATCGTGCCTTCTCAGTCTCCTGTGTTGGAGGCTTCTCCTTTGTCCTTCAAGGATGTTTTTCAGGTCAATGTCTTAGCACTCTACAGACTTTCTCAAGGAAACTCCAACCCTTCACATGACTTCAGTGGCCGTGTGAAGTGGTTACTTATATATCTCTATTTCCAGCCTAGTCAGACTTCATTTGACACATTCACTTGACTGTCACAACTGGAAAATGTCCAAAGCAACTCACTGTTCCCAGTAGCTGCCTTTGGCACTACCCGTTAAAGCTACCCTTCTTTAGTAGTCCTCTCTCAGTAAACAATACACCAGTGTCTACGGTTCCCCGTGCCCAAAACTAGTAAATCATTTTCATGCATCTTCCCTACCTTTTCCTCTTTGCATTCAATCAGGTATGTAGTTCTAATGGGTCCCGCTTTGAGCTTATTTCTCAAATATTCCTACTTTTCTCTATCCTCACTGCTGGGATCCTGATCCAGGCATATACCCTCAATTCCAAAATTACCCAACACCAACCATCCTAACTAATCTTCTGCATCCTGTTTAATCCTCTCCAGTATGTTCTTTACGCTGCTGTTAGTGCAATCTATTTAAAACACAAGCCTATGTCATTCTCCTTCCGTAGCATCTTGCTCAGAAAGAAGCCAGTGAGCACGTGGCCCACTGTACTCATCTGACTGCTGCACCAGCCTGTCCGGCGCCACTGTTGGCACTCTTTCTACCTTCTGGTCCCACTGTACTTTTTTCTGTTCTTTATTTAGCTAATTCTTACTTTTAAATTTCAGCTTCAATTGGGATTTTTCTGACTCCGTATCACCCTCCAATTCCTCTTATGTAAGAACCATGTTATTGCAGTCTTTGGAGCCTAGCCCAGTGCCTGGGACATAATAAGTACTTATAAGTATTTGGTGAAATTGATAGAGGCCTGGGGATTTTAGCCTGGGAAACAGCAGTATGTAAAATTACTCTAATTGTAGCAGTTATAAAGTTGAAGAAGAAGAGTCCTTCTTGGGCAGTTATTTCTCTATCTTAATCTTCTGTGTAGGTGAAGATGGTGGAACATGGTTTCTTGATCTTAAAAACAAGAGTGGGAATGCTGGATGTGGAGAGCCATCTGATCAGGCAGATGTGGTGATGAATATGTCTACTGATGATTTTGTAAAAATGTTTTCAGGTGAGTTTTTAATTTCATTAATTC
The DNA here is from genome assembly GCA_004024845.1 of Tonatia bakeri. Lineage (NCBI taxonomy): Eukaryota > Metazoa > Chordata > Mammalia > Chiroptera > Phyllostomidae > Tonatia > Tonatia bakeri. Next base: position 51,230 of record PVIA01000674.1, on the reverse strand, counting down.
ATTAATACACCAACAAACAAGTGTTGGTGAGGGTGTGGGGACAACAGAACCCTTGTGCACTGTTTGTGGGATCGCTTTCCACTAGGAAAACAGTATGGAAGTGCTTTAAAAAATTAAAACAGAATTTTAAGGATGCCACAGAAAGCACGACCCTGCTTTCTGTTGTAGGCTTAACCAAGAGAACCTTTTGTATAATTTTATGTTCTGCTCAAGTACGTTTAACTGTGCCAAAAAAAATTTTACGGTAATTTTTAAAAATATTTCTTAGAACACTACTTCAAGTGGTAAGTTAATTAGCAAATGTATTTATTAGAAGCAACATTAGCCTTATAACATTCTAATCTAAGGATTCTTTTATTTAATGAATTGTAAATGTTATTGACTCTTCATTCTCTTTTAATCTTCATAAATTGAAGATCACAGTGTGTTCTGTGCCCTGTAAGTCTTTCCAATTCTGATCCAGGATGCTAATGGCCTGCCTACTAATCTGTGTATAATGTTACTAAAGGTCTTGTCAACTTCCCTATTTTTTATAGTGTTAAATATTCACGGTGTAAAAGTTAAAAATACACAAGAAAAAAGAAAATAAGTAAAATTGTTCTTTATCTACTGAGAGATGACTATCACTTGTTTTTAGTTTACAGTCATTTATATTTTTGTGAATGTATAAATACATGTGCTTATAATAACAGTGTTAGCCCTGGCTGGTGTGGCTCAGTGGATTGAGCACTGGCCTGCAAACCAAAGGGTCTCTGGTTCGATTTCCAGTCAGGGCACACACCTGGGTTATGTGTCAGGTTCCCAGTAGGGGGAGTGCGAGAGGCAACCACACATTGATGTTTCTTTCTCTTTTTCCCTCCCTACCCCTCTCAAAAAAAGTATATAAATAAAATCTTTAACAGAAAGAAATAATCTTGCTTTAAGGAAAAACAAAACAGTGTTACAGCATTACTACTGTTTGATAATCTTTTTTCATTTAGTACATCATAACATCTTTCAATGTTGATGAATAGTTATCTCTTTAATTATTTTCAGTAGTTTTAGTGTTTCAGTGACTTTTTTAATAAAGCTTAAACAGTGTTTTCAACATAACAGATGCTCAGTAAATGTTTGGTCAAGTTAAATCACACAAATATGTAATTTTTTTTAACTTAATGACCATTTAAAATAAAAATTCATTAACTTCTACCCAGAAATAGCAGTAATTATGGTGAATATTTTTAAGTGATTACTGAGTAAAACAAAAAAGAGTGCTGTGAGCTAAAATATTTTCTTCATTTTATAAAAATGGAGACCAATGTGTTGATGAATTAAACCCAAGGTCACATAGAGAGTAAATGTTAGAGTTAGGACATGAATCCAAGCCCAAGCTTGTGGTCTTTCAATCATGATGCTATTGTGCCCTTCAGAAGTATAAAAATCAAATTATTTCTTTAATTTACATTTTATTTATATAGCATAAATGTGTACTAATGGGTTTTTCATTTATTTATTTCTGTGAATGTACTTTCTGTTTCTTGGATTGACTAGGAGAGATTAGTCAGTTAAACGAGTAATTTTAAAAAGTATTTTGATAAGGTTTACCTTATAGCAATAGTTTAGATTGGGAGTGAGTTTGTTTTTGCTCTTTTTTCCTTTTGTTCTTACTTTATCTACTTTCTTTTGAATGGGCACAATTTAGACTTTATAATCCTAAGCATTCTCCTTTAAGAAACCATAGCCATTTCTATGACCTAATTTACATAATGGATGCATTATAAATATAAAAATTTAAAGCAACGAGTGGCCAACTAATCAAAATCTCTCCTTTTTGCCAGTAGAGGCCACTGTATGGTAAAGCATTATGATAGAAAGAAAATTTGTTAAACAAGATTACCTAATTAATATATTGATAGAGTGTATTCTATATAGAATACTGTGCTTACTAGATGTTTTTTTAAGTTATTTTTCTTTTTTCTATTTTTATTGTTTATGCTATTATAATTGTTCACACTTTGTTATTGTTGTTGTTCCACTTATTTGTGCATTCATTGGTTGATTCTTGTATGTGCCCTGAGCAGGGATCGAACCTGCAACCTTAGCATACTGGGGACGATACTTTAACCAACTGAGTACCTAGCCAGGGCTGTGTATTGATTTTTGTATCCTGTAAATTAACCCGTGAAGACATTTAGGCCAGAGATTTTTATGGAAAAATTTTTTAAATTACTAATTTAATTTATTGTTCTAATTAATGGCTTTTATTTTTTAAGCAGTTTTATTGAGATATAATTCACATACCACACAATTCACTCATTTAGAGTATACAATTCAATAGTAGTTAGCATATTCACAGTTATTTGCAACAATCATCACAATTGCTTTTAGAACATTTTCATTACCTTCAAAAAGAAACCCTTGCCGGTTAGCTATTAGCCCCATATCCCCCATCCACCTGCCCCTAGTCCTAAGCAACTGCTAATCTACTTTCTGTCTCTAGATTTCCCTGTACTGGACGTGCATATGAACAGAATTGTACAATGTTTGACTGGCTTCTTTAAGCATGTTTCTTCTTCATGTTTTCAAGTTTCATTCTTTTGTTTATTTTTTAAATTTTATTTATTTTTTTTACAGAGAGGATGGGAGGGAGAAAGAGAGGGAGAGAAACACTGATGTACAAGAGAAACATCAATTGGTTGCCTCTCGCATGCCCCCAGCCAGGATCCTGGCCTGCAATCCAGGCATGTGCCCTGACTGTGAATCCAGCCAGTGACCTTTCAGTTCACAGGCCAACCCACTGAACCACAGCAGCAAGAGTTCAAGTTCCATTATTGATGTAGTACTTCATTCCCTTTTCTAAAAATATGGAGATGAAATTCATTTGACATAGATTAAACCATCTTAAAGTGTACAGTTCAGTGGCATTTAATTTACTGCATTTAGAGTTCTATCAAACCACCACTAATCTTTAGTTTCAGAACTTTTCATCACCCCAGAGGACCATACCAGTAACAGTCCCCATTTCAGGCTCCACCATCCTCTGGCAACAATTAGTATGCTTTCTTTCTCTCTGTGGATTTGCCAGTTGTGGAAAGTTTATATAAATGGAATCATACAGTATGTGATTTTTTTGTGTGTGTGGCTCCTTTTACTTAGCGTAATGTTTTCAAGGTTAATCCAGGTTGTAGCATGTGTCAGTATTTCATTTCTTTTTATGACTTAATGCTGTTTCATCATATGGACATACCATAGTTTATTCGTTCACCTTGACAGATGTTTGGGTTCTTTGGCTGTTATGAATACTTTGCCATAAACATTTGTGTACAAGTTTCTGTGTGGGCATATGTTTTCATTTGTCTTGTATTGCCGGGTCATATGGTAGCTCTATGTTTATCTCTTTGAAGAATTATTAAACTTCTCTGTAGCAGTTGTACCACCTTTATTCCTACTAGCAATGTATGAGGATTTCTATTTCTCTGTATCCTCACCCTCACTAACACTCGTTATCTTTTAGGGGTTTTTTTATAGCATTTTCCTAATGACTAATGATGTTATCATATTTTCATGTGCTTATTGGTCATATGTATATTTCTCCAATATGTATATTTCTCCATATGACCAATGAGCACATGAAAATAAAATCTTTGAAGAAATGTCTATTCAGATCATTTGCCTGTTTTAATTGAGATTTCTTTTAGTTTTAAGAATTTTTCATATATTTCAGATATAAAGAAGGTATGCAACATGATGATTATATACCTTATTGGGTATATAATTTGAAGAAAAAGAAAATATGTTCTCCGATTTTTTGTGGGTTGTCTTTTCACTTCTTTGATGATACATTTTGAAACACAAAAGGTTTTAATTTTGATGAAGACCAATTTACCTGTTTTTTTGTTGTTGTCATTGCTTGTGCCTCTGTTATCAGATCTAAGAATCCTTTGTCAAATCCAAGTTTTGATGATTTTTCCTTATATTCTAAGTGTTTAGTTTTAGCTCTTAAAATCAGGCCTCTGACCTATTTTGAGTTAATGTTGTATATCATGTAAGGTAGGGGTCCACCTTCATTTGTTTGCATGTAAATATCCAATTGTCCCAGTGCCATTTGTTGAATAAGTTATTCTTTCTCCATCGAATGGTCTTGGAAACCTTATTAAAGAGCAGTTGACCATAGATATGTAGCTTTAGTTAAACCCATAAGTGTATGGGTAAAGTCAAACCAAAAATTACCATGGTGTCACTGGGCAGGGACTGGCCTGCAGCAGTTTTGCCTCGAGTCATCCTGAAATGTGTGGGTTCTTGACTCCTTTCCTTGTACGAAAGATTTCACAAGTCCAGGTGATTTTGAAAGTATGTTTATTAAAGCTGAAGACAGTGAAACGTAGGAAGGACTTAGGGTAGAAGAAGCAACAGGACAGAGAAAGCCTAGGTGGTGCTCTGCTGTGGCTGTCTAGAAATGTTCCAAGAAAGAAGTGAGCCATGGTGGGGCTGCTTTTAGCTTCCTCTGGGAAGTAAGAGAAAAGGGGGGCCTTGAAGAGAGGATCAGAGGGTAAGCCTGCAGTGAGCTGCTGCCCACTGCTCCCCTGGCTGCACGTCCCATGGGAACCCTTAGAGTTTAGGAGAAAGTAAAAAGTTCATGCTCGAGAAGGGGCACAATCATGCTCTAGACTAGAGTGAGCTGTCACCTGGTCTTTGTCTTAAGTATTTTTATCTTTCTTCTGCAGGTGAGTATCTTAGGGGAGGGTTTTAGCAGAATATTCATTAGTTTTCCAAGTCTGTTTTTAGTATGCTGATGTATCAAAATGAGTGTATAGGAGGGGGTGATCATTTGGTCGGCTATACTGTTTTACTTTTATCTTGGGTCTACCTGGCAGACTTTAATGGGGTTTTTGGTTTTTGTTCCTCTGACTTCATTTGTCCTTGGGTTTAGCTGGCACAGATGGCATTAACTGGGTCTCTGTTCTCTATTGCCCAGATGAGGGAGATTTAAGCCATGTATCATCTGGTTGGAGAGGAGAGGTATAAACTGTTTGCTCTAAAGTGTCTTTGGTTAGGGATGATCGGTCTTATGATTCAGTAGCTGGCAGTAAGTTGTTCAGATTGTTTGGCCTTGGCCTTGTTTAATTTTCTTGTCTCAGTTTTCCTATTCCACTGGCCCAGGAATTTTCCCAGCTTCTTACTATCCTGTCACAATATAGCCAGTATTTCCACTGCTAGATATATGCTCAGAAGAATTAAAAATAGATACTCAGATAAATGTATACTCATTTTCATAGCAGCACTGTGCACAGTAGCCAAAAGGTGGAAACGACCCGCCAACAGATGAATGTATAAACAAATTATTATATACAAATTATTATTTATTATATAAAATGAAATATTATTTAGTTGTAAACTTTAATGATACAACATGGATAAAACTTGAAAACATGTTAAGTGAAAGAAGCCAGACAGAAAACATCATATATTGTATGAATCCATTTATATAAAGACTAGAACAGGTGTATCCACAGAAAGCTGATTGGTGGTTGCCAGGACCTGGAGGGAGGGGAAACTGGTGATGCATAATGGGCACAGGGTTTCTTGATGGGTCGTGAAGTGCTTGGGGACTAGGTAGAGGTGGTAGTCATACAACATTGTGACTATACTTAAATGCTACTGAATTGTTCATTTTAAAAATGGTTAATTTTATGTCATGTAAATATCACCTCAATTCTTTTAAGTATATATATTTAATAAGTGTTTTGGCTTTTCTCCTTCCATTCCCTAGAGGTAATCTGTCTCCGGGTCTTTTTGTTATTTCTTTCTACTCAACCATACCTTCTCAATGTTTTCATATTTCTCAATGTTACATTTATAGTACTTATTTTCTATAGATGCATTAATCTAAAGACTGACAGGTAAGAGTTAAGTACTTTATAGTACCTTGCTTCTGCTTCACTTCCCCCTCAGCCTCCCAATGTACCGTATTTTGACTTGTATAATACGCACCCATGTTTTTGGCCCAAACTTTCAGGAAAAATATCTATTGTTTTAATCTTTTAATTCAGTTTTTTATTTATTATATTTAGAAACAAAACTGATTATTGTATTCCAGGGTATTATTTTGCATATGGATATTGCTATTGCTTTCTAGAGTTACTTTTTTTTTAAACAAGATTTTACTTATTTGTTTTTAAAGAGAGGGGAAGGGAGGGAGAAAGAGAGGGAGAGAAACATGAATGTGTGGTTGCCTCTTGCACATCTCCTACTGGGGACCTGGCCCGCAACCCAGGCAGGTGCCCTGACTGGGAATCAGACTGGCGACCCTTTAGTTCGCAGGCTGGTGCTCAGTCCATTGAGCCATACCAGCCAGGGCTAGAGTCACATTTTACATACATAAGCATAAATAAAAGAATTTAAAATATTTGGGACTTCTGGTCACAGCATAAGCAGACATGGCTTACCTCTTTGCACACCACAACAAAATTACAGCTAAAATATAGAAAAACCATTGCTCAGAACTGACAAAAATCAAGTTGAATGGAAGTCTGATAACTATAGAATTAAACCACATCTATCCAGACTTGTAGGAGGTGTGCAGACACAGAAAGTGCTGGTCCCACATCCACATGTGGTGGATACATATTCCAGAGGGATATCTCAGGAGTAAGGAGTACCAGCCCCACAGCAGGCTCCCCACCCAGGGTTCTAGTTGCAGGAAGATAAGCCACAACTTTTGGCTGCAAAAACAGCTGGAATTGATTGAGTGGAAGAAACTTCTAGAACTCCAAGCAGTTCCTCTTAAAGAACCCACACATGGACTCACCTATTCAGATGTACTCCCTCTGGGCTCCAGCACCAGCAAGAGAGGAGTCTTGAGGGACACCAGTGGCATGCTTTGTAAATGAATGGCTCATGCTTCACAACTTCCTAAATCCTCTCAAACCAGCAGCAGCTAGCCTTAGTGAGCCCAGGCTCAGAACTAGTAGTGTAGATTCACAGCTTGGCTTTGCCTAGAAATCTCCATGCCCAGCACAAGTAGCAGCCATCTCAGATTGCTTTATAACTCAGACAGGCTGGCCCCAAGCAAAACACAGGTGAAGGCTGATCTTGGCCTCCACTACCCAGGAAACCCCAGAGCCAGCACACCCAGGAGACCACATCAGAGCACCACCCTGCCCCTGCATAGCTGATCCTCCATGGAGGACGGAGATTGGTAGTAAGTAGTCAAAGCCAAACTTTGCAGCTGACTGGCCTGGGTAAATCCCTCCCCTTGATCTTCCAACAGCAACCAAGTCTCAACTACAAGAAGAGGGTATATTCAGCCCACATGAAGGATGCACCTTGAGTACCAAGCTTGGGTGACAGAGGAGGCTGTGCCACTGGACCCTACAGGACACCTACTACATTAGGCCACACTACCAAGACACAGAATGAAAGCAGCTCTACCTGATACATAGACATAAACACAGGGAAGCTGTGGAAATGAGGAGACAAAGAAACATGGCCCAAATGAAAGAACAGATCAAAACTCCAGAAAAAGAGCTAAATGAAATGGAGAAAGCAATCTATTAGATGCATAGTTCAAAACACTGGCTATAAGGATGCTCAAGGAACTTAGTGTGGACCTCAACAGCATACAAAAGAAATAAAGGATACAGTAATCGAAATAAAGAACAATTTACAGGGAAACAACAGTAGATTGGATGAAGCCAAGAATCAGATCAATGATTGGGAACATAAGGAAGCACAAAGCAACCAATCAGAACAACGAGAAGAAAAGAGAATCCAAAAAATTGAGGATAGTGTAAGCAGCCTGTGGGACAACTTTTAAGCAATCAAACATTCACTTCATAGGGGTGCCAGAAGGAGAAGAGAAAAAGCAAGAAATTGGAAACCTATTTCAAAAAATAATGAAAGAAAACTTCCCTTAGTGAAAGAAATAGATATGCAAATCCAAGAAGCACAGAGTCCCAAACAAGATGGACATAAAGAGACCCAACCCAAGCACATCACAATTAAAATAACAAAGGTTAAAGATAAAGAGATGGCAGGGGGTGGGAGAATGGATGAAAGGTGAGGGGATTAAGCAGTACAAATAGGTAGTTGCAGAATAACCATGGGGTTGTAAAGTACAGTATAGGAAAGAGAGGAGCCAAAGAACTTACACACACATCCCATGGACATGAAAACGGTGGGGACATTGCCTGAGGGAGTGGGGAGTGCTTGGTGGAGGGGAGCAAGGGGGAAAAATCGGGACAACTGTAATGGCATAATCAATAAAATATAATTTAAAAACATTTGTATAGATATAGGATTAGTACTACCCATGTATAATGTGCATCCATTTTTTTCTGAAAGTATGTGGGCAAGAAAAGTATGCATTATACATGGCAAAATAAGGTAGTTATTTTAGAATTTTTGCTTAAATCAATGCTCAATGTTAAATAATTATGATTCTGGCTTAGTTTGCTGCTGAGTCAAATAGTATACAATTGTTTCCCCTCAGAGAGAACTTTATTTTTCCTGGATATTAATAATTGCCCCATTTTCCCCCATTAGTATATGTATAAAGAAACAGAGCAAAATCTCCCTGTACTCTCCTCACAACCTCTTCATACAATTTTCTACTCTGCCAAATGTGTCAAATTACCTGTCAGTCTACTTTTTTTTTCCCGGATCCCTCTATCTGGTTACAATCAGGTATCTCATTATACTGGTCTGCTACACAGCTGTGATCCTAGAAATTTCTTTAACTTTCCCCTGCATTGAATCTCCAATTTCTGTATCCCATGTCTTCTTTCTTGTTTTACATCCTCATTTTGGCAGCACACATTCTCCAGTACCTTCATGAGAAAGGATACAAAAGAGGTAATTTTACTTGTAGTCTACCAGCACATTGATTATTTGGCGGGGTAGAGATTTCTGGGTTGAAATTAACTTTCTCTCAGAAATTTGAATGCATTGCTCCATCTTCTTCTAGATTACAACTGAGAATTTGGCACTATTCCTCTTACTCTCTTGTATCTACCCCTCTCCTTTCTGAAAGCTTCAGAATCAAAATGATCTTTCTCTGTAGTGTTCTGAAATTTCACATTGATACAAGGTGGTGTGGTCTTTTTTTCTCTCATTTTCCTGGGTATTGGATGGGACTCTTGGGAATGTATCTTATGTTATTATTATTTTTTTGGTACTGCTCTTGGTTTTCTCAGTTCTCACTTTTAGGAGAAAACATAGGTCTCTGATTTAATCATATTATTTTTTAGGAGATTGATTCACTTTATTCTTCCTTTTCTGTTACTTTTTTTTAATAGTAGAGAAATACCTTATTTGAAAAGATTATTGGGGTGAGGGCTAGAGAGATGCTTTTGCAATAGTGGGAAACTGTTGCAACAGAGACTGACTGAATGCTGTGACCAGCGATCTGTAAGCATCTCCTTTCTATTGTATTTTAATATTGTCTATCAAATTGTTATTTCCAAGAACTCATTTTTGTTTTCTCATTCTTTCTTCTTCTCTTACATTCCCCTTCTTCCTCCACACTCTACCCAATTCCATTGCCCTTCTTTCACTCCTTCTCCCCCTTCCTCTTCTCCGTCTCCCTTCCCCCCCCCTTTTCATCCTGTCCTCCTTTTCTCCCTCGTTCCTGTGCTTCTCCTCTTCTCCCTTTCTGCTCCAGCATCCTGTTCATGACACATTGGTGTTACATATTCTCTTACCAATGAGGGCATGACTTAATGGAATTTGTTTGTTTGGTATTCATATACTTTGTTTCATTTTTTTCTCTGTTGCATTCTGTTTCCTCCAAATTGCTTTTATCTGTTTTTTGTTTGTTTGTTTGTTTGACTTGTCTCCATTTGATGTCCATTTATCTTTATAATCGAGGCTCAGTAGAGCTTATTGGAAGCTGTGTATCATGAGTAGACTGGTGGGCTTGTGGACAGGTGGGTTTCACTGTAGATAATAGGAGCAGGGAACCAGTTTTTTGGCTGGAGGACTCCCCAATATTAGTGTTTGTAAGGTTTTGGTGGGGCTGTTCTGTTCCTTCAAATAATAGAGATCTTCCAGTATCTTCCATGTAAATTAAAAGTTACCCTTTATTATTTATGAATTAAGGTATTTTTAATTACATTTTATTGATTATGCTATTACAGTGATCCCATTTTTTCCCCATTGCCCCCCCAGCACCCCATATTCTCTCACATAATCTCCACACCATTGTTCATGTCCGTGGGTCATACGTATAAGTTCTTCAGCTACTCCATTCCTGATACTGTACCTTACATCCATGGCTATCTTTAACTACCTATTTGTACTTCTTAACCCCCTCACCTCTTCACCCAGTCTCCTACACTACCATCCCATCTGGCAACCATCAAAACGTTCTCCATGTCCATGATTCTGTCTCTATTCTTTTCTTTTATTTTTTTAGGTTTTAGAGAGAAGGGAAGGGAGAGAGAAAGTGAGGGAGAGAAACATCAATGTGTGGTTGCCTCTCACGCACCCTGTACTGGGGACCTGCCCTGCATCCCAGGCATGTTGCCTGACTGGGAATTGAACCAGCGACCCTCTGGTTCACAGGCCAACATTCAATACACTGAGCCACACCAGCCAGGGCTCTATTCTTCTTCTTTGCTTAGTTTGTTTTCATATTCAGTTGTTCATAGATATGTTTATTGCCATTTTATTGTTCATAGTTTTGATCTTTTTCCTAAATAAGTCTCTTTAACATTTAATATAGTAATGGTTTGGTGGTGGACTCCTTTACTTTGTTCTTGTATGGGAAGCTCTTTATCTGACCTTTGATTCTAAATTATTGCTTTGCTGGGTAGAACAATCTTGGCTGTAGGTCCTTGCTTTCATGACTTTGAATATTTCTTGCCAATCCCTTCTGGCCTGCAAAGTTTCTTTTGAGAAATTAGCTGAGAGTCTTATGGGAACTCCCTTGTAGGTAATTAACTGCTTTTCTCTTGCTGTTTTTAGGTTTCTCTCTTTATATTTGACCTTTGACATTTTTTGATGTGTCATGGACTCTCTGTGCTTCCTGGACTTGCAAATCTATTTACTTCACCAAATTGGGGAAGTTTTCTTTCATTATTCTTTCAAATAGATTTCCATTTTTTTGCTCTTTCTTTCCTCCTCCTGGCATCACTATGATGTGAATGTTGGAACACTTGAAGTCCCACAGGCTGCTTACACTGTAGTGAGGGGGGGGGGGTATTGTTTTTTCTTCTTGTTCTAATTGGCTTTCTTTTGATTCTTTTTTTTCAAATTATCTATTTGATTCACAGCTTCATCCACTCTACTGTTTTTTTCCCTGTAAATTGTTCTTTATTTCAGTTACTGTATCCTTCATTTCTGACCAGATCTTTTTTATGCTGTTGAGGTCCACACTAAGTTCCTTGATCATCCTTATAACCAGGATTTTGAACTCTACTTCTGATAGATTGCTTATCTCCATTTTGTTTAGTTCTTTTTCTATAGCTTTGATCTGTCCTTTCATTTGGGCCATGTTTCCTTGTCTCCTCATTTTGGCAGCCTCCCTGTGTTTGTGGCCATGTATAAGGTAGAGCTGCCGTCACTCCCTTTCTTGGCAGTGTGGCCTAATGTAGTAGGTGTCCTGTAGGGTCCAGTGGCACAGTCTCCCCTATCGCCCAAGCTGGGTACTCGAGTTGCACCCTTCATTTGGGCTGAGTATCCATTCCTCTTGTAGTTGAGCCTTGACTGCTGATCCATGGGAGGGGTTTTACCCAGGCCAGTTAGCTGTAAGGACTGGCTGTGACCACTGACCACCATGTGTGGATTCTTTAAGAGGAACTGCTTGGGACTCCAGTGGTTTCTTCCACCAATTCGATTTCCAATGGTTTTTGCGGCCAGGAGTTATGGGGACTTATCTTCCTGTCACTGGAACCTGGGCTGGGGGTGCCTGATGTGGGGCTAGGACTCCTTGCTCTTGAGATATCCTTCCTGAATTTTTATCTGCATGTGGGTGTGGGACCATCCCATTCCACATCTCCCCTCCTAGCAGTCTGGATGGATGTGGTTTCTTTAATTTCACATTTGTTGGACTTCCATTCAACTCAATTTCTGGGTGATGGTTGTTCTGTTGTTGAGTTGTAATTTTGGTGTGGTTGTGTGAGGAGGCTAGCTGTGCTGTGTTTACCTATGGTGCCATCTTGACCTGAAGTCTCTTGAATGGAGGTATTTTAGCATCACATTTCCTTGGACTAATGCATAGCTCAGTTTATTCATTATAATACAATATTGGACTTGATCCTTCCTATCTGTAACCAGTCTACAAGGGATGACTGAAAAAACCCTGGAATTATCTTCTGGAGTACTGGCCCCTTGTACAGACTTCTCCTGCTAGATCAGTGTTTAGGAACCCACTGTTATCAGTGTACAGCTGGCATTGTTGTGAGAGGCTGCATTCAGGTTCAGTGAACTTTTTTTGAGGACTCTTTCAACACATTTGCCCATTTCATGATGGGTGATTTACAAGCACACCTGCCCACACTGCACTGTGTGTTCAGTTTTTGTAAAAAAAAAAAAGATTTTATTTATTTATTTATTTTTAGAGAAGGGGAGGAAGGAAGAAAACAAGGAAGAGAAACATCACCTGGTCCACAACCCAGGCATGTGCCGTGACTGGGAATTAAACCAGCCACCCTTTGGTTCACAGACCGGTGCTCAATCCACTGAGCCACACCAGCCAGGGTGATGTTCAGCAGTTGTTGACCAAAAACAGCATGATCCTCATACTCTCTATTCACCTGATCTTTCCACAAGTGACTTTTTTTTTTGTTTCCCTGGATGAAAAAGTCTTCAAGGGAAACTGGGGCGGGGGGGCTCCACCTGCAGGGCCCCCCTGGCTGCCATGGATGAGAATAAGTCTACCAAGACATGATCTGCTTGGGGAAGAAAGGTGGCCGATCTCTCAAAGGAGAAGGGCCAAGAACCTTTTCCTCAGTGGGCTTTTATTGGGTTCATTTTGCAGTGGAACACAGTTAAAGCTCATTAATCATTGTCAGGCAGTAAGGATCAAACAATAGATAGCATACAAAGAACTCTGAGGGCCTGTTTTGAGTCAGGGTCAGGTAGCTAAAGAGCCATAAAACTTTGAGGAACAAACTCACTACCTGCTCGGACCCTTATCATTTAATTGAGAACATTCTTAGCAAAGCAGGTTTCACAGGATTTTATACATTCTTTCTTAGGCCTGGTCACTCTGGGGAACCTGCCCTTTCCAGCACAGGGTGACACCCACCACCAGCATTGTCTCAGGCTTAAGTCAGGCAAGGGAAGTAAGGCAGCCAAGAGATTAGGAGACTTCTTGCAGACAGAGACTTCTATATCAAAGCCAAGGGGTGAGGGTCCATCACCTCTTTTTACTATAGCCCCCCAAGTCCTTCCCTGAGGCCTCACTGTGATCATGCCTGTCTTAGGTCATTCCTCCTTGGGGAATCTTACCTGTCATTGGCTAACCGATCAAGCATTGGGGGCCAGGCAAGGTGAAGTAAAAGGGCAGAGGCAGCACCCCTGCCAGGGAGATAAGCTTTGTCTCCTTAGTGGCTTGTGGTCCCAAAGTCACTCACTTAACCATAGCCATGGCGTGGTTATGGCTTCTGAAACCAGGCAGGGAGGTTCCCAACAGGAAACATTTTGCTGATGTGGAAGAGGTGAAACAAAAATGGCAGAAGCACTAAAAGGCGTCAAAATTAATGAGTTCTAAAACTTGTTTTGAGCGGTGGAAAAAACATCTCAATGGGTGTGTTGCATCAAATAGAGAGTACTTGAAGGTGACTGAATTTTAACTTGTAAGAATACACAATTTTTTATAAATATATCCCACTTTTTTGTGTTCCCCCTTGTGTAAATGCTGCTACAGCTCCCATACAGAGCAATTTAAAGGTGTTTATTATCTCAGTATATACACAATATATTAACCCACAATTTTTTTTTTACAAGTAGCCTGGGCGTGGCCCCGTGAACATTTCCTAATGCACCAGATACATATTGTGCCCTTTGGAGATATGACCTGTATATGAATTGGCATGACATAGCTCAGAAAACTATAAATGAGAATCAGACACACCTGGCTTTGAGTTGCGGCACAATCATATACAAGCTGTGTGACCTTCAGAAAGTCAAAATCCTCTTTGAGCCTCAGTTTCCTCATTAATTTGTGTATCAGACTCTGCTAACACTGGTATAAGAGCTGCAAATAAAAATAAAGTTTCTTGCTTTGGTGGAGCTTATATCTATTATTTATTCTAATTAGCTATAATGTTGTTTTAATCACATTTTATGTCCTTGTACTTCTCTGGTTAAAATAACGCTAACAGCCTTGGCTGGTATGGCCGAGTGGGTTGAGCACCAGTTGCGAACCAAAGAGTCACTGGTTTCATTCCACATCAGGGCACATGCCTGGGTTGCAGGCCAGGTCCCCAGTATTGGGTGAACAAGAGGCAACCACAAACTGATGTGTCTTTCTCTCTCTCACTCCCTCCCTTCCACTCTTTCTAAAAGTAAATAAAATAAAATATTTTTAAAAATAACGCTAACATACTTTTGTGTCCATACCTATGCTTTTAATGATCATTTAATATTATATTTATTTAGATTTGTTTTGAAAAATCTAAACTTGAAATGTTAAAAATTTAATGAACTATAATATATTGGAACATTAACTAAAATAGTGTTTGTTTACCTCAATTCATTTGAGGGCCGTGTATCCTTGAGAGTACTGTAACAATTATATAAATGTTGCATCTTCAGCTTTTTGCTATAATCTTTTGCTGATTGTTGTTTTTATATTATCTCTCATATTATAAGATATTGTTAACATTTAAGTCTATGAATTGGGATTCCCAGGATACTTATTTAAAAATGCTGTAATAGAAATTTCTGTGCTTCACAGATTTATAGGACTCAAGGAGATTCTTTTTGTAATGCATGTTCTTGAAGGAATATCTCCCTAAGGGTACTAATAAACACTTTCCCCTCTCAATTTCTCATTTTAGGGGCACTAAAACCAACAATGGCATTCATGTCAGGAAAATTGAAGATTAAAGGAAACATGGCGCTAGCCATCAAATTGGAGAAGTTAATGAGTCAGATGCATGCCAAGCTGTGAAGGAAAATAAAAAATATGTCGATCTCTAAGCTCAAAAAGTAAAAGGGCTCAACAGTTAAAATCTAATGTTTGTTTTATTCCCTATTGTGTTATATGGATATGCAATTTTATTCTGGAAAAAAGAGAACTTAGGTATTTGTAAGACTTGAAATTATAATTACAATAGCTAGGTAATCAAACATAAGCTTCATTAAGTAAAATTCAAAGACATTCTGCTTTTTATGTTTTGTGAGTTTTGCCCTCTGAGCGCTATAAACCATTTGCCTTATTCTTCTAGGAAAAGTATGAGCAACCAATCAGGGTCACACGGTGAAGTAACATTAGCTCTTTTCAAATCTTCTTCCCATGTAAAATATGGTTAGTTCCAAACTTTTTAATTTGGAGTTGTATGCCAATGAAAATCTTAATGATACTTTGCATTTTTATATACTTTAAATAATATAGTCTGTAATACGTTTTCCTAGGAATCACATCATAAACTACTTATAAATACTATTTTGTAGGCTAATGAAACATAAACAGCTTTTCATTTTGTTAAATAGCTTTCCTGTAAGTTATCTACAGGAAAATATTATTATAACTCAACTAATTTGTATGCTATTTTAAATTATGTAAAAATGTCCTAAAATAAAATAATTTCTCCCCAGAAGTATGTACTTGGTAACAATGCTTTGAAGCGAGATCATTAGAATAGATGGTTGTTAAAGGCCTAATTGTCTACCCCCCAATTTTTATATTGACACCCTAACTCTTAGTACCTCAGGAAGTGACTGCATCTGGAGATAAAGCCTTTAAAAGAGGTGATTAAATTAAAAGGAGGCTTTTAGGGAGGTCCTTAAACCAATCTGACTGCTGAGTTTATAAGAAGAGGGAATGTGGGCACAAAAGAGAGACCAGGGATGCCCACACTGAGCACAGACCACGTGAGCACAGACCACGTGAGCACAGACCACGTGAGCACACGAGAGGATGGGCATCTGCAAGTCAAGGAAAGAGGCCTCAGACGAAACCAGATCTACTGACACCTTGATCTCAGCCTTCTCCAGAACTGAAAGAAATGTCTGTTGGTTTAGCCACCCCATCTATGGTATTTTGTTCTGGCAGCCCTAGCAGACTCATACAATGGTTGGTTTGTTTGTCTTTTTTAAAAAAGCAAAACTTAAAAAAAAATGCCCTTTCATTTTAATCAGTTAAAAATACTTGCTGAGTATAATACTTTTTCTTTCTCATACTTATATTATTGTGCTATTAAGCTAATTGACTAATTCCTACATTTTATATAGAATCATAATGTCAGGGGATTAAGTATGTATTTTATAAATGAGGAAACAGAGGATCAGAGATGGAAAAGGACTAGCCCAAGGCCAAAATTAACAAGCCCTAGCTAACAAAAACTTCCTTGTACATTGGCCTTGAATGGAACTTGAAGGCCCCACCTTGTACTGCTTGAAGCCCAGATGGAGTGACTTTGAGTGGTAGCCTTACAACACCCTTGGTGTCTCCCAGTCATTTCTAGTTACATAAGGATCCTGCTCACAAGAGATGTTGTCAATTGCCTCCTTTTCTACTGAAGTTGTCTAAAAACTTCTCCCCTTTCTCTGCACTCTCCATATAGTCACAAAGCTTTGGGAACATAAAAAGTAGGAAATATTGTGGGGGCAGGAATTCTGGTTTCTGGTCACTAAAACACATGAACTTGCTAATGAAAAGTCTTTAGGATGTTGAAACTTCACAAGAGCCTTGGTTTGCATGTTAATAATTGAGGGAGTCGGACGAGGTTATCTGCAGCCCCTTTGCACTCATTACTAGGAAATACTGAGCAATCTGCATTCTTCTGTCAGAAGTGAAGGCAGTCAAATCTACATTCCTGAAATCTACACTTCTTCAATAAATGTCTCTTTTTCATATTACATGGCTGGATACCTTCTGGGTGGATCTCATACATGGGAGCATTCAGACGTGAGTAACTCAAGGGGATGGTTAGAACTTGAGCTGATACAACATCTTAACAAAAGAATAATTTTTTAGAGAAGTAACACAAAGAAAAAGGACTTTGAGTTTCTAGTATGGCAAATTGTGCAAAGGAAAATATGGGGATTGTATAGTAAAAATATGTTTTGTTTTGTAAAAAATTGCCAAACTGTCTTCCAAAGTGGCCATACCATTTCACAGTCATACCACCAATGAATGAAAGCTCCTCCTGCTCCACATTCTCATCAGCATGTGGTTGTCAGTGTTGTGGTTTTGGCCACACTGAGAGGGATGTAGTGGTATCCCGTTGTTTTAACTGTAACTCCCTAATGACATGATGTTGAACGTGTTTTCATATGCTTACTGCCTCTCTCTTATTTGGTAAAGTATCTGTTTGGGTTTTTGGCCCGCTTTTAAATCAGGTTGTTCACTTTTTTGTGTTGTGTTTTAAGAGTTCTTTGTATGTTTTGGAAAACAGTCTTGTCAGGTACATGTCTTTTACAAATATTTTCTCCCAGTCTGGTGTGTTTTCTCGTTCTTTTGTGGAGCAGGAGTTTTTCATTGTAATGAAGTCCACCTTATCAATAATTTCTTTCATGAATCATGCCTTGTATTTTGTCTAAGAAGTCATTGCTATACCCAAGGTCATCTAGGTTTTATCCTGTTATTTTCTAGGAGTTTTATAGTTTTTCATTTTACATTTAAATCTGTGATCCATTTTCAGTAAATTAACTTTTGTGAAAGGAGTAAAGTCTTTGGCTTACATTGATTTTTTTCCCATGTGGCTATTTGTTCCCGTACCATTTGTTGAAAAGACTATCTGTGTTCCTGTTTCAAGGAGTCAGTTGACTATATTTATGTCCATCTCTTTCTGGGCTCTCTCTTCTGTCCCATTGATTTATTGTTTATTCTTTAACCAAGGAACACTACTTGGTTACTATAGCTGTATATTAAGTCTTGAAGTCAGTCTTCCAACTTTGTTTTTCTCCTTCAATATCGAATTAGTTATTCTGGGTCTTTTGCCTGTTCATATAAACTTTAGAACCATTTTGTTGATATGCTCAAAATAACTTGCTGGTTTTGTTTTTGTTTTTTTTTTAATCCTCACTCAAGGACATGTTTGATTTTAGAGAGAGAGGAAGAGGGAGAGAGACAGACAGACAGACACATGGATGTGAGAGAGAAACATTGATCAGTTGCCTTCCGTATATGTCCCTACTAGGGACAGAACCCGCAACCTAGGTATGTGCCCTGGCCAGGGATTGAACCCACAACCTTTGGTGTGCGAGATGACACTCTGACCACCTGAGCCATCTGGCCAGGGCAACTTGCTAGAATTTTGATTGGAATTACATTGAATCTGTATTATAGTTTCAGATAAATATGTGTCTTGATAATATTGTCTCTATATCCATTAACATGAAATATCTCTTCATTTATTAAGTTGTTCTTTGATATATTAGAGTTGTGTAGGTTTCCTCGTATAGATCTTATACATATAATGTTAGATTTGTACTTAAGTATTTCATTTTGGGAGTGTTAACGTAAGTGGTAATGTGTTTTAAATTTAAATTTTCACTTGTTCACAGCTGGTATATAGGAAAGTGATTGACTTTTGTATTTTAACCTCATATCCTAAAACTTTACTATATTCATTCATTAATTCCAGAATTTTTTTGGTCAGTTGTTTCAGATTTTCTACAAAGACAATTATGTTATCTGTGAACAGTTTTATTTTTTCCTTCCCAATCTTAACTTTTATTTCTTTTTCTTGTGTTATGGCATCGGCTAGGACTAACAGTGTGATGTTGAAAAGCAGTAGTGAGCATTGACATCCTTGATCATGATCTTGGTGGAAAATCTTCAAGGTTCATTTATATTTTAGCGGGTAACCGCAATTCTTAAGGCTGAACAATATTCTGTTGTATGTACATGCCACCTTTTGTAATAATGCTGCAGTGAATATAAATAGGTAAATGTCTCAAGCTCCTGCTTTCAATTCTTTTGGTTCTAGTTTCTCCACAGGATTACATATTTGAAATATGTAGCAATGAACTGTTCTGTTTTGTTTTTGTACAGACATCACTTTGTCAAAAATGTTTGCACAGATTTTATATTCAGCCTAGACCAGGAGGAACGTTGATATAGAGCCAGGTATTAAGAATCCTTTTTCCTTTGTTCAGAAGTTAAGAATTTGTCTGCCTCAGTGGTATTCTTGTCTCTGCTACCTTAAGAGTATAAGTGACTGAGGTTTCCCTGTTACATTTGGGAGGAGGTCAAGATGTGAGCCCCACCCACATACAGCTAATCAAATATGCTCTAAGTGTCGTTATTATCATCACTATTTTGGAGATGCTCACTTCTGTAAGTAGAAAGTTAGGAGACTGGACACTGCAGCCAGACTACCTGGGATGAATCTGGGTTCCTCCTGCTGCGATGTGAACTTGGGCAGATTTCGAAGTTTCTCTATGCCTCAGTTTCCCTATCTATAAAATAGCAATGCTCACACCAACTTCATCGAGTTTTTAGGATTAAATAAATTAATATTGGCTAAGCACTTAGTGTGAATTCCGGGCATACAGCAAATGCTCTGAAGGTGTTTGCTAAGTAAAATAAGGGTGGAGGGTGCCTGGTAGTATGCAGCATGTCCAACCTACTTCTGTTGTGACGAGCAGTATAGGTGGTATTTATTGTATGATTCCTTGATCTTCGTGCGTTTTAGGTGTTTTTAGCGGCCTCGCCCCTTCCGTGGGAAGGATGCGTGTGTTGCAGTTGGATTAGGAAATTCCACCGGGCAGCAGTCAATATGGGTTGTACGTCTGTTGGTCAGAGTGTTCTTGCACAAGCCTGTGTGTAAAGATGACTATTGAGTGCGTAAAAGAGGTGACACACACCTGCCTTTCACGGAGCGTGGTCTCGCAAAGAGGTCTGCTCCTAGGTTTTAGGTGGAACTGTAAGGAGCTCCGAGTGGCAGCCGGGACCCCGGGCGTGAGGCAAGACGGGGTGCGGAGACCAAGTTCGTGGGCATGTGTGTGTAGTAATAGGAGGGTCAAGCCACACGTCCTCGGGGTAGCGACAGCAGCAAGCTCCCGGCACCCTGGTAGGAGTGTCATTTACACACTTCCTGTGGGTCTCGTGGACCAAGGAGCGTTTCCGGTGCCCGCAGAAGCTCGGGTCCGAGCCCCCGCCCGCTTGCTGGCCCCGCCCCGCCCTCGCCCCGCCCCCAGCCCGCCCGCCGCGCTCCGAGCCCGGCGCGAGGAGCCCGGGGCGCACGGAGCGCTGCGCGCCGGTCGGAGGAGCTAGGCTGGCGCTTCCGCACCCTGCACCCCACTCTGCGACGTCCGCTGACCGCCCAGCACCTTCCCGCTCTGTCCGTCGCTGCCCGGCCCTCCGGCCGCTCTCCCTCCCTCCCCTCCGTCCCGCCCCGTCCTGCCGGGTTGCCCGGCTCCAGCAGGCCCCCCTGCTGCCCGCGTTCCTATGGACAGACGCACAGACACCTGCAGGTGAGTGAGAGCCCCGCGTGCAGCACAGGGGCGAGCGCGCCGACGCGCCAACCGTGACCTGGAAGTCCCTTTGTGTAGGGGGCGGCTACGCTGGGGTCTTGTCTGCATCCCCCTCGGCAGCCGCACTGTGACCCGGCTGAACCCTCCTTTTGTCTCCTCTGGGCAGGGGGGAGGGTGGGAAGGCCGAGAGTCGGGGCTGAGAGCGGACGTCGGCGGCGGCAACGGACCACGGGCTTGGGGGCGTGACGGGCGGAGACCCCGCGCAGTGGCGGGAGCTCCCGGAGCGAGTCTCGGCAGTCTCCGCTTGAGGTCGCCTGCTGCTCTGCCTGCCGGGGCCGCCCGCTGCCCAGCATCTCCTGTCGCCCTGCTGCGCGGGTACAGCTCGCCTGCCCTTGCTTTGGGTTTGTTTGAGGAAAGAGGGCGGGAAGGAAAGAAAAGATCTACCCTCTTAGTTTCCAAGTCTTGAGATGGTGTGGGGGAGAGGTGGTTCGGGCTTTGCCCGACTCCTGTGTCTCCTGGGAGGCACGCGGAGGTGCGTTTGGGGCGTGTGTGAAGGAACGTGCAGCGCTCCGGTCTCTTATTTATTGTTTCTAACGGAGGAGGGCTTTCTCCGAAAGACTCTCCCCCGCCCCCCATCTGAGGCTGCGCACAGTGATTTGTGTTTGTTATCAAATACATCCAGAAATGTATTTCCCTGGGTGGGAGGAGGTTGGGCTGGCGAGAGTCAAACCAAAATCAAAGAGTGGTTGTGGGATTTCGGGTGACTTCTTTTCGTTTTTCTTTCCTTTCCTTTTCCTTCTTTCTTGTTAAGATAGGGACTTAAAGGCGAGAAATAAAAGAACATGGCTGTGATTTTTACAGTTTTTTATATATGCATATTTTAAAGTTTTGGGGTAAAGTTTTGTTATTTCCCAAACTCCTTATGATTAACATGATAGAATCTTCTACCTATTTAAACAGTTAACAAGTGAGTCAGGTAGTGACAGCTTCCACGGTGGTTAATTTAGACTGCAGTAAACAATTACCTAGCTTTCCTTTTAGGCTGAAACCTTTTTTGCTCATTTGGGATAGATCTTTCACAACGTGATATCCCGCCCCCAAGGTTGTGTTTCCCTATTTTACTCATATGTATTTATGAGTACTCTGTACATAACCCAAATATTGTGTTGCATATTTAGTGGATACAATGTTTTGAGAAGTTTCGTGATATTTCTGATTTATGTTTTTTTCTGGCTACGTTTCTTATAAACAGTTGCTATGTATTTCAGATACTCAAATAATAAATGAAGTTGAATAAGCACCCAGAAAATTAATTTTACAGATTCAGATTTTTAATGCAGGTATGGATTTATATCTTTTTATTAATTTCAATCTGCACACTTCTGGATACTTTTTATTTATTTTTGCCTGTTGTGTCAAAATCCATATCGACAAACTTAAATATCACAGTTACCAAGTATAGTATAAAAAACTGTTTTGGGGGCACTCAGTTACATGTACAGCTATATGTAGAAAATGGAGGCTTTGTTAAAAAATAAACACAATATCTAAACTTGAAGGAAAAACATGGTGGAAAAATATTTGTTTAGATTTTTATCATGTAGAAATTCATCAGAGAACAATATACAATTTAAGCAGTTTTAATTAGGCAAACTGAGTTTTGTCATTTAAAAAAGAAAACAGGTATACCTAAAATAGCATTTTCTGGAAGAAAAACTTATCCTGGATTCTTGCTTTAGTTGCATTAACTGATTAATATCATTGCATGGCTAATTTTGTAAATGCCCGGAGTGTACATTTTTGAACACTTAAAACCTTGGAGAGGCAACGTCTAGCAACAATCTTGCCGGCCCCTTTGAGTTGATCACATTTTATTAGTTCCTAATAAGGGAACTATTTTAGCAGAAACTAATAACATAAAAGATAATCTAGGCTACCTCTTCCAGTCTAGGTTCGATAAGTGAATTTAAACTCTGCACAAAGGCATGGAGCTCTGTACCAGTTGCTGGTAGGCCCTTGAGCAAGGTTCTTCTTTCTTTTCCATTAAGGATGGGGTGGCCCAGAGAGGGTGGGTATTGAAATTTGTTCAGGCTTTATCCTGAACGGTGGGTTGGAGTTCTGAGATTCTCCCAGAGTTTCAGCTCTTATACACTCTTCATCAGCTCTTAGAAGTATTAAAAAAGATAAGCGAACAAATTGAGTTGCTTGCTTATGTATTTATTTACAAGGCCATGAGTCTTAGTGATAAGGGCAACAAAGAGTCACTGTGTACACTAAACAGTAAGAGAGTGTGGCCTGTGTTGCGAACTGCTTGGCAAAGTTGTAGTTGTGCTTACCAGTTTTCTGGAATTGGCAGTACAACTGGCTGCTTTTTGTTGTTTGGGTTTTTGACTGTGATGTGTAGATACTAATTTTGGGGGTTTTGTATAATTAACAATATTTTGCTGTAATCAGAGGCATTCCAGAGAATCTTACATGTTTTCAACTGATTTTCCTTTTGGTATGTTGTTGTTTAGGAAGGCATATAAATTATTTTCACTTTTCACGAATGACATATCTTACTGCTACTTTGAAAATTTTAATTTGTATAAAGTTGGATTTTAAATATAGGTGAGCAGTATAAACTGACACCAGATTCCTTTTTAAACAACATTTAAGCTGTCCACAGTTAAATTTGGTAGGCTATAAATCCGTGGGCTTTTCTACCCTTTTCCTGTTTGTTAATTCTCAACGTGGTACCTTTGAAGGCAACTCAAAAATGTTCCAGTTAACGTAAACTGGAACCCTCAAATGACTAGTATTATCATTAGTAATAACCAAATGGAAAGCTGACAAGTAACAGTTTTACTTTTTAGAATAGATTTCTGACTTTCAAGTCCTTTTTTTGTGTGTAGTTTTTGGTGACTAGGAGGGAGAGTGACCTCTTATTCTAGCCTTTATGTCCTGCATTGTTTAAAAATAGTGCAAACCCTTGCTGCTTGCAGAAAATGTAGCATTTACTCTTGGATTAATATTTCGCTACCAGATGTATGAGGCTGGCTCTAAAGTTGCTTTTTCTCTTAAATACTGTCAAAAATAGAGAAGCTGAAGATTGGAGAGAAGCCATTTATTTTGAACAGTTTATTTTCTGACAGTTTGTGTTTGTAAAGAAACCTGTTCATAATATTACGTAAGAGATCTGCATAGTTGCTAGCAGAAGCAACACAGGTTTCTTTCTTTCTTTCTTTTTTTCTTTAAGAAAGTTCCATCTGAGCTTAATTCTTACATGATACTTTTTGACTTTGCTTTTGATTAGTTGATTTATGGGACTTTATTTATTGACATAATGGGAGAATTCTTTTGCTATCCTGAAATTGCACTCTGCCTGTGCTCTGGTCTGTTTCCTAGGTAACAAATGCATTGCATAGATTCCATAATGAGGACTGTGGTTGGCTAGTTACAGTGTACATTCTGTTGTTTGGTAAAGCTTAGTCTCAAATTCAAATAAAGGTCAAGAATCCAAAAGTACTGAAAATGCACATTTTTGAATTTTATTTTGTATTCAGTGTCAACAAAGGTTAATATACTTTTCTAGAGAAAGGCACATTCGTTACATAGCAGTATTCAAGTTTGTTGCAAGTCTTACACTTGAATAGTTGACGAGCTTTTTGACTTTTTCATATTAGTAATACCAGGGGCTCTAGTGCCAAAGAAGACGTATTTCAGAAACACTTTATCACACTTACAACATAGAAAGCAAAGGACTTTGGTCTAGGTCATCAGTAATTGGCCCTTTTGTACTGAAAGAAAAAATAATGCATATGTTTCAAAAGATAAATTGCATAACTATGTTAAATACTCATGTAACTTTAAAAAATGTTAAGACTTAAAACATTTAATAAACTTTGTGAAAACATTAAGAGTCTTACCATAAAATCATACATTTTACTCTAGCACTTTTCCTTCTGCCTGCCTGAACTTTGCCGAGCACCAGGGAGTGGGTCTCAGAATAGCTCTCCTCATCACTTTCCTCTCCTCTTGAAACCTACAGTCTCTGTCACTGCAGATCCAGGGCGAGATGTAGTGTGCAGTTGCTGGTAATTATTATGTGTTCATTTAGAAAAACTTGCAATGAATCAGAATTTCATTAATACCCATTACAAATATCTTTTCATTGATGCCTGAAAATGTTTTTTGTTTGTTAATCATCAAGGATTTTATTAGGCGAATATTTTAGTGGTTATTTACAAGGAAAAATTTTGTTAAATTTTTTCTGTTGAATTCTAGAGAATATCCAAACTTGCCTCCATTACTTTCCCTCGCTCGGATGGAATGTTTCAGGGATTATGTACCCTTTTAAAGTTCATTTTGATTTCAGGATCAGGATATATTTTGGTTGGATTTCCTCTTGGTTTTCCTCAAAAGTAGCACTACCTTAAACTTTCCTAATTGTAAATATATCCTTTCATTTTTCCCTGGTAAATATTTACTATTTAAATTTTTTTTTTATCATTGCATTTTTTAAGGCATAACCACCACATATCAAAAACTACACTTTTCTGTGCTGGCTGGGTAGCTCAGTTGGTTAGAGGAGTGGTCCCCAGCCTTTTTGGCACCAGGCACTAGTTTTGTGGAAGACAGTTTTTCTACAGATGGGCGGTGAGTGTGGGAGGGTTGGGGCGGGTGGCTTTATAGCCTGCCTCCTAATGCAGCATAATTGTCACTTGCCACTCACTGATAGGGTTTTGATATGAGTCTGCAGGCAGGTGATTTAGTGTGGTCTCTGTGCAGTCAGCCTTCTCAGCTAATGATAATCTGTATTTGCAGCCACTCCCCAGCACTAGCATCACCGCCTCAGCTCCGCCTCAGATCGTCAGGCATTGGATTCTCATAAGGGGTGCGAGACCTAGAACCCTTGCATAGAGAATGTGTAAATGAACAAGCATTACTGTGTACTAATAAAATTTTATTTACAGAACCAGATAGTGGGCTGGATTTAGTTCACAACCCATAGTTTGCTGAATCTTAATCTATTACATTCTGGTAAAAGAGTGTTATCAGATTCTGATACCAATATGATTTTCTTTTTTAAGTGACTTTATTTTTTTGCCTATATGTTCAAATCACTTTCATTTTGGAAGGCCAGTAATTTTACTAGAATATGACTTAAGTGTTGGCTCTTTTCTGATAATTTTCTAGATTACCAATGTGTGTTTTATTATGTTGGCTCAAGTATTTTTTCAAAAAAATATTTTCATCAGTTACACATTTTTATTTATTGTTTCATTGTTACCATTTTCTCTGTGGTCTCCTGTTACTCGTATGTTGAACCTTCTTTGCTTGTCTTTTATATCTATACCTTTCTTTAAAATCTTTTAAGCTTTTATATTTGCTTTACTTTTGTATTTTTTACCTTTTTATCCTTCAGTCTCTTTAATGTACTTTTCATAGTTTCTCTCTAGTAAGTCAAGTGTCCCTTTTAGTCTTGTTTCCCTTTCTGAACTTTTTTCTTTCCTAGTCTGTTCTGAACACTATCATTTCTTGTAAATGCTTAATTTATCTGTTCTCTTTTCTAGTTTCTCTGTTTCTGATATATGCGTTCTTTTCATATCTTCTATCATTTTCTTAATTTCTTTCAGTTTTTTCTTTGTAATCCTTCCCCGGGGATATGTTTATTGATTTGAGAGACAGAAACATTGATGGGGGGGAATCAATTGGTTGCCTCCTGTATGCGCCCTGATCAGGCATCACAACCACAACCTTGGAGGGTACATGCCCTGACTGGGGATGGAACCTGCAGCCTCTGCTGTACTGACTGGTGTGCCATCCAGCTCGGCCACCTGGCCAGGGTGCCTTTGTTTATTCTTAAGGGTGAATTTTTTTGTTATCTTGGAAAACTTTTTTTTCTGTTCATTTGTATAGATTCTAAAAAAGGTAAGATATGTAGTAATTTGATTATTAACAGCCCTTCTTAATTATCTGCTCTATAATATAATGTGTTAAGCTAATATACAGGGTAGGGCAAAAGCAGGTTTACAGTTGTAAGTACATGAAACAGAGTTTATTCTTGTACTATTATTTATTAATTATTGTATTATTTTCCATACAAACAACTGTAAACCTACTTTTGCCCCACCCTGTATTTTGTTGCAGAGAGTTTACTTCTTTTCTAAATTACTTGGGTTTTTAACATTCTCATGACAATTCTGCTTCAATAATACACATTTTTTTGTTATTTTGAGAAGACAGAGAGCTCTATATTCATGAATTTCTGTATAACTAAAGTTTATCTTGAGAAAATTTAAGATTTTAATCTTTTGGTAGAAAATATTCTCCTTGTGTAGTTTACTATAAGTAAAGGTGCCAATGCAGTGACTTTTGGAAATTTGCCAAAGGAATTCTTTTCTGGCATCTGGATGAACCCAAGCAATTTGACAGAATTCACCAAGAGCCACATATGTAGTCATACCCAGTACTTCTATTAATTGAAAAGAGCAAAAGATACGTATACAAACACATGCAACAAAAGGGAGATCAGGTTCACGGGCTAAATCTGGCCTGCCACAGCCCAAATCCAGCCACAGCCATTCGTCATGACTGCTTTTGTGCTATAGTGGCAGAGTTTTGTTCTCACAGAAATCTTGCGAAGCAGAAAATAGTTACTGTCTGACCCTTGCCAGAAGTTTGACGGCTCTCCATTAGAGTGTTATATGGAGTCGTGAAAGATTGGCTGTAACCAGTATATCCATGGTAGTGGACTTGTTAGATCAATTCTGATATAGGCACTTGATGGAATAGGATATAACTATTTGAATGATATTTGAATGATTATAGCCTGGACAGGTGGAGGGCTGTCCAGTAGAACAAAAGGTTATGGGGTTTGATCACTGGTCAGGACACATACTTAACTTGTGGGTCCAGTCCCCAGGCAACAGATCAATGTTTCTCTCTTTCTCCCCTCTCCCACCTTTATTCCCTCTCTCCCCCCTCTCTCTAAAAATCAATAAACATGAGTTCTTTTTCTTGTGGATGTAGACAGCGGTGGGGGTGGGGGATAGTGTGGCAGAGGGGATGGGGGGATAGGATAAAAGGTAATGGAAAAAACACAAAATAATAAAAGGTAAAAAAATAAAATTAAAATCAATAAGCATATCCTCCAGTGAGGATTTAAAAATAAATAAATAAAATGATTATAGAGATTATCCAGCAAATAGTTATTGGGCATTTGATATGCATTAGGTACTTTTCTAGTTGCTGGGAAATAAATAAAGACAAAAACTTCTGTTCCCATAGAACTTTAATTTTAGTAGAGGAGATAAGTGAATAAACAAGATAAATATATAAAATAACATATGAAGGATAAGTGCTGAGATTTAAAAAAGGGAGGAAGGCATATATGAAATATTTCAGGGTCAGGGCTTGACGATTTAGATTGACAAAGAGGCCTCACCAAGAAAAGGACTTAAAATCCGTGAAAGTGTGTGACTTACAGGGAGCTGGATGAAGAGCATTTGAGGGAGAGGGAACAGAGCACGAGGGCTGAGGGACTTGAGCATCTGAAGGGTTTGGTATCTGCAGTGTGTCCTGGAACCAGTCCCCTGTGGATACCAAGGACTGTATGTACTTCATAGGGTTGTTTTGAAGATGAAATGAATTCATGTGGGTAGAGACATTGGAGAAGTTATTATTGAGGTTAAATATCTAGAAGGGAAGGTTATTTAAACGCTAGATATCAGAGAAAGTTGATTTCAACAAATATTTGTTCTGTTGAAAGTCTGTCTACTTTGAGTTCATGGGTAACATGGAGTAATTTATTAAGCACAGCAGCTCCAAGTCATGTGCTGTCTTAGCACGTATACTACACACCTTTTATGGATGGTTATCGACTTTTGGAGAATATTTCAATAGGAGAAACACTGTGACTTTGGTGACCAGCTTTTGTGGGTCATCTGATGAAACGTGGGGCAGGCTGAGTGGTAAAAGGCATTCGGCTAGCTCTGGGAAAGATTGCTTTTGCTTATTGGAGCATGTGGGAACTTTGCTTTGTGGGTGTATAGGTCAGGGTGCTGAACAACTCTGTGTAGACAGGTACATACAGTGGTGAAAGGAGATCAAGGCGAGCGTTGTGAGTGAGGATGTGACCCGGTCCTTTGAACTGTGCCTCCAAACTTCTAGTGTTTAAGTGTCCGCTCTTCAGAGAGGCTGGAGATCACTGAACTCACATAATGGACATAGTTAAAAACTTTTTTTTTTTTTTTAGTTTTTCTAGAAAATGACTTAATTTTTAAAATACATGGAGAAGTTTTTGGTAAAGTTTGAAGTATGGAAAAAATGAAATTTAACTTAGAGAATACTATGGCACTTTGGAAAACTTTTGTGAAAAATATTAGGTATATTTTTCTTGTACCTATTTTAGTGAAGGATAATTTTATATACATAACGTGTCCTGAGTGTATTTTGGGTTTGTGACTATTTGCGGATTGCATAAAATTGTATTACCTTACATTGGGAAAAATCTGAAATCTTTTTCCAGGGATGATTTTGTTTTTTCGATACTAAGTCTTCAGAAGTTACTCTTGCTCAAGCTGCTGCTTAAAAACAAAACAAAAACAAAAACAAACATAGGTGGATAAGCGCAGTTATAGTCAGTCGTGTTTCTGCCACACTAGCTGTATACGAAGGTTTCTGCCTTCCTTGCAGAATCATGGAGTGTAACTTAGGGTGTCTGTAGGCACATTAATTCTGAATAGAACCCAAGGAGTGTGCTTGTTAACTAGAAGTGTGGCAGATTTGGTAGTAAGTTGCTAACAGGACTCAGATTTTTATCTGCTTAGTAGTACACTCCTATTGTAGCAATCACGGTATTTAGTTGAACCTTTAGGTCTGTTGTATTTTTCCTAGTCCATTACAGTGAGTGGAAAGACCTCCGAGAAGGTTTTTTTAAAAGTGCAATTCAGTACTTATGATTTAGTTATTAGTTAAGCTAACAACTTTTAGAAGCATTTGAAGGTGGAGGGAAGGAAACTACGCTTACAGAGGCGTTCGTGAAACATGAAATTGTGACGCCGGCTTAGCCTGTGTCTCCCAGCTCTCTGCTGATACACCAGTCTGGTCCGAGGAGTAGCAAGACTCAGATTCTCCCGTAACACTCTCGTCAGTTACGCACATAATTAGTTCGGAATGCTCAGGAAGGATGTGTGGAATCTCTTTGGGTTTTAAGAAATGACTGTGATTGAATGTTTTAGTGTGATTTTTTTTAGCAGAAATTTTTGTTATGTGTGATAAATGTGCAGTATTCGCACCAAGAAAACTAAGTTTATATCACCTAGGACACCAATCAAATTTTCTATACATGCATCAGTTTGTCTGTTTTGTCTTTGATATTTCTTAATCACTGTGGATTTTTGACCCCTGTGAGAATCAGATATAAATTTTGGATTCTCAGAAAATGCCCATTTGTACATACAACATTAAATTTTGTATAAATTTTAAGAAATATGTGGATCACCGATGCATCGTGCTAACAATCTCTATTTTGTGTAATTACATTTTAGCATATGGTTTTCTTCTAAGACTAGAAACCTTATAAATTTGAGAAAGATTTAGGTGAGTGAGCTTATGTGCTCCCAAGGAAAATTTACTTTTTTGGTGAGGAGAAGATAACATGGCATTTTTCCATCAGAAATTTATTGAAACTGTTGTTTCTGATAAATGTACTAGTAGTGTGCATCTGGTTAAATCATTCTCTGCACTATAGGTTATTAAGAAACAGTATCTTATTACTGGTGCATTTACAATGGCAGACTAGCTAGGAAAAATTAAAAAGTTTACGTTTTCATTCTCATTTCTATAGGAATAGAGGGAGAATTCATTATATCAAGCATTACAAATAAGCATGTATTAAAGCGGCCACGTGCGACGATGGCACATTGTTGGAACACCCCATAAAAGATAATTTGCATGGAAGATGATTATTCAATAGGACTTTAATTTACAAGAAACATTCCACCATTTAATTGAGCCCTTTTGCACACACTGCTTCGCTTCAGTAGATTGCATTTGCTCCTGCATATGTGCAGTGCCATAAGGGTGGTTAAAATCTGATTCAGTCTAGCCGGAAGGTGAGACAGCAGCTGAAAGTCATGTCATAAAAACATACATTATTAAACACTTGAGAATTGTTTTTGAAATCGGTTTTCCGTTGGCTGGTTTGTACCATAAAGCTGATTGTCTAGTTTTTTTTTTTCTAATAAGATTTGTATAAGATTATTTGGCCCTGCTGGCCATTAGTTAAACTGTATGGTTCAGTTTAAAAATCTTTCACTTTTATAGGCCATTCATCTATATTGTACTTTTATGAAATGAGCAAACATAGCCTGCATTTGTGGTCATTATTGAAAGAAAACTATTTGGTGATAAAGAAGACACTAAAATAAGCATTTCAACAAAAGCTAACTTGTGATTAAAATGCCTAGAAAAATAATATATGGTAAAAAACAAGTAATGTAGCTAAGTCTAATGTCTTCTCTGTTTGTATTAGCAGAATAGTGTATAATGTATGGATAAACTTTATCATAGAGAAAGTTTTGGATGAGCTTGGGACTGACTCGTTGTGGGTGTTCCATTCTTGAAACATTTAAAGTAAGTAGTGTTGTAATTAGCCAGGCCCATTCTTAATGAGGAACTCTGAATATTTCAAATGAGGAAAACACTGAAGCCCTGCAGGTTCAGGATATCTCTTATCACCGTGGACTGGGAGGTCCCAGCCAGTGTACTAAGATGAGTCAAGAAAAGGGGATACAGATGTTTTAAAGAAAGCCCTATAAGTACTACCATTTGCAAGAATAGTGATGGAATGGAAGAAAAGAAAGGAGCATTTCTGAGAATCAGAAGAAAGTCTGAAGTGGTAAGATGGGAGGCCAAAACATTTTCTGCAGTGTCCACTATGGTTTTGGTGAAAGAAGGCTTTTGCTGAAAGTGAAGGGGCTGAGAGTAAAA
This sequence comes from Tonatia bakeri, assembly GCA_004024845.1. Classification (NCBI taxonomy): domain Eukaryota; kingdom Metazoa; phylum Chordata; class Mammalia; order Chiroptera; family Phyllostomidae; genus Tonatia; species Tonatia bakeri. The sequence goes on along the minus strand of PVIA01000674.1, from coordinate 19,682 downwards.
TTGGGCAACGAAGAAGAATGAGAAGAAAGACTTTGGAGTGGCAGCTGTGATGAAAAATTATTTGGAATAGCTTCAAGACTTCAACTGGGAATGAATTGGTACGAAACACGGGACAGACGTTGGTTCCTACGAGTCAGGGTGACTTCTGGATCCTTGGAGCGTAGCAATTGACTGATTACCTGGATGGGCAGCTGAGAGGTGGTTCAGCCCCTTTCACAAAAATTTGCTCCTGAAATCTGATATTTGACTGCATGAAACCCTGAAGTTGGAGATATTGTAGGATCAATTATAAGTATGGTAAGGGAGAAAGGAACAATGAAACTATTGTGAGGAAAAGCCTTGTTTTATTATTATTTTTTAAGATTTTACTTCTTTTAGAGAGAGGGAGAGAAAAGAAACATGAGCCCCCTTTGTCATCGTCCCCCATGTGTTCCAGCCAGGGACAAACCTGCTACCCAAACATGTGCTGTGGCTGAGATCCAAACCAGCAACCTTTTGCTCTGCGGGATGACACTCAACCAGCTAGCTACACCGGTCAGGGCTGTGTTTTGTTTCTGTAGTGGACAGATCCATCAGAAAGATTATGTACCCGAAGGCCTCCATGGTAATTCCTCCTTCCTAGAGTTGTTGTGGAGATCAGCTAAATCAGATGTGACAGTGGTACGAGCCATTTTCACAGTGCCCTGAATTTAGTAGGCTCTTAGTAGATACGTGCTTTAAAAACAGAAACAAAAATCCTGTGCTGTGTGAACCTGTTATTCCCAGATGTTTAAGCAATCTTGTCTCCTATATATCCCTTCAGTTCTCAGCATCCTTAAGCTTTCCCTTTGCATTGGTCCTGGCCCTGTTCCTTTAGCCCTGGTTTTGCATCCTGAAAAACCTCTGCTTGAGCCTGCTGCTGCTGGTTCCCCTTTCTTCAACAGTCCGATTCCTTAGATGAATGGATTACAGTGCTATCTGTTCTCTTATCACTAACTCTCTTTAATCCCAGAGAATTGGGCTGTCCCTACCTCTCTTCCACTCCTAGTCTCAACATAGATGATAAACAGACAAACAACTAAGTAAACTATCAGGTCGCAGTAATTGCCGAGGAGAAAAGTAATTCAAGGTGGGAGGCCGGGGAGTGCCAAGCACGTGTGAGGTTTGTAGGATGGTTTGGAAAGGCCTCTCTAATAAGGGGACATTTGAGCAGATCTAAAGGAAGTGAAGGAGCAAATCATGCAGATATCTGGGGAGGAGAGCATTCCAAGTAGCCAGTGCAAAATTCCTGAAGTGAGGGCAGTGTCGGTGAATTTGAGAAAGAGCAAGGAGGATTTTGCAGATGGGACAGAGTGACCAAGAAGGGGGATGTCAGAGAGGGAAGTGGGTCAATGTGACATTGGGAACAGGTGGAAGTGGTCTTCTGATTGTTTCTATTTCCTCTTTGAGGTGAGGATGGAGCAGAACGAATTGGGGGTTTGAAGAGACATTCAGTTAGGACAGTGGCAAGTGAATAGATTCGAACAAATTGTGATCCTGGATCAGCAGCATCAGTATCATCTGGGAATGTGTTAGAAATGCAAATCCTTGGGCCTCATCCCAGACCTACTGAATCAGAAACTCTGGCGGTGACAGGAAACAATCTGTTTTTTAACTGTTTTTTTGTACATTATGCTAATGTACAAAAAAGTTTGAGAACGACTGGACTAGGGAGGTAAATACAATTACTGTGTAGCCCTGAGGACCCACTGGAGTTTAATGGTCTTAAGTTTGATGTGAAAATAGTTTAGGTAATACTGAAGAAAGAAAGGATGAGGGTATTGAGTGTGTACAAGAGATCGTTTTAAGTGACAGACCGTGACGTCTAAGCTGCGTGAAGAATGGAGAGAGGACAGACAGGTCAGTGAGACAGTGGAAATATGACAGGATCAATCGACTTAGGTCCCAGCAGGTCAAAGAATAGGTCAGTGAAAAAAAGTAAGACACGGATCTGATTGATTCCAAATTCCAGGTGTTTTCCCTTCAGCTACATGTCTTCATAATAAGTGTTTCCTGACTTTACAATTGTATATCAGAGCAAGTAATTTTGAGTCAAAAGTTTTGAGTTCAAGTCCTGCCTTTATTGTTGTCTTGCCCTGGGTAAGTCACTTAATCCTCTGAACCAGTTCCAGTATCAGTACAGTGGAACTAAAAATACCTAATAGCTTAGCCTTACAGTTGTTCAGAATTTGAAATGAGAGACAAATGTATGAAAGTCTTTTTGTAAAATACGGAGTCCCATTTCCTAGTCTGTGCCCTCCACTCTTTTCCACGGTCTTCCTCTCCTTTATCATTCTGTATTTTGTTCACATAGTGTAAAAAGCCTTGCCTCATGGCTGTGATAAAAGTATGAATCTTACAGAAAAGCAACAGAAGAAGTATTCATGGCTATTGTAATTACTTGGCTTATGATAATATTTTGTCTTAAAAATAGATTAGACTTATGTTTCTGGCCAAGGTGGAGTAACTGGGAGCTGATTAATCATTCCACCTGTATTAGGGTTAGAAAAACAATGAATAGTGTGTGTGTGTGTGAGTGTGTTTGTGTACATCTACATCTAAAAAACAGTATACATACCACACAAAAAAAAACTATATGAAGAGATTTATTATAAGGAATTGGATCACACAATTATGGAGGCTGAGAACTCCCAAGTTCTGCAGCAAGTTGGAGAGGTAGGTGAGCCAGCAGTATAATTCCTGAGTCTGAAGGCCTGAGAACCAGGAGAGCCAATGGTGTAAATTCTAGTCTGAAAGCCTCTGGCAGGCTCAAGACCCAAGAAGCGCCAGTGTTTCAGTTTGAGTTTAAAGGTAAGAAGATTGATGGTTCAGTTCAGCTGTCAGGCAGGAGGTGTTCCTTCTTAATCAGCCTTTTTGTCCTATTAAGGTCTTCAGTTGGTTGGGTGAGGCCACCAGTGTTAGTGAGGTCAATCTGCTTTACTCAGTCTATTGATTCAAATATTAATCTTACATAGAAAACACCCTCACAGACACACTCAGAAAAATGTTGATGAATGCCTGGGTACCCTGTGGTCCAGTCAAGTTGACACATAAAATTAACTGTCACACCACCTGAAACAATTAGTAAACAAGACAGAATATATTAAATGTGATTTTTAAGACATTGAGTATTAGGCAATGAAAGACAGCAATCTCTGAGAGATGAGAAACAAGTAACATGAACCCTGTGATGACCCCTGTTTACCACCTGGAAAGGGTTTCTAGGCTGTGGGTGGTGCAAGGGGGAACCCAGGTAGAGGCTGGTAGACTCCCTGAGTTGAGAAGATGGGACTTGGAGTCTGAGGAAGCCAAGGTGACTAGAGGTCATAGGAAGAATAAAAACTGTTCTCAGATGACATGGTCCTGTATATAGAGAATCCCAACAAATCCACAAGAAAGTTTCTAGATCTAATAAATGAATTCAACAAACCTGCAAGGTACAAAAATCAGTTGTATTTCTACAAACAAGCAATGAATAATCTGAAAAGGAAATTTAAGAAAGCAATTCCATTTATAGTAGCACCTAAAAGAATGAAATAACTAGAAACAAACTTAACCAAGGAGGCAAAAAGACTGGTACACTGAGAACTATAAAACAGGGCTGAAAAGAAAGTAAAGACAACTTAAAGAAATATATCCCGTGTTCATGAATGGGAAGACTTAATATTATTACATATGTGAATATTACCAGAGCTATTCTTATCAAAATTCCAAGAGCCTTTTTTTACAGAAGTGAAAAAGCTCACCCTTAAATTCATTTGGAATTGCCTGAGGCCCTGAGGAACCAGAACAGTTCGGAAAAACAACAAAGTTGGAGAACTCATACTTCCTGATTTCAGAAACTATCACAAAGCTATAGTAATCAGGACAGTGTGGTATTGTCATAAGGAAAGAATTGATGGTGCAGAAATATACACATATATCTAGGACTAATAGATTTTTGACAGGGGTACCCTGTTCATTTGATGGAAAAAGAATAGTCTGTTCAACAGATGGGACAACTGTATTTCTATACACAAAGAAATGAAGTTGGACTCCTGCCTCATACTATGTATAGGAAAATTAACTCAAAATGGATCAACAACATTTCAGAGTTAAAACCATAAAACTCTTAGAATAAAATGTTGACAGCCAAAGAAAGCAGAAGAAATATCATTCTTTGCTGATTTTAGTTTCTGGTTTCTCTGTTGATTGCTCTATAAAACATGTGCCTTTTACCAGTCTGTGCTGTTATCTATATTAACATGAGACTTAACACAAATTAGATGTTTGTGATGTCTGAGCTTGGGCTCATAGCTTCCCAAACTGTTCAGGATCCATTTGGAAGTTCCATGATCTAGTTTTTAATTGTTGGTTATCAGCAGGACATCATATTCTTGTATTTAAATGTATTTTCACTATAGCAAAAGCATCATAAAAGACAAATACAAGTGACATTTAGGTTTTTAGGAATTTTTTGTTTTGAATTATCCTTGCGCCTCCTGAACATTTCCTTAGTGCTTATTTGCCTTCCTTAGTGTTTGGTGTATGGGTGTTCAGTGATTATTTGTGGAATGAGTAAATATTGTGTAAGGTGTTGTGATCATGAAAATTAAATTTGAAATCTTTCTGTTCTTTCAGGCATTTCTAGCAGATACGTTATTGCTACAAGTGAGGACAGTGGGGAGAAATGCTCACGTACTTAACTGGAGTTCAAAGACATTTTTGTACTAACTTCTGATAAGACCATACTACATGGGAATAATTTGATCTCATTGGATTATCTTCACATAGTTGTTGGATTATTAAAGCATTTAATTAGTATTTCAGTAAGTGTTGATATAAATATATCACCTTGTCTCTTGTTCTTAATTATACAATATTGCAGGAAGTGGACCAGTATAATAGGAAGTAGAACAGATAAACAAACTATATTCATTAATTCAGCCTTTAGCAATGGCTTTGAGTAGAAGTACTACCTTCCTTTGCCAATAAGATAATGCATGTGGTATAGTCTCAAGTAACTAGAGACAGAATGAAATTGATATTTTGCATTAGTGGTGCATTATTTATCATGTCTGATAAAGCAACAGCATATGCCTGATGTTTTACCTTACATGCCCCTAAATGACAAGTCTTTATTTTTGTCCACACACTTGAATGATCACTGTTGGGCATAGAATTCTGGTTTTAAAGAGCTTTCCCCTAAGAAACTATAGACCATCTTTGTTGTCTTCTAGTATTTCATGTTGCAGATAAGGTATCTCATATTCTGTTTTAGTGCTGTACCCTTAATTCTGTCCCCAACAACAGCCACCCATGTCTTCACCATGTCCTATATGTTTAGTATATCTGTTGCCTCTAAGTAGCTAATGGTCTACTTTCCTTCTCACCTGAATCACATTTGATGTCTGTCTAGTCTCTGTTCTTCAGACACCCATCTCTGTGCCTGGTAGGTACCTTTGAAGGAGCCAGGATTCTCTCTTCCTTGGTTCCACACCATGGATATGATTGGCTTGATGTGTGCAGTCATTCACATCACTTTTTTTGACCCTGGACCCTGACTGTGTTGGGGACAGTTTCCTTACTTCCACTTACCGTATCTACTTTTCTGTGGCTTAATCCTTGGTTATTGCCGTAGCAATGATCCCTCTTTCCCAACCCTGAGTCTAAAGGAGGGCAAGATGAGGATACTAATTCAGAGGGACTTGGTTCAGCCTAGAGTGGAACAGCTGCTGAGGGCATCATTACAGGACCTTATTCTCATTGTGTGGATCTGACATCTAGCATCTGCCTCTTGGTCATAATAGGTAGAATGGAAATTTGAATCCATATGGTCCAACTTGCTTTTGGAGTCTAGCGGATGGTGGGAGCACTTCCAACTTAACAGGTGTGGGTTGCCAGAACTAGCAAGGTACAGGGTTATGTGATGACAACTGGGCAATATGTTTTTTACCCACAACACAACCCCTACCAGTGTAGCCACCATCATCACAGCTACCCCTCAGAAATTGATTTTTTTGTACTCATGTCTTCCAATTTGAGAAGTGACAATGAGAATCAGATGCTAAGGGTGGAGGGTGAGCCTGGCAGGATGCTGAGACTTTTCAGATTCATGTATAATTGAATGTGTTGATTTTAAAGCACCAGCGGGTAGACATGTGGTTTTAGAAGCTTTACATTGATTAAATGAAATTTAGGCTATTTTTCAGATGTGCTCTCTGGCCTGGAATTTCTTCACCTTGTTGTGTGCTTTTTGAAAGTCCTAGGGAAGGTAGTTGAGAATTTCATAGTGAAATATATTCTGAAAACAATTAAAAGTGAACCTTTGCACAAATCTTTCTCTCAGGTATATGTATGAACACATACTCTAGTGTCATTTTAGCACAGGTTGTTGTATAACTTCTAGCCTAGTCTTGTATGGAATTGGTCTCCATATTACCAGACACTGTTAGATCAACTACAGGGGGGCCAGGCTGCCAACTGGAGAGGGGTGGGGGCATCAGCTTGTTGTAGACTATGCTCTGAGATGCCGTAATAAGTAAATAGGGTCAGTGAATCTACACACTAGTGGAGGGAAGGTCAGGGAATATAGCTTGTGTGGATGAGGAGTGTAATATACTATAATAAACAATAGCTTCCATGTGTTGAGGACAGACTTGGGGGCTGAGTTGAGAGCTGAATATACAGCAGAACTGGGAGGCAGTTAGCTGAACTGGACAGTGGCAGTTTGGCAGAGAGGAGTTTCTTAAGCAGTCTTTTTGCTGGATGTGATGTCAGTCTTTTACACATATTCTCTTACTACAGCCATAAAACTAAGGTTCTGTTACTGTTATTTCTCTTTTATAAATGTGAACATTGAATCTCAGAGGCTGCGAATTGTTCAAAGTTATACAGTTAGCAATTACTGGAGCCAAGATTTGCGCTTTGTCTGTCTGATGCCAAAGCTTGTGCATGGTGTATGGAACCACTGTGTATAACTGATAAGATCCACGAAGCGATGTGTATCTGTAACTTTATTTGAATTTGCCTTTAAAAAAATGCTGCTTCAGGTTTGTTCCACTTTGTCTTAACAGATTGAACAGGAATGTTGCCCTGAATGTGAACGTGTGAGTGGCTCCGTTAGATTTGAGGATTAAATGAGAGCGTAGGTTCATTCAGCGTCAACAGTGAATCTGAGTGGACTGCCAGATGGTGCACATGAGCCCACACCACACATATGATGCCATTTCGGGCGTGTTGGCTTCTTTCAAAGGCCAGTTGTTCCACGTTCATAGACTGCTGACTGGTGGGATTAGGAAAGTTAGTGTGGCTGGTTTAGCAGCACAGAGAAAGCTCAGTGTATTATGACCTACATTGATGAAATTGTTAGCATTTCTTTCTGTATATAAAGAAAATGCTAAAACAAAGCCCAAGATAGGGCTGTGTGATAAGTGGGCTGTGGTTCAGATGACTTTGTTTTTATTCTTGGCTCTCATGGGTGGTTAGGTGTTGTTTATGTGGGAAGTTGTACTCCTAGAAGTCACTGCATATGTCACGTGTGCCCCAAGTGGGGAGTGTACATAAAATGCACTCATTCTAATAGATTTAAGGCAGGACTCTTGAGTAAGATTTCATAACCGGGGAAGCCCCGAGGTTTGTAGGTGATGATTATAGGTTGTGAGCTATTCTTACTTTGGGGCCATTGACCTACGCCTTCCTCCCCACGACCCCCACTCCACCCCACACACATAGGGCTTTTGCTCCTCTTGTTCTGGCAGACTTTTTTTTTCTATTATTCCTTTTAATTTCAATTTTTTTGGGGGGTGTGATAAGTAGATATAACAAAACTTAACCAATGTAACCATTTTTAAGTATACAGTTCAGGGGCATTAGGTGCATTCAGATTGTCATGCTGCTGTCATCCCCATTATTCACAGATGGCTGCTTTATTTTATGATGCTACAGAAAAGTGAGAAACCTTCCTTCATAAAGATGTAAAGCAGTGTTGTCTTGCAGAACTTTCTGTGGTGATGGAAATGTTCTCTTTTGCCCTGTCCAGTGTGATAGCCTTTAGCCACATTTGGCTGTTGAGCACTTGGAAAGTAGTAGTAAAGAACTGAAATTTTAATTACATTTACTTTTAATTATTCTAAGTTTACATGGCCCCAGTAGACAAGGATTAGTAAGTCTATAATGATCCTGATGCTGCCCTGGCATCTTAGGGTTGTTGCAGGGTAGGGCTTTGATGCCGTGAAAGGAGTGAGGGCTGGCCTGTGTGGTAAATTGGGATGGCATGTTGTCATAGAAATAATAATGATAATTCTAGTTGGTGGTGTTATGTAGCAGTATTACTTCTATACTTCTGGTTAGCAGAGTGGGCTAAATGAGATTTTTGTGGGTGGCCTGAGAGCCTAATTACTTTATGTATAAAATTGTTTTTATGATAACATCCTCACTTGTATTCTAAACCAGTTAATTTGCCATCTTTGGACCTCGATCTTTTTAAAGAGGCTTGCCCTGTGTTTTATGTTTTGTTTCCTCAAAATTCCCTGCACAGAGGGTTACAGCACATTGTATTTATGTAAGGCTCAGTACATGTTGACTCTTCCACTGGTGTGTCAGAGATGGGTTCGTCAATGAAGGTATTTGGCTAGGTATTCTATGTACTGAATAATCACAGAACATTTTACTGTGCTGGCTGTGAACTGACATTTGACACATTTCCTTTTCTCCTTTGCTCAGTTCCAATCAGATTGCTCATCCTCTCAGGACAGTAAATGCCACACATTCTCTTCTGGAATCCAGAGAAGTTGACCTCCCTGTAAGCATACAAATCTTAAGAAAATGAGCCTTTCCTGTGGTTTTCATTTATTCATAATGGTATGTTCCCAGTAATGGTTGAGGTAGTCTGATTCTGGGGATCACCAGTGGTCTGTTCATTGCCTGAATTATTTGGCTGTTCTTAATGATGCCATTACTCCTGCTTTATTGGTGTTTATTGCTGCAATTATTCATATGTGAAAGTAATTTTGCCTAGTACCTATTATTTGAAGGGGAATTTATTACATATTTCTTTTTTATGTAATTGTCTAGTCCTGATAGGATTTTACAATTTTACTTTTTTGAGTGAGAGAAGCCACATCATGTCCTTGATTGTTGTTGTTATTTTACAGTCTAATTACATTACATAACCAAAATACAAAAAAATAGACCCTCAATGTAATGAATCTGGGGGAGCACAGAGGAGAAGAAATAGGACAGAGGGATTCAGTGGCTGTTATTTGGGACCTTGGGAGTGGGAGAACCTGGAAAGCTCCTTTCAGTTTTTATTCTGATAAATCCCCATCTGTGAATTCTCCCAGTGCCACCCTAATCATCGATTGTCAGGGCTTCTGGTGTCCATATAAAACTAAGTTGTTCTACAAAGTGGGAAGGAAGGAATTCCCTTTGTGTATCTCTTGGAGGTGCTGAACAGGTTGGGGTCACTGCTTCTGTAAGCCTGGGAGGTGTTTGTGATCACCTCATCAGGCACTAACATGTTTATGTACATGTTTCATACTTCTATATTGACAGTATTGTCTAGGCACTAAGACACTCTCCTTCCTCAGCATCTTTATGCTTAGTGTTCTCTTTGCCTGCAGTTCCCCCCCTTCCACCTCTGCTTCGCATGACTCCTTGGTATTTCTCAGTTCTCAGCTTAAGAATCACTTCTTCAGAAAGGCCTTCCCTGATCGATCGTCTTTATTAGGTCTCTCGTATAACTCTGTGTCCTAGCATCTTGTTTGAATTTTTTCCCAGCATTTACCACACCTGCAGTTATTTAGCATGTCTTTATTTTATCTAAAGCTTCTCCTCTGATTGTCCTTCAGGTTTATATATCTACATTCCTGTTAGACATTTATACATTTATTTATTCTCAAATATTTATTGAATGCCACAGTGTGCCAGATGCTAAGAGGACAGACAGTCTGGCCTCTGCCCTGCCCTTGTGGGTTTATAGCTTACACAGCACATAATGGTAATCAAATACGATTGATCACCACTGTTTGTGGATTACATATTTGTGGAGCATGCTACTCAGTAAAATAACTTTGTAACTCCATAATTACAGTCATGCCACAGTGGTGAAAAATTTGAGTTGATACACACGTGGCCAGCTAAGGTTGAACAAGGCTCTGGCTTCTTGTGTTCGCTCTCATACTCTAAACGGGTGTTCTTTTCATGGTCTGTTTTGTGCCACCTTTTTTTTGCACTTTTTTGGTGATGTTACTGTTTGAAATGCTCCCCATGTGTAGTGCTCAAGTGCTGTCTAGTGTTCTGAGTGCAGGAAGGCTGTGATGTGCCTTACAGAGAAAATACTTGATAGATGAACTTTGTTCAGGCATGAAATACAGTGCTTTTGGCTGTGAGTGCGGTGATACTCAATGGTATCCAGTATGTTGAATAGGTATCTTGAAACAAAAACATAGATGAAACAGTGTGTCGACCAAATGGTGAAAATTTATGACCAGAGGCTCACAGGAACTTGCCTGTATGTTTATTTCCTCCAGGAGTTCTTGTTCACTAGTGCAGTGTTATAGTGACTTTACAGAACACAACTATTCTAACAGAACTAACAACAGAGCAGATGAGAATCAGCTATAAATGATTGTTTGCTAATTTCTCCTTCCGTACTAGGTGGTACTTTTCCTTTACCATATTCTTTTTGTGGGTGGAATTATAGAAGTAAAACCAGTGTCACAAAACGTGTTCATTTATTCATTCCAGAAATGTTTATTGAGTGGCGGGAAGTGTTCTGACGATGGATTGTAGAATAGTAAACAGAACAAAGCCCCTGCTCTCTTGGAGCTTGGACGTGTCAGTACTTAAACATCCATTTCAATCATGAGTGATTCTAGAACGGTTTTAGATTTTCAGAAAAGTTTCGAAGATAGTACAGAGAGTTCCCATGTACCCCATATCCAGGGTCCCCTATTATTAACATCATCCATTAACATGGTACATTCATTCCAGTTAATGAAGTGATGTTGATACTTCATTATTAAATAAAGTCCACACTTGAGTCACATTTCCTTAGCTTTTACCAAATGCCCTTTTTCTGTCCGGGATCCCATCCAGGATACCACAGTACACTTACTTAGCCATCGTGTCCTGTTAGATTTCTGTGGGCTGCGGCAGTTTTTCAGACTCTGTTTTTGACGATCTTGGCAGTTTTAAGGAGTACTGATTTTGTAGGATGGAGAATGTCACTCGATTTGGGTTTCTCTGATGTTTCCCTCGTGGTTAGAAGGGATACAGCTCCCTGGGAGGAAGACCACAGAGACAAAGCACCATTCTCATCACGTGACATCAGTGGTACACGCCATCCACGTGTATTACCACCACTGGTGCTTGATCACTTGGCCTAGGGATACTGTTCGTCAGGTTTTTACACTGCAAAGTACTCCCTCCGCCCACGAAACTGCGCTTTTTGGAAGGAAGTCGCTGTGTGCAGCCTGCACTAAAGGGGTGGGGAGCTATGCTCCAGATTCCCGAGGAGGCAGCATTTACATAAGTTATTTGGAATTTTTCTGTGCAGTCGATTAGCGTGCTCTCTCATGTATTTATTTAGTCAGTGATTTATTTGTATCGTATGGACTCATGGATATTTATTTTATACTTTGGTTTATAATCCAGTAGTATTGTATCGGTTGTGTTCCTCCAGTTGTTGTGCCTTTGGCCGTCGGGAGCTCTGAGTCTGCTCCCGAGCTCCTTGGGCATGCTCCCGTCCCCTTGTTCGTGAGCACTTCCTTTACCCCTCGTTCTGTGGGGTCCTCCGATGTCGTGTTTTGAAAGTGTAAGTGATTTCCCTTCAATGATTTCCCATAGAATTTGAAAAATAATATGATGGGTGTAGATGAACTCAGGCTATTGAGTAGGTAAAAAACAATTTCAGTATTGATTGGTTTTATTTTTGTGATGATTTATACAGCTACTTGTCATAGGTGAAAAGATATAGGAGTATGAAATTTATCAGGATAAATATTGTTTATGATCAGTTTTTATTCTTCAGTTTGTTCAGATACGAATTCTACTTTGCAGTTTGTAGCAGAGAAGTTTTACACTTCTCTGGTTTTCAGGGACATTTATGGCTGCCAGTAGCTGAACAGATATCATTATGCTGGAAGGATTTCAGTGATTATATATGCTGAGTGTTAAGATTGCTTAGTCTAAAAAAAGGACTCCATAATATTTGGCTTTTGGTTATAATTACCAGTCTATTTGCCAGAAATTAAGTTTAGCTTTTAGAAGCCTGGAATTCTTCATGTTTATCTTTAAATATTTCAGAGACTGTTATGAAGCCCACAGTAATTCCATTATATATTACATGTTCAGCTTATTCTGAGCTAAAGCTGATGGAGTAACATATAGCAAGTGATTGTACAACATAGGAAATGCTTAAGATAACAGGATGTAAATAGCAATATTTAGATTTATTATTACTGTTTTTTTAAAAGAAAGTAAGTGACCCCAATCACAAATAAAAAGCTAGACGGAAAATACCAAAGTGCTAACAGTCCGTGACTGTTAGGTTGTGTGATGTGACTTTTCTGTTATTTTCCAGTTTAAAAAGTTGGCACATATTTCTTTTTTAGTGCAAAAATGAGGAAAATTTTTTTAATTTAGGAAAAAGCATATTCTGCAAGGACTGCTATTGACCTCTTATTTGTTTGTTCCATTCTAGATGCTGAGAGTTAAAAGGCCTTTTAAAAAAATATTCCACAGCACAGTTTCTCTCTTCCAGTGATCTGGTGAGCCAGTTCTTATTTTTATAACAACACTTCACAGCTCACAAAAATTTTAATATATCTTATTTTATTCTAAAAAAGCCTGTATCAAATGGATTTTTACTTCACTTACACACACCACGGATCAAGGTACAAAGGTTAACATTCGGTGTTGATGGATTGAAACCGTGACTTGATTAATGTCTGCTCAATGGAGCAGGCTTGGAGGCCGAGGGCCCCAAAGGCTGCAGGGCGAACCCTGGACTTTGCTGTGGCTGCTGACAGACCACATTTTGAGGAACAGCCTCAGTTCCTCTCATAGGAGACTGATGGCCTAAATAGATCCCTTGGGGACCCTCTTCAGATTAAAAATACCTGACTCTGGCTGGTGTGGCTCAGTGGATTGAGTGCCGGCCTATGAACCAAAGGGTTACCAATTGGATTCCCACTCAGAGCATATGCCTGGGTTGTGGGCCAGTTACCCAGTAGGGGGCGTGCAAGAGGCACCCACACATTGGTGTTTTTCTCTCCCTCCCTCCTTCCCAACTCTCTAAAAATAAATAAATAAAATCTAAAAAACAAAAAACACCCAGCATTATTTGGCTGCTTTGAATTTTTTTGTTTTTTTAGCAGTGAGGGGTAGGTATGAATGGAGGCTTGGAATTGGCATAATAGCTTCAGCAGCCTGATGTCTCTGCATATCCTCAGGATGGGGCATAGATCGAAGATTATAGTTGATAGATTTTATGGATTATATGTTCCAGTCCTCACAAGATTTGCAAAAGTACCACAATTAAAGGCAGAAGCATTCAAATCACTTTTCTTTTTGTTAATCCCTTCTTTAAAAAGTAAAGACCATACTCTTCTTTCTAACTTAACATTTAGAGATACATTCAGAAGGACTTTTTTTTGTTCTTAAGGCAGAGGAAAATTAATCTCTTTTTAATATGACCCTGTCCCTAATGGCCAGTACCCAGCCTTCTGGTCTTTCTGTCCCTGGGAAATATATGCAGGAGAATAGGGATGGGAGTGGTCATATCCCTGGTTGCCTCCTGAGGCCTAGTCTGTTTTAACAGAAGATTCTGATAAGTGGTAGGTAGCCCAGCCATGGAATTAGGATAGTAACGCCAGAAACTGAGACCCCATTCTAGTATTGTCATTTTACTAATCCCAGTAGTGGGATTAGTTCCTGCAGCTGGTTGGGTGCCACTGTGCATGGTGTAAGCTTGCCCTGTGCCTTGATAAGCTAGTGTAGTTTTCAGTAGAATGTCCATGAGTTTTTTATAGCTGGATTTATCAGGACACTAAAATGGTAATCAAGAACTGTGCAAAAACTCCCAGGCTCTTTTCTTAAAAATGGCCCTCAAAATAGCCCTTACAAATCATTGCAAGAAAACTTGGCTGTCTGTTCACAAAACTGTTTCAAAATGGAGAAATAACTGTGTATCACATATATCATTAAATAAACTGATAACATTTGATCATATTTGCTTCATCTCTCTTTATGCATATGTATATATATGAAACTACATATGTGTGCATATACACATCTTCTTACTGGACCATCTGAAACAAGTTGCAGACATGACACATCTGGGGTTTCTTTTGAAGTGCAGTTTGTCTAAACAGCCCCTCTATTGCATTGCTCCTACTTCTTTCCCCTTTAGTCACCCTCTCCCCACACTAGCACCCCTACCTGGGTAACTCCGACGGACAGTCTAGTACGAGTCCTTCCATATTTATTACATGCTCATTAATTACGTGCACACGTATATTCATGTGTGCAGTTTTGTCACTGTTATAAAAAATGGAATCATATGTACATTTTTCTGCATCTTGCTTTCCTTAAACTTACCTTGGGGAACTCCTTTAAAGTCAGCCGATTTAACTATAATTAATTTGTTCTTTTTAATATCAACTAACAATGTATTTCACATACCGTAAGTACACTCATTAAACTGTACAATGCAGTGCTTTTGGTATACTTATAGTTTTGCAGCCTGATCACCCACAATCAATTTGAGAACATTTTCATCACCCTAAAAAGAAATCTGGTGTTTATTAACATTTACCTCCAATTTCCCCCCAAAGCCACTCCCAGTCATTAGCAACCACTAATCTGCATTCCATCTCCATAGTTTTGCCTGTTCTACTCATTTTATGTGAATGGAATGTGTGGTCCTGTATCACTTGATAATTTTACTTAGATGTTTGATTAGATTTCCATCCATGTTGTAGCTTTTACTATATTATCTGAGTATTTTACAATGATCAAGTATTAGAAAAAAATACTTAAGATTTATGATATAATGTTTTACTATAGTAACAAGAGTTGATTTATGTGGAGCTTATATGGATGATCATTCTAGTCTATTTTATCTCTGTTCAATACTAATAAAAATGTAGGAAAATGCCATTAGAACGTTTTCTGTGATCATATTATTGTAATATTTATGTATTAAAATGTAAAAATCAAATTTAAAGAGAAAAATGCCTTAAATGTTCCAAAATTCTGAAAGTATTTCCTAGTCTTGTTGTTTTTTAATTCCAATTTTTAAAAAAAATTAAAAATTGTTTTCTAGGTAGACAGGCAGATTGCCTGGAAATAACGCTGGTTTTATCATTCTCTTCTAATATTTTTATCTGCCATCTTGGCCTGAATCGCAAGCCAACAAAATCTGTAACAGCTTTGAATGCTTATGCTTAGTAGGCATCTTTATTTTTAGTGGCAATCTCTTGTTCCAGTTTTAAGTTCTTAGGATTTTTTAATAAATATTGTTTATTGTGTTAAGGATGTTTCCTTCTAATGTTAAAATAGTTAAGTAAAACACAGCAGTCAAATCACAGAATTAAATAAAAACCAATTCTAAAATGTAGAACAAAAATGAAGGTACTACTAGGAATTCTTAAATTTAGACCCCCAAGCCCCTGTTATTTCTGTATGTTTCCCAAATCACTGTGTTAAGTGTGATGAGAAAAACAGAGATACTCCAGAGCCTGTGAGAGCTGAGACCCCGGGGCACCCCTGGTGTGTACCCAAGTGAGTTTCCCTGGGTGGGTCCTGGGGCTCCTGTGTGCTTGGAGGGAAAAACCCTTCAGAAGAAAGTATACCAATTCACCCATAAAAGCAAGAGTGTTCTTCTTAAAACAGTTTGAAGGAATGTCCATTTTGTCAAAGGTTAAAATTATCAGATGGGTTAGTTACCTTGTGCATATACTCTTCTTGAATGTACACAATGAATATGTGTATATTATTCTTAATGAATATATTCTTAATGAATCTACTGATATTCATTACATTTTAAATTGAGCTCGGAATTTTCTACTATGACCAAAAGTAAAGAGCATGAATATGAAGATCTGCTGTTGAAAATATGAATATAGTCTTAATGACTATATTGATATTCATTAAATTTTAAACCAGGTTCAAAAATGCCCCAATGTGAAGAACATAGCTCATGAATATGAATATAAACTTATGAAAATGTTCATGAATATATTGATATTCATTAATTTAAAACTGCATTAAAATGTTTTCCCTGTAGGGCAAAGAAGAATATATTCATGAATATATTCATAAGGAGGGTATATTCATGAATATAATCATCATAAAGAATATATTCATATTTATTGAATATATTCATAAGAAAACTTAAACCACTCTACAACTCTTTGCTTTTAAATAGTTCTTAAAATGCTGCTATGAAGCAACTGCTAAAATTTTATTGAAATCTTCAAGGAGTAAAAAAGTATAACTTTAGTGTGTTCAGTGAATTGATCTATTTATGAGTTGGATCCTAGTGAATAATTTTTGGCAAATTAATTTAGAGCCCTCTCTCTCAATATGAGATGAACCATTATTTATTATTATAGCATCTATTCTGGGAAAACCATGACAAGAAAGAGAGGATATTGGAAACATCTGGGCTATCTGAATACTCAGAGAAGATCAGTTAATGACACTAAGAAAATGATAGTACCGGTTAGACACAATGACACTGCATGACATCCAAGAGGCAGAGTACTCAGATAAGTGGGACTAGTAAGTCAGTGAATGCAGCCAGACATTGTTACTTCGGGCTCCTGTTCATCTCCCTTGGGTTTATGTTCAAAAGGCTGTATAGCACAGGTGGCAAACACAAGGCCTGTGGGCCAAATCTGGCCCTCCGCCTTGTTTTATGTGTCCCGGCACCTTGTTTCTACCCGGTGGCAGCGCTGAGCTATCGCTTAACTGTTAAGGAGTAGTTCCATTTATACAGTCCTAAAGTTACATTCGGCCCTGTGAAGGCAACTGCAAGGCCGATGTGGCCCCCAGTGAAAATGAGTTTGACACCCTGCTGTGTAGTATAGTGAAAGAGTGGTTTCTGAGATTGGACCACTTACATTTGGAAATCAGACTCCATTTACTGCCTCTATACCTTGAGTCTTCTTCTAAAAATTGAGATATAATTTACATATAGAAAATGCACATGTCTTTAAAGTGTGTAGATTGACAAATTCTTACAGCCAACAACTAAGATGTAGAATACACTCGTCATTCTAGACAGCTTCCTTATGCCCCTTACCTTCCTTAGCCAGTACTTACCCTCTAGAGATTGCTTTGCTGCTTCTTGAAATTCATATACATAAAATATACAGCAGGTATTCTGATGTGTCTAGCTGTGTTCACTGAGCGTAGTATCTCTGAAGTTTATTCACTATAATTGTGTGTGTCAGAATTTTTTATTGGTGTCCATTGTGTGACTATTCAATAAATTTTTAATCCATTCTTTTCATTTTAGTTTGGTTCCACTTTAGCACTGCTAGGAATAAGACTACTATTTATATTTTTGTGCTTTTTGTGGACACATATACTCATTTCTCGAAGTCTTTTTTGATAAGATGATCAATTATAATGTATTGCATGTCTACTAAATATTAAGCAGCACATCTGCTCTGCTTTGAGACAAATACACTGATTAAAAGAAGTTTCAGCAATAAAATACAAAATAACTAAATATTAGAATATAACTGAAAAGACTGTTATTTAATATTTGTTGATAGATTTTAGTTTAGATGTGGTTGAAGAAGTTGGAGGGGTCAGTTCAGAATAGGCTTTGCAGGCTGGAAAGGGGCCTGGATCCGTCTCCTTGGTGACCTGCTCCATGCTACGTCAGGTGTTTTCCGAGCCTCTCGCCTGGCGTTCAGCAACATTAGCAAGCAGGCACCACCTGTTTTGGATTGTAAACACATCTGAGGTGTACCTGCGAGGCACATCTCTGTCTTTTGTTATAGAATAAGATGTTTTCAAACTTGGAGCTGATGATACTCTGAAGATTACTGTTTTCTTTTTTGAACCAGTAGTATTTTGGGACTGAGGAGGTTAGCCCAGCTATCATCTGCAAAATGATAGAGCTTAACTTAAAATGAAGGGAATCTGGGCATCGCATGGCTTGCTTTGTGAGTGTAGTACCTCATCTTCGTGTTTTGATAGTTCAGAAAGGAATGCTTATGTTTTGGTAGCTCAGAAAGGAATGTTCGGGCTTCAGACAGTTTGCTACCCTAAGATCTTGTAAGTTAAGCATTTATGGTCTGAGTTTACCTTGAGCAGATTGGAGTTTGGTACAGCTTGAACCCTGCTCACCCAGAGGCTTCCTGCCAGCAACAGCCCAAATTTCTCAACCCATTTATATAAATAAAATTTTAAAAAATCACAGGCTCACCTTTTGGGAAAAAATGTTATTAAAATTTCTTAGCATTCTGTGGGTACTCGGAAATAACTATTACCCCTTATGTTCATAGCAGCATTACTTGCAATAGCCAATATTTGAAAGCAGCCCAAGCACCCATCAGTAGATGAGTGGATAAAAAGCTGTGGTACATTTACACAATGCAGTACTACTCGGCTTTAAAAAAGAAGGAAATCTTACCCTTTGTAACAGCATGGATGGACCTGGAGAGTATTATGCTAAGTGAAATAAGCCAGTCAGAGAAAGACAAATACTATATGATTTCACTTATATGTGGAATCTAATGAACAAATAAGCTAACAAACAAAATAGAAACAGACTCATAGATAAACAGAGAACGACGGACAGCTGTCAGAGGGGATAGGGGTTGGGGCTAGGTGAAAAAAATGAAGGGGCTAAGAAGTAAAAAACAATAACTCATAGACACAGACAACAGTATGGTAATTAACAGAACATAAAAGGGGGCTGGGGGGAGGGGAAAGGGAGAATAAGTGGTGACTGAAGGAGACTTGACTTTGGGTGGCGACCACACAATACAGCATGCAGATGGTGTATTACAGAATTGTACACCTGAAACCTACGTAATTGTATTAACCAATGTCACCACAATAAATTTTATTAAAATTTTTAAAAAGAGATAACCATCTATTAATACTTAACATACAAATATGAGTGAACAATTAACAATTAAATGTAAATGCGTGCTGAGTACACCAGATCTTGTGAATCTGTTGGTTATATTGATGATTTGCATGTGATACTAATTTTTCTGATGTTTGTGCAAAGAATTCTGTAAAATGCTTCACTCCTCTAAGTTTAAATCCACCACTGAACTGAATTTCTTAAATTTAGTACCCATTTCTGATTTATCGTTACTGTGCTACAATCATCTGTGTACAACTTACTGTACATAGATGCCTAATCTTTTTAGTGCATGAATATGTGAAATATCATAGAAATACCTTGTTATAGATGACTGCCATAATATTTGTAAGAGGTTTCAGTTGAAATACCAAGTCATTGGAATATATTTTTCTACAGTATTTACATTTCCCCAATGGTGTTTGTGTTGCTATTTTGTCCATTAACTAGTTAAAGGTGGTAGATGTGAACCGTTGTCTGTGTCTCTGTTGTCTTAATAAGGATGTTTTCTTCTCTGTGTACCCAATTTTTGTGCACTAAAATCCCCCTTCCCACATTTCCAGAG